>OZ010579.1:11772373-11812373 GCA_963932145.1 Acanthosepion lycidas
TATATTTCTTCGCTCTGTCTAATCGCATTGAGCATTATTATGTCTACACGTCTTGGCTAAATATGCTAATTATTTATCTACTTACCAGATTATACACGCTAGGACACTCTTATACGATCCTTAATATCTAGTTATTTCATTTTCCTCACCCCATATATATATATATATATATATATATATATATATATATATATATATATATATGTATGTATGTATGTGTATATATATATATATATATATATATCATAATTAAGTATTAGGTTGGTGCAAAAATAATGACGTAATAATGTCGTTTTTTGACGTATTTTTAACGTCAAAAAACATTATTACGTCATTATTTTTGCACCAACCTAATAATTCATATATATATATATGGGGTAATGTATATTATATATATATGTGTGTGTGTATTTTGAACAATAAAACTTTTAAAAAGATTAAAATTTTAATACACACTAGGTTGTATATTAATATATTTTTTTTTTTATTATTTCAGTTAGTTTCCTCGACTAGTTTCGGCCAGCATGACCATCATCAGGAGAAAAACTTTTCTAGGAGAAAAAAAAATTCTGCTTGTTAGTAGCGGTGAACTACAGGGGTGATGACTTTTTATGAAGAAAATAAATTTTATATGTTGTTTTTATTGTTTTTTTTGTAATTTATTTTCTTTTTTAATGTTTAATCGTTAATTTTGGGCGATCCTTGTGTTGGTCAAACAGCCTCTCTCAAGTTGTTTTTAAAATGGAGGCTAGGGTGATCCATGAGTCACAGAATTTCCTCCTTGGTTATTTTGACATTTTTATTGGTTGCTGGTAGGGGAATGTATGTATGTTCTCTCTCTCTCTCTCTCTATATATATATATATATATATATATATATCCTTATATATATATATATTGTGTGTATTTAGGCAGCATGTTTTCATTGATGCATGTTTCATTAAATAATATAGACAAGTTTTGTCTATTTTATGTAAATTCTTTTCATATCGTCTGATAAGCTTAATATTAGGTTGGTGCAAAAATAATGACGTAATAATGTCGTTTTTTGACGTTGAAAAATACGTCAAAAAACAACATTATTACGTCATTATTTTTGCACCAACCTAATAGCATTAGCATTAAAAGAAGAAAGAAAATCACAATACATATTTTTTAATCCTATCTAAGCTTTCGGCTTACATAAGCCATTACCAAATATGCCAATTACATTACAATATATTAAACAATATACGGACAAAAAATAATGATAATTTGTTTTTGTTTACATGGAAGATTTCCAAGCAACGATATATAGATATGGGTTGGTGCATAATTATCAGGTGTTTTTGTAGGCGAGTCATTTGTTAATAAAAAATGCTGTTTTGTTTCCTTTTTTTAATAAAAATATTATTTTATTTTCAGGTTATAAAAATGTGTGTCGATAATCTTACACTCTGGAATAATCATTTAAAAATGTTATTGTTGAATTGTTTTGTTTCTTTTTTCATAATAAATATTGTTTGAAAAACGCCTGATAATTACGCCCCAACCCAATAGATATGAATGCAAAATAGAAGCCCGATTCGATTTCCTTCTTCAAATTTGGTTCTTGTCTGTCATTTTTAGGCACTAGTCACTTTTTCATTGTTCTCGTCTTCTTTTTTAACCCTCCTCTCTTTTCTCGTCTTTTTCTTTCGTTTGCTTTCTATTCCACCCGACATTCTTCCTAACATCATTTCTATCTGACAAACTCTTCGACACCCACCCGCCTCCATCTTTTTTTTTTTTTTTTTTTTTTTTTTTTAAAAACGCTGAATAATATATATATATTTTCCTTTTTGCTTCTTCCGATTTGTCCCTCTCCACAAGCCGAGAAAAGACATCTTTACACTCCATCGGGAACAAGAAGACAAAAATACGGCCGACTCTTTATGTCGTTCTGACGACGCAAATGATAGATCACATGATATGACTTCAAGATTCTTAATCCCTGAACAACTTATTTGCCGTAATGTTTCTCTTCATGTTTTTCGACACAATTCAATGTTTGGCCCCAAATGATGGTATAGTTTAAATTCGAGAGACTGGCCTAAATTCCTTAGTAGGTGCTAATCTTGAATGACAAAGTGTAGATATTGTATTTGTCGTATTGTGCCGTCATCTTTCGTAAACTGCATATTTATATTCTCTCAAATCTCGTGGTCGCCGTGATTTTGCGTTAATTTGTCAGCATAAAAACAATATGGCTTCCCCACGAGATTCTTTTTACGTACGGACGTCCATGAGGTAAGTTTTTTTTCTTTTGTTTTAAACACTGCTTAGGTAGACACCTTTCCGCCATGCTTGATTTTTCTTCATGTTAATACTAATATTTCTTAATTTTAGTACAAAGCTACAACTACGGGACACGAAATGCGGTTAAAACTCGGTCCCAATTTTTGCAAGAGTTATATCAGATCCATTTTCCTAACAAGGGCGCCAACCATTAAAAATTAGAAACTTTCATTCGTAATATTACATTTTATTCAACTTTGGACTACGTCAATTAGCACCAGTCAGTGGGCGTGTGGCCCCAGGACCATCTTTGAAAGTGGACCATATATTCTTCTGTTGATGACCTGTGACTGTCTCTTTGGGGTAAGTGTTTATATATCTACTTGACATAGGTTCTTTATTTCTCGCGCGTACACATCCTAGTCGCAGCTAGATTGTTGACGTATCTAAATGTCAAGGCAGTCAATGTCATCGTATGAGTCGCGGAACTGCACTCGTTCACTAGGCGGTCATCTCTTAGGCTAACACATTGATGTCCCTGGTTTCTCTGGCGTCAAACCGAGCGAAAATACATTCTGACATCAGCTAGTGTGACGACGAAGATATGGAATCCCCAATGGGGATTGAAACCATTGCGCAAACAATGGAGGAAGAATAGAGAGTTAAAATTGCCTATAATACAAACGCACTAAATAAGGTCATTATTAATGAGGACGAGACTTGCTCTGAAGCAAGTGCTCTACACCAGTTCAAACATTTACAGTTAAAACCTACCATGCCACAATTGCATGTTCGAATTACTCTCATTTCCTGTTGTATTCCGTTGGTAAGGAGGAAATTCTACTCAGACATATTCTTTGCCAAGGAGTGCTATTTATGGATCAAATTCCTGAGAGGATGCTTCCCCGATCACTACAATGTTAACCGCTTCAAATCTAGGGTAAAACAAGTATCCTCTATATCCTGATTTTTTGAACTTACTTCCCCTTCTTACGCCCATGCAACAACTTTATTCAGTAATCATCTACTTTGAGTGGCTCTTGGGGATTGCATTGAATGGATTATTTAGTATTAAAAGTTTACAAAGTCTCACTTCATTTGTTTTGGCGTAAGTGAATATTTGATGAACATTGTTGTGAATGGACTGTTAAAATTATGCTATTTTTGACTGTTAATTTAGAAATAATAATAATAATAGTAATACTACTAATATTAATAATATTAATAGAAATAACACAAAATGATAGCACCTAACACATCACGTCAAATTAGTAGAATTCAAAATTAACAGAATTCAAAATTAGTAGAATTCAACGCGTTAAAACGCGAGCAGATTTTTATAAATAAATTTTTCAACAACAAAATTAGAACTACAATTTTTTAACAGACGAAAAAGTACTCAATGGACTTATCTTTAGACTGTCTCTCGTATACACTGCTCGTCCTGCTCAGATAAATCTACTGAATTCATTAGGAGATATTTATATACGATAATATAAAAAAAGCTGTCATAAATTCGAAATAAAATTTGAAATTTTGAAAACTAAAATAAATAAACTTTATCATGGGATAACATTTAAATGAATTCGATATTATGTTTTCTTTTTTTTCTTTTTCTTTTTTTAAGCAACGCTTCATTTGAAAGGAAACATTTCTTGCCATTACTTACCTATTATGTCAAACTGTTCGTTGAGAATGTGGATCTTTCTGCGTGGTGGACCTAAGATAAAAAAAAAAAAGACGAGCATGCTGTCTATTCTCTTTTTGTATCGTCTTGGCTGAGAAGGAAGTGACGTAAGTCGTTAATGATTGGTCGCTTGTAAATTTCAAGATCAGCAGTGGCAGTTACTTAATGAATCCATTTGTTGGGTGCTTGGCGTATTTTTTTATTTTTTATTTTTTTCCTTCAAGATCGCCTGCCGGAATAAGTACTGTTTTGGTAGGGTCTCTTGGGCGAACAAGTGCGATGTTGCAAGACCCGAAACTTGTCATGACCCCAAGTCATAAGATCACTGACGAGGCGATCCTGTGCACTCGTTGGAGTGTTTTCATGACAAATTGAATTCATTAATAGATATGATATATAAAAAACGCTAATCATAAGCTCGAAATAAAATTTGAAAATTTCAAAAATAAAATAAATATACTTTATCAGGAGATAACATTTAAATATTCAAAATTGTCAAAATAGGATGACATTAAAGTTAATTTCTTCTGTTTTATATTTCTATAAGTTCAGCGTTATAAAATTTGCTTGTGTATAAAAAAGAAAACTTTATAGGAAAATGAACTCAGCAAATTCACCTTGACGAACAATTTGTTCCCAAAACCAATTATTCTTAGAGAGCACGTGTGACTCTTGAAACGGCGACCCAATAATAGAGTTCTGTTACGTTGAAGTAACAAAACATCACCATTGCGAAACATGACAAGCATGTCAAGATACAAATGATCCAGAAGAAGACATTTGTATGATATAAGAACTTAGAATGGCTCGTTTCAGTAGAGCCACATTTTAAGAACTCGGTCCGTCCCATTATAGACCCAATACCGCTTTACAAAACTCCCTGCTGCCTAGTTCCAACTGTTCATGCAGTTCACACACGAACAGGAGTGTCAGTTCGAAAAATCTAAAAGGATGACACTTCTGATCAGGCGACACGGCGCCAGCCTTCCACAGTCTATAAGCAACATGGAGAGATTGAGTAGCTGATGCAGGGGTTTTAATAATGCTACTATTTTTAGTCGACGACAACGAATCACCATGGAATGCCGTGCATTACATTCACTGATGGGACGGGCATAATCAGCATCGAATCACGTTCCGATTCGGTAAAATGTTCTCTTTTGCTCTTGCTTCACCTCAATGGCCGGCGATTTATTAAACAATCTGTGGCGGACCCGACCGTTTACACTTGCCGTTTGGGGCCTGTCAAGAATTCGCGTTAATTAGACACCGTTCTTGTTGTTACTCAAGAAAAATCCAAGAGAGTTTGCTACCTAGGAGATAAAGGAGCCAACATTTCTGAAACTAAAAATCACTCCACAGTAAGACTGTGTTAAATTCTGTTTGCGTTCCATAACTGCCACAGACAGACTGTTATAGGTACGCTGCTTCTTTACCTATTACGTCACATATACATCATCAGGAAGGAAGAAGGGCGACAATATTCAATGTCTTGCTGCCTCAAATAATTTGATACTTATATATATATATATATATATATATATATATATATATATATATATATATATATATATATATATATATGTCTGTGTGTGTGAAAAGTGTGTGTATATAAATATAAATATATATATGTATAATTATTTATATATTATATGCGCGGTACTTATAAGAAAGCGCTCAATATCAGAGATAGAGCTAACATATTTGGTTGGATAGATGTGAGTTTGTGACTCTGGGTTTCACGCTTTAGCGATCGTCAGACAAACTGATTAATTTTTTTTAAAATTTGGGTTTATGTAGATTCCGTGTATTGGTGTTATTGTGGAAGTGGTGGGGGAAACGTCATTGTTTTGTCATCGTACTAACGCAAACATCGATGTATGCAGACACATATACATACTTGGTCGTCCGTCGGGACTCATACATATACATATATAAACATATGTGGGCAGTTTCGGATATGACATATGTATGTGTACGGGTGGTGTTGTGTCTATACATACGCATTTGTAAGTTGAAATTTAAAGATTGGAAGCTGGGAGCAGAAGAGGATTCATACCTTTCCCAAGGCTATTAGTACGTAATTGAATGTTATGGATTTGATTATATTAGGTTAGTGCAAAAATAATGACGTAATAATGTCGTTTTTTGACGTATTTTTTAACGTCAAAAACGACATTATTACGTCATTATTTTTGCACGAACCTAATATATATATATATATATATATATATATATATATATATATATACGTATAATTAAAAATTAATTAAAAAGAACTGCCAAGTTCTGTCTGTTTAATATTTGATTGTATTTTTCCAATTTTGGGGTAAGGTGTTAAGTATTAACGAGGCACGGTTGATAGCGGCTCGGATTGAGGAATCGGAGAGCCGTGTTCGAATTCCAGTTGAATCCATTACATTCAATTACGTGATAATACCATTGGGAAAGGTTTGAATCCTCTTTCCACCCTCCAGCTATGGTTAAATAGCAGGACAGACTGGGTACTATATCCTTGAATGGCAACTTCACAATAGGGAAAAGCAACAATCTAAACACTGGACGAATAAAAGTTTAATTATCTTTCCAGACCAAAACAAACTATTAAATAAGTGACATAAGCAACCCCATCATTTCTACTACGTTAATGAAACATCGAAAACCGAAAAGAATAAATAATACAAAATAAAAATGGAAAACAAGTAAAATAAATTAACCCAAACAAATAAATAAATGAATAAACAAAAAAGCCACTCTCGTAAAAATAACCGCCAGAATGGATTAATCCACAATGCACCACTGACCCATATGTATAAATAGTCGAGGAAAAATCCAACATTCGCGGCCTGACGATTGCGTCTAGCATGAAACAGACTGTCGCCTCTGAGTGTTCAATGTTCACTCTTATATATATATATATATATATATATATATATATATATATATATATATATATAGTGAAGTCATACTTTAAAAATCAGGAGGTCAGTTGAATCCGCTACCTTAGTTTCAAACTTACGGTATCCTCTGGCGATTTTTATTAAATGACCTCTTAATACTTTTTTTTAAATTAATGAACACTATATCATTATGTTTAAAATAAATAAACAAACACACGACGTTGGGTGTAATAGAAAGGGAAGAAGAGGATGTAACCTGCCCTCAAAGAAACATTAGTTGTTCCTTCCAAAAAATCTGTGTAATACCGAATTAATACACATAAAATATAAGATATGTTGGAGGGTGCAGATTAAGATGGTTCATGAAAGCGTAAAGAAAATAGACTGCAAATGAAAGTGCTTAATTGTACAGAAGCGAGAGTTATACTACATAAAAGGTTAATGGTCAGAGTTGATCAGGCCATAAAAAAGTTGTATTAACAAGTGCTCAGTGCATTTTAACATTTTCAATGTAAAATGGCCACCGACGTTTGTTGTACGTCTCTTCCCTAACCCTATATAGTGATTTTCTAAGCCCGGCTTAGATGTGGCACAAGGCCGAAAGTATGGGGCACCCAGTGAGGATCGAACTCACTACTCAGTTGTAATTGATCTAGCAAGACAAGCTTTCTAACAATTACACCACGTCTAGGTGCCCTCCCTAACCCTATATATGCACGACTGAATCCATCGATAAAACCATTATCAGATTGAAAAATTTATTTTCCAAAACACAACATTTAGGCAGGTGTTATTTTAACATCTGTCTATATCTCTGAGATGAGACATTGTAACTATTTACACTATTTACCTTGTTGGGACTGTTGTCCTCAGCTTGATTGTCCCATTCTCGACGTTTCGGCCGTTATACGCTTGGGCTTTCTTCAAGAGAAATAACTGAAACTGAGATATCCAGAAAAGGCATGGCACGTGGAACTAGAACAATCTGCCCTCTGTGGACTAAATAAAGTGTTCGGTTAGAAATTTCAACGTATATCACCTGAAATAGTGTAAATAGATGTTCTTTTTGTTATTCCAATACATATATATATATATATATATATATATATATATATATATATATATATATATATATATATATATATAGGTATCTTCAAAAAAAAGCGATACCTCAAGTTTAAAATGCATTCTTAAAAATGAAAATCATTTCTTGAAGCTTTTATTTTTGTTTTAATTTCAAGTTAACCAATTAAATTTAATATTACCAATAAGCAAATAGTTTATATGAAATAAGATTTAAAGTAAAAAAATATCTGTAAAAAAAGGAAAATAGTTTTGGTACACTGTAATAATAAACGGCTTATCTTGAACACTAAAAGTTGAACAGTAAGAGGAATATTTCTCAAGAATCTACAGTGTGGACGGAAAGTTTTGTCACTCCCTACCAAAATGTAATGAGAACAGCAAAAGAATAAGTAATACAGTAATATAAGCACATTCACCTTCGCTGACGCTGTCACACATCAAGAAGTTCTGTATGAATGCCATCATTTTCATGTCAGCCATCTAAAATAGAAATTTATATCATTCAGTGGTGACTTTCGGACCCCACCCTGTAGAATATTGGCCAATTGTCGGGCCATGAAATCTCAATTGGAGCCTTTAAACGAAATCATCACTGCAGTTAACTTATATTTATCAAATACCTAAAATTTCAAATGACATAGACCTTGGGCAATTCGTCAGGATCGAACTCAATAACTTCGATCTTTTTAGATTATTTTAATAATCTCTCTTTGAGAAGCAAATCGAATATATATTCGAGGCTGTGAATCTCATAATCATACTTTGAGAAACCATTTCAGGTTACATAACTTAGGAACGAATCCTGTTCATTCATGTGAATACCGGCATTTCCTTCCATTCGAGGGCGCCAATGACCTGCACGACATCCGCTAATGGTTTACCCATTTGCAAGGTGACTCAGGTTAATTTATGACCCTGCATTAGTTGGACATGTCCCTTTTTCAACTTAATCTATTTATCTCCTAGCTAAAGCGACACTGCTGTCGTTATCAACGGGCTTATTTTCTAGTATTTTCACACATTCGCTGCCTACGCCACTTCTCGCCAGCATTCTCGTTTTCTCACGTTATGCTTAATCTCTTTGTTGGCTAACGGCCAACCATCTCTGTACTTTTTTTATACCCCTGGAAAATTTTTCCGTTATATATTCCGCTGCTCTTCTAGTCTCTTTTTACATGTCATGTCTCTTCAGAATGTTGGTGATCGTGGTTCTCCACAGCTTCCTATCCTTAGCATTATTTTTCTCCCAGTCTGTCATCCATTTACACAAGTTCGTTAGCTAGGGCATTGGCTGTCTTCCTCTGTTCCTCTTGCCTTTGGCATGTCATATCAATGACAAATTCTCCAAGAGTTTTTTTATGCGTCACAGAAATCTCAACTGCCTGTTTTTGAACCTTGGTGACCTTCGTGAAAATCTAATTCGATACAATGCTGATAGTGAGAAAAGTTCGCTATAATTCACCAATGTTATGTGTGTGCAAAATATTAAAACGGAAAACCGCCCGACACTTGTGTATTGACTACTTCATTCGCAAAATAGAGCGCTGGTAACTTTTGCACATAACTAATTCTTAAGGCATGAGTACGAAAATATGGCGTCGCCATTGAGGATCGAAATCCATTACACAATAATAATGACCTGCAAAAAGAGTAACACCGATTTTTATTATTAGACTATAAAATGGTGTCAATTTTGGGGGGACACCTTATATATATATATATATATGTAGTGTACTGGGGTACCAGATCATTATTTAAACATATATTAAATATAACAGACAATGGATGTCTATTATGTTTGATCATGAGCCATTCTAAAGTGGGAATCCAGGTGTCAGCTGACAGAAAAGATCCGAAAGCATTCTATGAAGGCTGTAAAAAATGTTTACAGCCTTCAAATTTCGCCTGTTATGTCGTCTGACGGTAACACACTCCACACAGACAAGATTGAAAGTATGTCACGATGGAAAGAACACTTAATGTCCTTAATTCCATCTCTGCCATCGATGACGTCATTGCTTCAATTCATCGGCGACCAGGAATTTCCCAGTTGTCTCTTGACCCATGCCTAAAGAAAATTCAGGATTCTATCAACTAATTGTCCTCGAACAAATACCCTGGAAAAGATGCTATTCCCTGTGATTTTTTTAAAAAATATGGTGGGAAGATTCTGGTGAAGAAACTCTTTGAGATTTTTAAATCCATATGGAAGGTTGCTTATGTTCCACAGGAATACAAAGATGCTTGCATAAAGCATCTGTTCAAGAGCAAAGGCAAAAGGTTTGTATGTGATAATACACGTGACACTGCACTTCTAAGTATCGCTGGCAAAATTCTCACTCGTGTATTTTCAACGTGAATAATTAAATATCTCACTGATGAAATCTATCCCTAATCTCAGTATGGTTTTAGTTCTGGTTGTGGAACCATTGATATGATTTTTTCACTTCGTCAGGTTGCTGAGAATGTTCGCGAGAAGAACGATGAACTCTATACCGTCTTTATCGATCTGACCAAAGCGTTTGACACTGTAAACTTCTGGAAAGTACTCAAAAAACTTGGCATACCTGAAAGTATACTAAATGTCATCATCTCGTTTCACGAAGGAATGAAAGCATCTGTTCTATCTAATGGAGAGTTTTCAGAAGCCTTTGATGTAACAAAAGACACAAAACAATGTTGTGTCATGGCTCCAGTATTTCCAGCTCACTTTCCGGTCATGCTGCATTTTAGTGACCTTGACATGCGTTTGTAATTTGAGTGGCGGCCTCTTTAACCATCAACGTTTTAAAGCAAAATTGCTGACTCGAGCAGGCATTATTCGTGATCTTTTGTTTGCTGATGACGCTGCGATCGTGGCCACCTCAACCGAAAGAACTCAAGCACTCGTCTGTCGTTTTTCCACCGCTTGCAACGTATTCGGATTAACTATAAACATAAAGAAAACTGAAGTTGTCCATTAACGAAGGTCTACACCTCAGCAGGTCAAGGGTTTAAAACAAAAACCGCCTGACCATACCTCTCCAATAGCTCCTATTACTGTTGGAAGTAAAAACCTGAAATATGTGAAATCACCATTTTATCTGTCCATATTTAAATTGCTTAGGATTTATATGCTGACAACTTCGTGTCATGATATATATTAAAAAAAAAATTACGTATGTTTGAATTTAGTGTAAATCACATTCCATTAATTAATCACTGTAAAGCACACAAGCCTATTTTTAACTCTGTTTTTTTTTTTTCGAAAAAACAGGAAGTATTCTGCTTTCGAAATTAAATTAATCGTTCCGTCGCCAATAGTTTACCATAGACCGAGGAGACACATTTGTCGTGTTGAAACATAATTACCAGTGTGTAGCGATTTTAGCATGATATTGTTTTAAGACCCTAAAATACATAATATTTAGCTCTACTCTGTTTTGGGCCCTCTTTTAAATGAAATGTTACGAACAGTGGAATTATAGTTTGCTATCAACATCTATCTATCTATCTATCTATCTATCTATCTATTTCAACACATATCTATATATCTATTTCAACACTATCTATTTCAACTCATATATATATATATATATATATATATATATATCAATTCATATTTATATATCTCAACTCATATCTATTTCAACTCTATATATCTATCTATTTCAACTCATATCTATCTATTTTAAATCTATTTGAATTCATATCTATCTCAACTCATATCAAGCAATCAATCGATCTATCTATCTATCTATCTATCTATTTCAACTCATATTTAACTATCTCAACTCTATCTATTTCTACTCGTGTTCATCTATCTATCTATTTCAACTAATATCTTACATATTTTCTTTTACACTGTAATATCTAGTCATCATAACTTCCCAGTATCGTTTACTATCTGTTAATCATAGTCACCCAGTATCCATCGATCTATCGTCAAATTAATCTCTATTTCTCTCTGTCGCATTTTCTCCATCCCTCTCCGGTGTATCAATCATTCATATTTTCCCTTTCTTTCAATTCTTCCCTCTCTGTTAAAATCACGTTCTTTTTTTCCTCTTCTCTCCTTTTATCTCTTTCTCTCTTTCTCTCTCTCTCTTTTTGACTTTCCAATGTGTCGATCTTTCCTCCTCTCTCTCGTTCTCTTTTCTCCCTCTCTCTCAATTTCTGTCTTCTCTTTTTTCCACTTCTTCTATTTTTCTATTTACACATCTATGTCTATGCTTGTGTATGTCTGTTTTCTTCATCTGTGTGCTGTATAGGATGTTTGTGACTCTCCACAACTTCCTAGTCTTTATAGCTCTTAGCAAAGTTTGTCTTTTTGCTATCACTTCTAAACCCTGTTCTACCAAGCATTTACACAAGCCTTCTAGGTCTGTTACTCACTGCTTTCATCTGTCCCTCTTACATTCAAATTGCCTTGTGAGTATCAAATTCCCCAAGGACTCTTCCCTAATTATTTACGCCAGAAATCTTTCTAATTTTAAGTACGTGTCCTCTTTTGCTTCAATTATCATTAAAATTTACTCTTACTCACATTTTATTCTCAGTATCCTTCTGTAGAACCACATTTCTGTGGCATCAAGTCCCTTCTTCATCCATGAGGAACTTCATAAAGATTCACTACCTTATCAACGAATCGATATTGCATAACTATTCGGCACATTTTTGTTTGTTTCTAAAGAAGCTTTTCTGATTCTTAGTACGTTCTGGAAGGCGTATTTGCTACGCTAATGTACCTTCGGATTGCGGTGTCATATGTTCTTTCCTCTGTTTAAACACTAACCAGATATTCAAATTTTTGTACTTACTTGATTTGGGGGTTCGTTTTTGCTGAAAGCCAGACATTTTTTGTCATTAACATTTTGCTGATTTATCTCCATTGCACTGGTGATGTCGGCTGTTGCTTGACCGGGTGAGGGATGGTTCCACCAGGTGCATTTTTCCAAAAGACGCGCTACGCATGAATGAATATACATCCGGTTTTCAGTCCAGATATATGGAGGGAATTGATTAGGTGCTTGGTTGTACGACGACTCTATGACCACACCCAATTAAGCAGTCAAGATGATGATGATGATGATGCAGTTGCCCAGTCAGCATTCAAGTCACCGCCCCCATACAAAATGCTGATATCTGATTCCTTTGCCAGCATGCAGATCGATATTCAATCATACGCACATACGTACACTCTTTTTTAATGACATTCACGCTTTACAAGGCCCGAGAGCCAGTCGAGGTAGAGGATCACGCACTAAAAGAATCTGTTTGCCAGTACGATTTTTTTCCCATATTTGCCAAAAGTGTCTTTCTAACGACCAAGCCAAATGGATTAAAGCAGAGCCCGGCACGCGTGCCGCACATGGCACGCCAAGCAATTTCCAATGGCACGCAGCCGCAAATAACATCACGAAATCCGAACCAATAACTACTATAACGCATAGAAGATATTTATTTGTTTCAATTTTAATATATACTAAAGTATATATACTATATATTACTATATAAAATATATTGTAGAACAGGTATATTGACCTAGACTTCTGTAAAAAATACGTATGCTGTTGGCACACTGAATGATTTTAAAATCCTAAGTCGGCACATATTAAGCAAAAGGTTGCCGACCCCCGGATTAAAGCATTGGTATTTGATGATACAATAATTTGGGTTGGGTTAGGTCGGAGAAGCAGAGCAAGAAATAACTGAACAGTGCTAAATAAGAATAAGACGAGATATCTCGAGACATGGACAGCGAGGCGAGAACAATCAACTCCCATTGATTAAATAAAGTTTATCCTCTATTACTATACGGACCGCTATTCTCTACTCTATTCACTATACTATTTCTCTATTCGTATCACTATACGGATTACTATTTGAGCAAGTACTAATAGTGCGAGACTAGTATTGTTCAACGGCGTACTATAGTTGTGTCTGCGATTATAAAGTCTTTACTATGACGAGCATTACGAAAGTGACAACGAGTATTCATTGACATCACAAAATTTAGCATAGAATTGGTGGAGATGAAGACTAGAAGAATGGATGACCTCGCCATTGTCAACTCAAGCCATTTCCCAATCTATCCGGGACAGAATTTTCTGAACATTTGATCTCTTCTTAACAGTCGGTCGCCATTAATCAGAATATGTATGGAGATTAGTAAAGTAATAAAATGGATTACAACAAAGCCGGTCAAAAAGAGATTAACAGATTACGACTTTCCCTGAAGGGTACCCAGCTCGACAGGTACCTGATGAAGGCTGGAGGACGCAACGGCTGAAACGTTGTGAAATTTTCACCCACTTCTAAGAGGATGCATCCCAGATAGCTACAATCTTATTCTGTTCAAGTCTAGAGCCAACCGTTATCTGTACGGCTGAGACCCGCCATGCCACGCCCATTTCGCGAACCACCCACATTCCATTCGTATTCCATTGGTGAGATGTAAGTCCCACCCAAACAGTTTCTTCCCACCAACCACTTCTTTTTGGAACCAACTCCCGAGAGGATGCTTCCTCGATCGCTACAATCTTAAACTGTCTAGGGTCAACCGTTATCTTCCCTACACAAACTCATAAACTGTGCCTCTTACTCGGTAACTCTCTACCTCGAGTGGCTCTTGGGCATTGTACATAGTTAACATCATTGTAAAATCATAACAACGTCAAAGATTGTTGATTGATTCATTCATTCATTTTCTACTGATTGTGCAGGTTATTTAAATCCAGAAAATGTTTTTAGATTGTAAAGTTATTTTTTAGTTAATAATGATTTAGTGTTACAAGTTTTACTAATTAATCCATATCTGGGGGTGAGAAGATGTGGATTCATAGCTTTCCCGAGGGTATTTGCGCGTAAGTGAATATAACGAACTGGAATTGGAACTCGGTTCTTTGATAAACAATTCCGAGCCATTATCCATACATTCAAACTTCTAGCACCTGGTGTCAAAGACAATACTCCGCGTGTAAATAATGAAGATAAACGATTTTTATTTCAAGTGAGGCAGAATGACTTTTAACACCACTATTTACTGTTAGATGTCATTGTATATCGATTGGTCACCGTAAAATCAGATAACTGCGTCAGTGGAACAAACCTGCCCCAGCGGAGTCTAATCCTTTTACTCGGTAGAACGGTAATCTGTTAATCTCTTTCTGACCGGGTTTGTTGTAATCCATTCGCAAAATCAGAATTAAATGTGGGCAAGGTTGTGATTTTTATAATTGATTAGTCAAGCCCTAGCGTTTACCTTTTCTTATCACCCGAATCATCCGACTATATTGTAAATTTCTTTAGTCAGTAGCCTCTTCGATTGCAGAATTGATATTTACAAAAAATCCCCGGATTAATCGAAGTCTTTGGCAACAACTCTTCCTGACACTTAACTAATCTCCATACATATTCTGATTAATGGTAAACGACTCTTAAAGACGAGACCAAATGATCAGAAAATTCTATCCGGGTAGATTGGGAAATGGTTTGAATTGACAATGGCCAGGTCATCCATTCACCTAGTCTTCATCTCCAACTATCCTATGCCAAAGTTTGTGATGTCAACGAACAATCGTTGTCAGTTTTGTGATGCCAACGAATACTCGTTGTCACTTTCGTAATAACGGTCCGTATAGTAATATAGGATAGAGTAGAAATAACAATCAATTATCCGCACGCTTCCTCCTATATATACCTTTCATCTATGGTCACGTGGTCTAGTTAATTCAATAATAGGATCGCCTGTGCTTGCTCACTTGCGATCTATGTTCAAACTTAAGCGTCGGCGGCGACACTTTATTCTTATATAACACTAAATAATAATAATTATTTTAGCAGCAATTAACCAACTGCATATTAACTGGTTCTAAAACACATTTTTTCTACGTGCTTTGCCAATTCAGGACATTGGCTATCATTGCTCTCCACAATTTGTAGCTCGTAATAAATGTTGTCTTTTTGTTATCTCCCTTGAACCCAGTTGCATTATCCATTTACTCAAGTACACCATGTAGGTCATGCATTGCTTTTTACCTCTGTTCTTCTTGCTTTGAATCCGACTTATGAGTATCAAATTTCCCAAGCCATCTTTCCTCATTATGTGACCTAGAAATTGCAACCAACTCTTCTTAATCTTAAGCATAAGTGTCCTTTTTGTTTCCTTTTTCACTAAAAACTTCTTTGTTTCTCCGATGTTCGCTCCATGGTATTCTCAGCATCCTTCTGTAGAACCAGATTTCTGTTGCTACAAGTTGTCCAGCATCCACTTTCATACAGGTGGACAAATATTACATAAGAGTTTACTACACTTATTTTTGTTTCTAACAAGCGTTTTTTTTCTGTTTCTTAATACTTTGCTTAGCTTTTGGAAGTCATCTTTCACTATGCCAATGCGCCTGTATAAATTATTGTGGCTGTTTGATTTTAGTATCTTCAAAAAACTATCAAAATTACAAAGATCTTGAAGTGGAAATCTAAAAAATCTCGCACATGTGGATATTAATAATCCCAATTGCAGTTGGAGTAATCGGATTGTTTAGAAAAGATTCCGATAAACTCATTGAAAGGATTCCTGGTAGCCCATGCCTTAAAAATACAGAAAATTGTACTAACAAATCCACCTCACACATTACGAAAAGCTTTATCTGTGTAAAATGTGTTTCTGACCTTAGATCTCTGCTTAAGAACCGGAAGGAATGTGTGTACAACAGAAATCAAAGGAAATAATAATAATAATAATTATAATAATAAATAAATAAATAAAATGATTAACATTACTCCTTCGATATTTTTCAACACTTACGGAAAAATTATTGTATTGTTAGTCAACGCGACAAAATGATTAAAACGTAGCCAGTGCGAAATTGAATGCAACTAAAACATGAGTGACATGATGGGCTATCATACTTATCTTGATATTTTTCGTCAGTTGATCAGATAGTATGAGCAATTAATCAAATAGTTTAATATAAATCTTATTAAAAAAAGACGTTTGTGCAAATACTTGTTTTATATTTTTTCTAGTTGTATGCAATTTTTTTAACATAACATGCTATTGTAACTAAATAATGAAAAACAACTGTAGAAAACTGAAATTGGTTTAACAAGTTTATCACCTTTTGTTATAGGGAACCATAATGTAGAATAGAAATTAGAGAAGAGACTGTTTAGCCGTGAATGACGAACTGTTTTTAGCAAAAGCTGCTACTGCTGCTGTTACTCCTCTTGAGGAGTATTTTTATGTTTTTCGTTCGACGGCGGAGTCCATACTTGTAGGGAAATATTCTTCCTCACAACACCTGGGGAAGACAGACATATTGACGAAAGATTGTTAAACATTGTCAAACACTGTGTCTTTTCTTTTTCTTTTCTTAAATCGTGCTTTTGTCTGAGTTTTGCAAAATATTGGAAGAGTTACGTCAATCATTTTGTGTGTTGATAAATATTAAGACTAATAATAATAACAATAATAATAATAATAAATGCTTCCTCGTCGATGAGGCTGTTCATGATTATCAAAATAACAAGGTCAAAGAAATTGCAAACTTTAATAAATGCACCGTTGGACGTGCAAGCCATTATTGTGTCAGTTATCATTGTGATGTTGGGATTTATACCTCCAAAGTCTCACATCGGGAACGTCGGAATAAAGCTTAGTATTCTTTCGCTTCAAAAGTCTGCGTTGCTTGGCACTGCAAATATTCTGCGAAAGGTTCTCTCTGTTTGAGATCATACGGGTTGATGAAGGACACTCAGAGTGCAAAATCTCCGACTGAAGACAATAATAATAATAATAATAAGTGGAATACTGAGAAGAGTGTTGGAGTAGAGTCGTCACTAAATCTCCAATGCAATCCAGCATTTACTCGTCGCGCATGCAAAACAGTAGTGAATATGGGCGCCGAAATGCAAGTACAGCACAATACACCGACTGAAACTGCAAAATACTTAAAAAAAGAAAGCAAAGACAAATGCAACCGACCAGATACAGAAACAATTGCAAGATAAACCGCTTCATGGCCAATACTCTGCCCGTACCAATCAAGCTGATGTAGACAAAACCCGTACCCATCAGTGGCTACGTAGTGCAGGGTTAAAAGCTGAAACTGAAGGTTTTATCCTTGCTGCGCAGGACCAATGCTTGTTAACTAGGAATTATCAAGCACATATACTAAAATATTGTGTTAGCCCAAATTGCAGATTCTGTGATAAATATCCAGAAACAATTGATCCTCTTGTATCAGGTTGCACGATATTGGCATCCACTGAGTATAATACCCGGCATGACAGAGTGGGCCAATATCTGCACTGAAAATTTTGCAACTTTTACGGGAAGGAAACTGAAAGAAACTTGTTTTAACACCACCCAAACCCGATTACGGAGATATGATCTGTTACAATTCTATGGGACTACACAATACACACTGACAGAACAATCAAAGCCAACCGCCCAGACATTGTTATTAAAGACCGCAAACAAAAACAGTACCTCCTTATTGATATGGCAGTCGCTGCAGACTGCAATGTGTCTTTGAAGGTGTTCAAAAATCTGTCAAAATACAAGGACCTTGAAATAGAAATCTCAAAAATGTGGCACATGGGAACATCGACAATCCCTGTTGCAGTTGGAGCCCACGGATTGGTTGGAAGAGACTCCAGTAGACTAATTGAAGGGATTCCTGGAAGCCCATGCCTCAAAGAAATACAAAAAATTGTTCTCAAAAGTACAGCCCACACTTTACGAAGGGCTTTATCTATGTAAAATATTTTTTGTTTGATTTTTTTTTTTTTTTTTTTTTTTCAGTGGAAAATGTCATGATGCCATTTCTAAACTTAGATCTCTGGGCGGGACCCGGAAAGAAATGTGTACACGCCAGAAATCAAAGGAAATATAATAATAATAATAATAATAATAATAATAATAATAATAATAATAACCAAACATCGCTCTCATACCCTTTGATTTTAATTGATTACAGGTCTTAACGAGTAAATTTTTTTCTTGAATGAAGATGGGCTACTGTAAATATCTCCTTCATTACAAACTTAACCTTAAACCATTGGACATGTCTCCTAAAGGTTGACACACTGTGCCTTTTCTTTTTATTAACTTTTATTAACGAGAGGGTTGTCCTTTTTAAACATGACACGAATGAGGCAGCCAAGGTTCATATCTAGATACTTGAAAACACCCCAAATCGGAAACAGTTTCCAAATATCTAGATGTGCGGATTAGCTAATCTTGATCTAAAGGTATTTCAAAGCCTGTCACCATATTGTATCTATTTTGGCTGTGGTGCATATAACTGGTATACGCTTATAAGACTGGATGTATCAAGACTCTCACTGCTCTATCGCTACTTTTACGGAAAGGGCTTAGACGAAATACATTTTTTGGTTCCGCGAGGACCCAGCATGCCACTGACATTGTCGTAAACCACCCACATTCCCTCCTTACTCTACCGGTGAGAAGAAAGTTCCACTCGAACAGCTTCTTCCAGCGAACTACTGCTCTGTAGAACAGACTTCCAAGAGGATGTTTCTCCGATCACTACAATCAGCTGTTCCTTGTTTGTCGTCGCATAGGAATCTTCTGTGTCAGTATAACAGAATATCATCTTTGATGATGAATATCTTTGTTTAACTGTCCGTATAACCATTCTGAAGATGGCTCATGTGAGCCGAAAGCTTAGATCAGGGACCAGCTTAAAAAAATATATCCAAATATTCGACAATTTTTGTCTTATTTTCATCCGAAATTAAAGCAAATATACGAAGTTTAGAACGGCTCATGATCAAACATTATAGACATTCATTGTCTGTTATATTTAACAATATATTTTTAAATATATTTTATTTCAAACTATCTGGTAATGGAACGGGACTTAAGAAAAAGACGACTCATGCCTTAGCAATGAATGCGACACTTTGTTTTAGAATTGGTATTTCTTGGTGTTAATTATGAAAATGTCTTTTTGTCCAATAAATCAATCTCTTCCTTTAAAAATCGTGGCATGAGAGTGACGAGACCTTTTCCTGAATATTCGATAATGAAGCAAAATTAGATTCTTTTCTTTCTCCAAGGCGTTTGTACGGAATGAAATATCAGCCGACACTCGAACACACTTCCGTGATTGCATCTTTCGTGTTGACTGAGTGTATGCCAAGACGTACACATCTTTGCTAAAGACACACGATAAAAAAAAAAATAGACGCATTGCTACGTTTGCTGGGCTGACGTTGGTAGGGATTGTAGTGGAGCGTAGGCAAGGGACACGTCAGGGAAAAAAATAACGATTGTACTTCTTGACCCAAATCACCCTCATCTGTAATCCCAGTGTACTATACTTGCCGTGCTACGGATTAAGGTCTCCTCACTGTATAATCCGTACGGATTGACTAGGTCAAAGGTAAGGTTGATAAACTACGCACTTAGATCCTCCCCGAAACATTATTTCAGAGATTTTCACAGAAATTCTCTCGGGACGTAACGGTCTCTTCACACACGTACAAAATATCAGACGTAAATTTAAACCGTTTATTAACTTGAACAATTCAAAGTAGACTGAGTTTCGCACTTTTGAAAGATTAGTTTTTTTAATCTTTTTTTTTTTTTTAGTAGATTAGGATTCATGCGATAGAATTCATTATTTCGGATCAAGTCGACTTTCAAATGGGAACTGCGCACCGTGGCGACAATTTTTCATGAAAAAATATGCAAGTTATCCATGAAGTAGTGAAACCCAGACGCTTCAGTATCTGTCTATATTTCTGAGATGAGGTATTATGTACCTTATTTACATTATTCGGACTATTGTCTACATCGTTGTCGCCATGTTTATCACAACGTTTCGGCCGTTGTACGCTCCGACCTTCTTCAGGTGATTGGAATGTGGAACTGAACCCTTTATTTCGCTCACTGGAGTAGACTGTTCTAGTTCCACGTGCCATGTCTAATGGATGTCAGTTATCTCCTCTTAATTCCCTTCTCCAGGTTCTCCACCGCCTCAACCAAGTATTGAACTCACACTCTTTGGGGACACATGGCACAGTTGATAAAGGCGGATATAGGCGTTGGTTAGATCCAGTTACAAGACCCAAAAGAGTGTGAGTTCAATGCCTGGTTAACGCAGTGGAGACGTTGGAGAGGTAAAATAACAGGAGATAACTGACATCCATTAGACATGGCACGTGGAACTAGAACAGTCTACCCTATTGAGCGAAATAAAGGGTTCAGTTCGACATTCCAACAACCTGAAGAAGGCCGGGGCGTACAACGGCCGAAACGTTGTGATAAATATGGCGTAAAGATGAGGACAATAGTCCGAATAATGTAAATAGTGTAGCCAGAGGCTAGTTTGTTTGTTTTTTTGTTTTTTTTGTGTGTGTGTGTAACGGTATACCAACACCTTCATGGGTCATTCAATGCCGAAATTTAATTTTCTTGGTAGCATTTGTAATTTCTTTTACAAAAATATATTGCTGGTAATTTTTTTATTTTTATATTTTTTACAAAAATGTATTCCTTGTATTTTTACTATATTTTTTATACTTTCAATGTGTTTTGACCCCAGTTTAGGGTTTAACTATTTGCCCATAGCTGGGACCCTAACAGGTGCTACCACCCCCAATCAGGGTGGACTTGGGAACAATAGCAATTAAGGTTTAAAAAGAATAATAGTATGTTACTTACTCAAAACTGGACTATATACATGCATTTATGAAACAGATTAAAAATTCACAAGCCAGTTTTTTCAACATCCGTTTTCTCGCTGGTTCATTATTTATAAAGAGAGAGAAGTCAAATTCATATCCTAAAAATATTTTTCAAGACAAAAAGTGTCGCTTTCAACACCACGTCATTTGTTATATTATAACATTTAACACTTTGAATCATTTATAAATATTACTTCCCTCTTTTACTTTATATGGAATCCCCTCGAAATATAGTGTTTTATATATGAGTTCTATATATTTGAAATTGTAGGAGCCTGGCTTTCAATTTCAGTCAAAATTGCTTAAGCTGTTGCCACAAAAGGATAAGACTACACAACAACGAAATTCAACTTGCATTCAGGACTAACATTTTGCTTGGTGAAAACAGTCCCTTACAGAGTGCTAAGGTTTAATATATCGGTCAATATCGTGAAATATTAGAAGAAAATGAGACAGATTTCTTATATAATGTGTTGGCCAAGACTTTTTCGTAACTGGAATGTGACAATTGAACATAACGAGCGTTTAAAACTAATTGTAGAACTTAAATATATATTCGTTTATTGTTTTATAAGTTTTTTATTAAAAATAGAACATACTACTCAGATGCCAAAGATTTGCGCAATTAATGGGCAAATTACTCTGCGTGATTGAACCTGAAAAAGTGGGAATTCCTCCTTTAACTATTCTCCAGGGTCAAATAAGCCAATACATTTTAACAGCTAAGTATCCCTCAATCGAGAGAGCCAACATAATTAAAATATCCCACTCAGGCGTTGAAAGTAATTTGTACACATTTGATTATGTTAGTCACATTGGTGCATGGCATCCACATAATTTATACAAAAATATAATCGTTTAATGGATTGTATATTCACGTATTTTTTACGTTCTAAATTTAAGGAAACTTCATCATTTTTAAGCAAATTTTGATACACGATTTTTTTATGTTATGTTTCTGAATTTAATAACAAAATGATCATTTTTGCGTTACTTAAAGTCAAATCTAAATCTTATAGGGCAAATGTTTAAGATATGTCCAGTCTAAAGTAGAGTCAAACATGCAGCCATAAACCCGGTTTCCATTAGAGCCAAAAAGGTAGACATGAGTTCGGTTTACCCTAGGATACAAAAAATAGAATGTGGCCGGTTTTATCCCCAAGTAATTATCAACTCGAAAGATGGCCTCCTTTGCAGGCATAAACCGACAGAGAAGGTAGACGATAGAAAGTGAATTCTATATAATAACATAAAATTCATAAGACTGCATGCAAGAGAAATGAACCGTCATTAACCGTACCAAAGATCAGTCGTCATCTAAATGTTATAGAAAAGTGTGTGTGTGTGTGTGTGTGTAAATTTAATAATTAAATCCTTTTACCTAATATGGGGAATAGCCTATATCGGCAGACATGAAGGTGGTCCCCGGTCTTTTCAACCCTTGTGTAGAATGAAATGAAGTTCATGTCTGTAAATTTAGAGAAAGTGGGAATGTAGCAGTTAGTGGTGAGGAATTGAGATTTGAAGCTAAAGAGTTAACTTAAACCGTAACTTACCAAGAAGAACTAATACAAAGTTTTCACATTTTCAGTCAGAGGGTAGGGCACGAGACGGGTGTTAAGCACGGTGATAGGTATCTATCTTATATTACTAATTATATTGCTTATTTTTATTATGCTATTGATGTATTTTATATAATTCATACATTAAATAAAATACATCGAACTCTTTTTTTGTGGATCAATTCTAATATTTTCATATTACTAGGATCAACTTGGATTATATACCAACGGATTTATTTACCTTAAATTATATATATATATATATATATATATATATATATATATATATATATATATATATTAGGTTGGTGCAAAAATAATGACGTAATAATGTCGTTTTTGACGTATTTTTAACGTGAAAAAAACGACATTATTACGTCATTATTTTTGCACCAACCTAATATATATATATATATATATATATATATATAATTTAAAATAAAAAAAAATCCGTTGGTATATAATCCAAATGGATACTTTATATATATATATATATATATATATATATATATATATATATATATATTGTATTGGGGCAGCAGATCATTATTCAAACATATATTGTTAAATGTAACCAGCAACGAATGTTTATGATGTCTGATCAGGAGCCGTTCTAAACTTCGTATAGTGGCTTTAGTTTCGGGAGAAAATAAAGACAAAAACTCTCCAACGTTTGGATTTTTTTTTAATTAAGAATCGATCTAAGCTTTCTATTATTATCGATCTAAGCTTTTGGCTCACATGAGTCATCCTCAGAGTAGTTATATGGACATTGCAAGGGAGCTATTCACCATCAAAGATGAAATCGTATTATGTTTACATAGATGTTTACTATGCGACGATAGCAGAAGCAGAATAGCCGACGCGGGTCATAAATTCGTAATGCGGTTCTATGCCGTCTTACATGACCACGTGAGAGAAATAAATATTAACAACAGAGCCATATATCTCTATCTAGAAAAGGCAGGATGTGTGTGTGTGTGTGTGTGTGTGACGAATGCACGACCGCAATTTTCGACGGATTTGCACCAAAATTTACATTCACATGCTCCAAGTTAGCGGGAAGGCCAAGACCGACTTTGCATTTCCCAACTCCCATCGATAGCGGAAATAATCGATTTTTTTCATGCTTCTACTGCAGTTTTCATGTAGTTTGCGGCCATTTTCTACTGGCCAGAGTGAGAGCCTATAGCTGCCTGCCACGAATAGGCAGGAAGATTCTATTAGCCAGCGTGAGAGCCAACAGCTGACTGACACGAATATTAACTAGCATGCAAAACAAATCGATAGCTGCATTCGTCACAAGTGGGAAAAATTTAAATCTGCATGGCACTTTACTCCATTTGGCTCATTTGCTTGCTTAAACTCGACGTTGATTCTGATTCCGCAGAACTGGGTTGGGTTTGAAAAAGTATTTGTTGTTAACATTCTTTTTTCATTCGGTTTTTCCAGTTACGAGTACTTTTTTAAAGCTGATCATTTTGTGTTCATTTTGTTTAATTCTTTTTTCGTAACAGATTTAATGTTTAGTATAGAGCTTAGAAAAAATTCGAAGTGTGAGATAGGCAAGAAGTAAGGCATGTAGCAACATCAGCACGGCAAAGGGCACTCCTTTAAAGGCAAGGAAGAGCAAAAATATTTTAAGTCAAGTGATAGCAATTGCTGTATGAGTCGTACGATTTTTGAATCAAGGACGGGCAATGCTGCTAGTATATATATATATATATATATATATATATATATATATATATATATATATTGTGACTTAAACATTATTTTTAGTTTATTTATTAAAGAGTATATTTATTTGTTTTCGTCTACAGACCTGAATATTCAGAGAAAAGTATGCGCTTTCCGACAGGATTCGAACCTGCGTTTCGCCAGCGGAAACCGTCATTAAATTTGACATACTTTGACATCTCGGCTACTGAGTGCGTCGATGACCAAGAGCAAACGCCAGAGACTTTAACACAGATTTTTCTCTGACTCTTGAAATAGACATATCTGCTCATTTTCATTTCTGAAGAAAAGGATTTATTTATCGGACATATTTTTATTACGTAAACGCAATTTTTAGAAAATGTACGGATTGAGTAAACTCTTCTACGGATTTTTATATCTTAGACGCCAGATTTTTATTATTTCTTTTAATAAAACCGTTATCCGACGTTTAAATAATAAAAATCTGACGTTAAAGTTATAAAAATGTGCAGGATTAACAAATAAAAAAAATCCCTTTCTTTACAAATTACACACACACACACACACACACAGAAATATACACACGTGCACACACAGACGCACACACATATGTATTTACGTATGTATGTATAAGGAAAAAGACAATAGGTAAACTGTAGTATTAGCCGGCTCGTTGCGTCCAATTTGGACTATTTCAAGGCCAAAACGAAATTTATTGAAACAAAGTATCTATAATGAACAAATAACTAATAATCAATTAGCACAAAAGAGACCCCCACAAAAACAATTTAATAAATCCACAAGTCATCCATAGAAATATATACAAACACAAGTTTCATTTCATAAATGCTACACTCATAAAAAAGAAAACAATTCACTGAGAAGTAAAATCCTCGAGAGTGCTGCCATTGAATATTATCCAAACATTTATATACGCCCAAGTTTTTTCCCCAATATCCCCTTCCCTAACAGAATATCTACTCTCCTAAGCCAACGTGCACAACAAAGATATCAAGAAATCAAAAGAAAACGGTTGAATCTGTCAACACAACAATACAAACAATATTTCTACACATGAAAATATTCTCTTCAAAGTATTTGATGTAATTTTTCAGTTGACCATATGAAGAGACAACAGCATTTCTGAATTCTTCTAGTTGCTAACGACATTTTGGTTACTTTTTATGGATACTTTGTTTCAATAAACTCATTTCGTTTTTGCATTGAAGAAGTCCACATTAGGCGAAATGCGTCGGCTAATACTACAGTTTTCCTATTGTCTTTTTCCTTTATGCATATTGTCTTTTTCTACAGGTTAATTCCGAGATACTTATATATATATATATATATATATATATATATATATGCTAATTCTCGATATACACTCGTCCTGGGTATGATACTAAATTAATTCCGGTAGCAAGACTTCTGATCGGGAGATTGGAGGTTTAGAGAAACTGATCAGGGGGTTCTGGGGGCATGGTATCACCTCTTAATTCCTGGTGTTCCCAGGTCCACCCTGACCCAGGGGTGGTAGCACCAGTTAGCGTCCCAGCTATTGGCAAATAGTACTCTCACCCCCCAAACAAAAATCAATAGTATATTTTTATAGTAAAATTACCAACAATACATTTTATATATATATGTAAATATACCTTAAATATATCTAAAAAGATGCCTTTACCCTGAAAGCATAACATTACGTACAAAACATTTAGATTTTGACATTAAATAATCCATAGAGATGTCGATATGCCGCCAAACAAATTCAATCAATCAACCAACACGAAAGAATTCTTTCATGACATTAGTGCCTATAATATCGTACATATTCATAAAGAAATCAAACTCTATTCCAAAATATAACTTCGATAAAACTACGGCATGAAATATACATATATCTCCGCCTCTACTAATTATATCCATACAAATATGTATATGCATAAAAGCTGAGTATCATTTACCATGTTTCCAATTGTGAAAGCAGAATAATATCATGTTTTTATTACTTCAAATCTCACCCACCCCCAAAATTAAATTTCGGCATGACCCATAAGGAGTTGATATGCCGTTAAAGGACAAATTATTCCACATACACAGCATCACATAATATATGTAAACTCTCTACATGTACACAAACTCACACCCATATATATATATATATATATATATATATATATATATATATATATAGTTCAATATTCGCTTGAAGATGAAACAGAACTAATGTCTTTAATTTAATTATATAATTAAATTTTGAAACATGGTTATTACTGTGTAGCGAAAACCATATTTTAAATCAGTTAATTTATAATATTTATGTTCTGTATATTTACATTGAGCACTTTTTTGTAAAAATAAAAAATAACAAGAACACCGGATCTCACTGCTCTTTCTTTCTTTCTTTATATATATATATATATATATATATATATATATATATATATATATAGTTAAATTTCCAGATGAATTCTGTGGACAAGACATTGGTATAAAATGACAATTGGAAAAAAATCTTACATTTTGCCGACGCGTTTTGTCTTCCGACTTTTTCAAGGCAAAAATGAAATCGAAATGTTTTTGTTGTTATAGTTACATTAAAAATCCAAATTTAAAAAGATACACGCAAAATGTAAGATTTTGTTTCCAATTGTCATTTTATACCAATCTGTCTTGTCCATTTAACTATATTGTCGACATGAAAAAAAAAATTAATGATAATAATCCCTTACTATAAAGGTAATTTACATTAACCAGAAAAAAAAAGGCTTAGACAGAAGCGTCTATCTTTTTAAATTTGGATTTTTTTAATGTAACTATAACAATAAAAAAATTTCGATTTCATTTATGCCTTGAAAAAGTCGGAAGACAAAACGCGTCGGCAAAATGTAAGATTTTTTTTCCAATTCTCATTTGATGCTATATATATATATATATATATATATATATATATATATATATATATATATATATATATATATATATATATATATATATGTATGTATAAACTTTCCTTATACTCATAGATAAAAAAATTCTATGACTAAATCTTTGACTCTGGTTCCAACTGTCATTTGGACGCGATTTTAAACCTGGCCTACATCTTGTTGAATTTTAAACTCTCCAACAAAAATGGGAAGTAGATAACATATAAATAGAAACTAAATAATTTTAATTCACATACATCAAACGAATTTTCTGTTTGTCATTCCAATAATACCCATTTAGTTATTTGTTTACCACAATTAAGTTTCAGGGGAAGAGAGTTATAAGTAAATAAGGTAAATAAAAAATAAAATATTTTCTTTGCCGATATTAGTGGTTGTCAATGTCATTGGTTGTTATATCTTTTGTTAGTTATGACAAAAGAAAACTAAAACGACAGGTGTCTTGATAAAAAAAATTCTTTTTGGTGCTTTTGCTGCCTCAGGTATTTTAATATGAGAAAATTGCTTATCTGTGCAAATGGAACAAAAATATTGTACTTGGAATGTCGGATTAAGTGATAATCGCTTCACGGATTAGAGATTATCTTATTACTGGAGATTTATCTACCAAAAGGGATGTAAAATTTTCTAAATTTCTTCATCATTTCATTTTTCACTAAAGAAATGGTAGCCATTAAATATATTATTAAAAAAAATATATTTTGATTTCGACTTTATGCTGAATTTGGACCTACACCGAAATCTTGAAAAGTTACAATGATATCTTTCATTATTAAAGACTTAAAGGAAATACGATTTTATAGTTATTTACATAATATAACAAACCTATACTCCAGATAATGTAACAAAAGCGTACATAAGACAATATATCAATATTAACAGGATTTTTTTTTATCTAGTTATCGACTACAGAAGGGAAATGTATCTATGGATTAAGACAAGACGACGAGGTAAGCGAAAAAATGACATTAGTAGATGCACATAGGCTGTGTTACTAAAGTCATACCTATGAGACAGAGGATTGCAATAGTTCATGTATCAGATCAAAAGTTGTTTAAATGGTAAGACGAATTGGGGGTTTAGCCTTGGTTGGCAGTCGTCTAAGAGAAATAAGACTTTGAAGTTAAATTCTGAGGAAGGCCGTCTAGAGGACTTTATCACACGCTTTAAACCAGTTCTCTGTATACTGTTCTTCCAAGTGGGCTTGGTCATGCTCGAACTTTCACCGCGATAATCACAGCATATGTGAGAATCTGGCTGCACAGTTCGAGGTGATAAATTGTTAGGTCTTCATACGTTGTAATCAACAGGACAATATTCACACACATACACACACACACGCGCACATACACGCACACGCACACTCACACACACACACACACACTTATATATAAATATATATATTATTATTATTTAAAAATATGTATTCATCGCGATATAGAAATTACTATGTTTCGGAACGAAAAACTAAATTTTAAATCAAAATTAAAATTAAAGTTTTTGTTCCATTCTCAAGTGATGTTGAATAACTTTCGAAAAAAATGATTTACTAAATAGTATTAACATAGTTTAAGTTAAACTATTGACTGACTGATGCCAAATGTTTCGATCCCGGCTTGAAGCAATCGCATGTCTACCACACTGGTGAGCTGAGATACAGCGAAATAGTTTGTCTCTGGATGACTATATATCTCTGTATGTATGTATATTTAGGCACCATATCTTTATTAAAACATGTTTCATTGAATAATATAGACATTATGTCTACTTATTTTTATATTGATCCTTTCCTTTTGTCTAATCAGTTTCTCGATGTTAAGATAAAATTCATCAAGCAGAGTGACATAGTTTTTTTGTAACCCCAAGTATTTACGTGCTTTTCTAAGATCCTCTTAAGGAGTAAATTCAAAGACAAAGTTATTGTAACTATGATCAAATCTACACTCCGTTGTCATGGTGATTTAAAAAAGAAGAAGAAGCACGCCCGAAAATTCTCTGTTATAGTCAGTTTAAAAGTTATGTAGTTATGGAAATTTTTTTTTACAAAACAAGCGTTTCAATAAAAGAGAGCTAACAGGAAATTGGTAGTAATTTTCTATTGCTGGTAATATTTTATTTTTTTCAAAACTTTTTTTCTGGTAATATTTTTTTTCAAAAATGTATTGCTGGTATTAAAACCTATTTTTTTTACACTTTCATAGTGCTTTAACACCAGTTTGGTGGTTAACTATTTGCCCATATCTAAGACCCCTAACAGGTGCTACCACCGCGAGTCAAGGTGGACCTGGGATCACTAGCAATTAAGAGGTGGTTCCACGCTCCTCAAAACCTCGTGATCAGAGACCTTGCTGTCGGATGTAGTTTATCGTCATACCCAGGGTGGTTTAATGTTATGAAGTGTTTTTAAAGAACGAAACACGTAGCAGATACTATTTTCGATTTTGTCATTCAATTCCCCACACATGTATATTCATGCATAAAACAGACGTACGCATTGCTGGGTGTTCAAACATTTTACACTGCCACTGTATATTTTAATAACGTTCAAAAATGTCCAAACCACTGAGCAAAGTAGAAGTGTACATGCGCATGCGCTCATTCACAGTGCCGTCCCTGTGATTGACGAGTCGAATCATGTCAGCAATTTTTTTTTCTTTTCTTTCCTTTTCTTTAGAGGAAACCAACGGAGAGAAAGAGAAAGAGAATGGTAACTGCCCTTTACGATTGACTTGCTTGATAAAAGACGATAGATGCTCTGAACCAGTTTAAAATTGAAAAAAAATAAAATAAAATAACGACGCCTTCTTAGCACGACAACCGAATACTCCAATGCCAAAGGAAAAATAGGTCAAGAAAACTGTAAATGGGCGGGTATATGGAAAGAAAAGACTTAATCTGTGTGTCGATTATGATAAAGGATACGTGAAAATAATCCTTTAGTCACGGTTTTTTGTCACGGAAAGAGTTCCACGTGATCGGAGAGATAAGTGCGGGTGGTCTGCACAGGAAAAAAGAAAAGATTTATTGTCTTTCTTCCGCGACTCTCTTGTTAGTTCAAGGGACATTGTTATTACTACTACTACTGATATTTACTAAGTTTAGTTGGCGAAGAACCCAATAATATGGAAAATGTATCGGAATATGACTGTACTTCGCCAAAACTATTTGTAGGAAAATACATTTCAAAATAATGGCATCTTTTACCTAACAACAAAAACATTGACGCCGATCTTAATGAAGGAACTCCCCCAATGACTAATATATCATATTTATTTGTACACCATATTGTTCAATAAAGACAAAAACTCTGTTTCGTTAATCTTTACATTATTCGGAGTGTTACCCAGATGTTCATTGCTATATTAACAACGTTTCGGTCGTTGTACGCTCCGGCCTTCTTCAGGTGACTGGGATTTCGAATCGTACCCTTTATTTCGTCCACCGGGGTAGATTGTTCTAGGCCCACATCTCTTGTTATTTCTCTTCTCCACCGCCTTAACCAGGCATTGAACTCACACTCTTTGGGTCCTGTCACTGGATCTAACTAACGCCTTTATCCAATGTACCATGTGTCCTTGAGGCACAGTGGATAAAGGCGTTGGTTAGATCCAGTAACAGGACCCAAAGAGTGTGAGTTCAATACCCGGTTAAGGCAGTGGAGAATTTGGAGAGGGGCATAAAGAGGAGATAACTGAAAATTGACATCCATTGAAACATGGCACGTGGAACTAGAACAGTCTACCACAGTGAGCGAAATAAAGGGTTCAGTTCGACATTCCAACGACCTGAAGAAGTTCGGAGTGTACAACGGCCGAAACATTGTAATAAACATGACGACAAAGATGAGGATGATAGTCCGAATAATGTAAATAGTGTACATAATACCTCATCTCAGAAATATAGACAAATAACGAAGCAGAAACATACATTTATTCATTTCTCTATTTATTGTAATTTAACATTAAATGTGATATCTTAATTGACTTTTTCATAGAATATCTTTGCCAGATCGAATTTTGGACAAGCATACCCTTAAATTTTCTAATTTTGGACAGTCATATACTTAAATTTTCTAATTTTGGATAGGCGTAACCTTAAATTTTCTAATCCTGGACAGGCATATCCTTAAATTTTCTTATTTTGGATAGCATACCTTTAAATTTTCTAATTTTGTATAGGTATACACATAAATTTTCTAATTTTTGACAGGCATACCCTAAAATTTTCAAATTTTGGACAGGCATATCCTTAAATTTTCCTATTTTGGACAGGTATACCATTAAATTTTCTAATTTTGGACTGGCACACCCTTAAATTCACTAATTTTGGACAAGCATACCCTTAAATTTTCTAATTTTGGACAGGCATACCCTTAATTTTTTTTTATTTTGGACAGGCATTGCCTTAAATTTTTTTCCAACGACCCTAATCATGATTGATGTTTGTTTTTTATGTTGTTTATTTCAGAAAATCTTGCTTTTTTATATTATTTTATATAATACGTATATTTTTATTCTAACAAGTGTATACACGTGTAATCATTTTAGAGGTATTTTAATTTTGTTATAACTTATTGTACTTTGGACTCTCTTTCGAAGATAATTTAATGAATGACCTTTAAAATTTTCCCGGCTCACCTACGATTATCTCACGATACACCAGTGTGTGGCGGCACACCACTTGAAAGTCACCGCTTCTCAACAACGAATAATGCATGACAACGTTTCATTTAATAAAAATTCAAAATATTTCTACTAAAATGTCCAATAGTGGAAATAAAAGTAAGTAAATTTAAGATAAAAGTAATATTAGGCAACAATTAATAACAGTAGCCAAGGATTCATATAATACAAATACTACTGCTACTATTAATAATAATAGTAATAATAATAACGCCGGTGTGAAAGAACGAACTCCCCCAACTACTAATAAATCATATTTATTTGTACGCCATATTGCTCAAATAAAGACAAAAACTCTGTTTCGTCAATCTTTACTTACATTATTTACCTTATTCAGGCTGTTATCCTTATCTTCATTGTCATATTCACAACGTTTCGGCCGTTGTACGCTCCGGCTTTCTTCAGGTGATTGGAATTTTTCTTCAATATCTGTCTATATCTCTGAGATGAGGTATTAAGATTACTCGCATTATTTACATTATTTGGACTGTTATCCTCATCTTCATTGCCATATTCAGAACGTTTCGGCTGTTGTACGCTCCGGCCTTCTTCAGGTGATTGGAATTTTTCTTCAATATCTGTCTATATCTCTGAGATGAGGTATTATGATTACTCGCATTATTTACATTATTTGGACTGTTATCCTCATCTTCATTGCCATATTCAGAACGTTTCGGCTGTTGTACGCTCCGGCCTTCTTCAGGTGATTGGAATTTCGAACCGAACCCTTTATTTCGTCGACCGGGATAGATTGTTGGCCCAGTGGATGAAGACGTTGATTAGATCCAGTGAATAGATCCAAAGAGTTGTGAGTTCAATACTAGGCCACACTAGTGTTGAACCAAAACTTGGAGAGTTGAGTTAAATGGAAATAACTGAGATATCCGAAGAGGCATGGCACGTGGAACTAGAACAAGGTTGAAGCATACAACGACCGAAACTTTATGAATATGGAAATGAAGATGATCAGGACCAATAAAATTGTTGATTTTTCTTTGGATTTCAGCAAAGATCTGCAGATATATATCATGAGCAACAGACCATATAAGACAGAAATATTTTAAGCATGGACGAATAATGGGCTTATAGATATGCAAGATAGATTCTGAGAGAAATACTGTCTAGCTTGACACTTTGGACAGAGTTTCTTAGCAGCTGACCTAGCAATGGATTCAAGTCTTTCCACTTCCTATCCACGGAACAGGTTAGACCGAGAAGACGCAATGAGTCACAATCCTGGAGGTTAGCATCAGCCATACTGATAGAAGGAAGAAAGAACTCTCTAACGTGATTAATAGAACTTCCAGGTACATCTAAACAACTGTAAATTGATGTGATCTCGACTGGACCTTATAGATATGTAAGATGGATTCTGGAGAGAAAAATTGTCTCGCCCGACAAAGTGAAATGAATTTCTTAGCAGCTGACCTAGCAATGGATTCAATATAGTCTGTCGGCTTCATGTCGAGAACGTTACCCTAAATCTATCATAAAAATGTAAAGTTTCGAATTTGTAAATACAAAAACACTTCAGATATCTCTGTGTATGCATCAGTTATTCCAAAAAAAATTGAATATAGAATAGGCTGTGCGTAGGGTACTTTTGTTCAACAACGTAAAAAACTTCATTAACCTAAAAACTCGAATCATGTGCTTAAATAGCCTCATCAGATCGAGGCTTTCCTAAGGAGATTATGCATGGCGCCAGACTTGTTCAAAAATATCTAAACTGTCAGTTGTATACAAACGCTTTCTCTGACCAGTGAGTAAAAATGGATTCTAGTGAATAGAGCCTGTAGGTCTTATTGAGAACCTTTCTTCTACGAACCACGTGAACTGGCGTTAGAGAATTACAAAGAACTGTACCAAATAACAGAAACCATTGGGGACTTTCAACTGCGGCAACAACTAAAATGGATATCAAATGTAATTTGAATAGAAAATAATGACATAAACTATTAACATTCCACACTAGTTTAAAAAAATTTATGAAGGACCCCCCCCCCAATCAATACTGGAAAGAGCAAAAATAGTTACTGTATATGAGAGACCTGTTTTCTTGAAAAATAGTTTTAAGAGATTTTTTTTCTAAATATAGAGCGACCGTAGTGCTGGCTGTTCGGTTAATGAATGTTAAAGGTTTCCTTTTAAGAGCCATTTAATATTACCATTATATGGTTAGTGTTGATCTTTTGCCAACCTGTAAGCTCTACTTGAAACAGAACACATCAATCACGGAAAGAGGTTTTCATTCATCCACTACTAACTTCAATGAGCCTCCTTGACAATGTTCGGAGGAAAACTCTCTGTTTCGAGGCTGGCTTTTTAGCCGGAAGCGACCATCTCGGTATACCTCCGATCACCTCATCGCCTCTATCACGTCGTGCCTCGAACCAGCAGTAGCAAAAAGCCGCATATAAACAACACACACACACACACAAGGTATATTTAGGCAGTAAAAGTTCAGCTGAACAAATTTTGTTAAATTTAACCGACAATATTTAATCTTTTAATGTACCTTTCCTATTTTCAAAAAAGATTTTCCAGTTTTCACATAAGTATTTGGACATCGGAATCAAAATTGCTAATATTTAACTAAATTCATGTTTTGTTTTGCTTCTGATCAAATAATTTCAATCATCACAGTCATTTTCATGAACTGAGTTTTGTCGGTGCGTTCGACTTGTTTTGAATACAAGCTGGTCTTTTTGGAAGGAGGGGAACGCAGTGATTCAAATTAATCCAGATTAATGCCATGTGTAAAACGGTTACACGTAGCTAGACTGCACGGGAAATGTATATGCCAAATATAAACACCTATTATTAGTATTAGTGTGTACTCCTACTACATATATTATTTATATTTTAAGATATATTTTAATCTTCTGTGCGCGGAATAAACGATGGGAGGCATTACTGCTGATCGTGAACAGAGTAGAAGTCGACAACAGGTTCGTTGATCGGGACTAGACGCGTCACTGATTGAAATCCCACCCAAAATCAATGCTGATGCTATCAGTTTCATACCCTACAGGTCAGTTCAACGTTTTTTTAGTTTACATGTGATATGAGGGCAGAAAACCTAACAGGTTTCCGTTGTTACAAATCATTACACCGGATACGGCGTCTTACCTGTGCTGGTGAACACCTTGATTGGACATAAGAGGTTCCAGTCGTTTCAGAGTTTAGGGTACAGAGACCATGAAGACATCAGATCTTAAATGGCGTATTGCTACCATACTTGAACTGGCGCTACCCAATCCTCACATTCCAGACTATATGAAATATTTTCGACAACTCCTTTTCCGCAGGCGCAGCGTCCTAAGCCCCTTACTACGGTTTTCATGGAGAATATCGTGATGACATATGCATTAGTCGGACTAGTTCAGACCTTTGCAGCTAAGACCCGCCATACCATTTATACAAGGGCGAACCATCCTCATTCACTTCGTATTCCATTGGTAAGGAAGAAGTTCTATTTCAATAGTCTCTTCCTTAGAAATAATGCTTTCTGGATCACTAAAATTTAAATTTATTCAAGTCTAGGGTCAAACGTTTTCTATCCTACATATCCTCATAATATGCCTTTTTTTACCTCCTCCTCTTTTGTTCATATATCAACCTCATTCAGACTCCTAAGAGGATGCTTCCCTGATCCCTATACTCTTAACCTCTTTAAGTCTAAGGCCAATATTATCTATCCTACATATTCTGCACTTACTTTCTCCTCTTACGCCTATGCAACAAAATCACTCAATAAACATTTATCTTAATTATCTCTTCGGTCTTCTATTGGGTAAACAAAAGCAAAAAGAAAAGCTTCCTGTACATAATACTAATGCTTCTACAATGGATGGAATGTGTTTATATGGCATGTATGGGTCCCACTCGTTCACCAAAACACCTAATCAATTGACGTTTCTATGTTTCATGTCCATTCAGAGACTCCATATACACTAACAATGATGGATTGTTCCATCAGAATAATGTACACTGCCATTGGTTGCCCAAGTTTATCAGAATTGGTTTGGGGAGCATTTTGGAGTTTTCCAACAAAAACAAAATAGTTTTAGCAACACATTTGCATAACATGGGAGGTCTGTTTATACATAAGACGCAGCCCCTACAAATATCAGGGAGCTGTAGATAGCTATCAAAATAACATGGCTCGACATCTCGCTATAAAACCTTTCAAGGATATGTGGAATCGATGACGCGTCGGGTTCGCCGGTTTCGATGCTCTCCTATACGATACCAAAGTAATTAACCCATATCTTTCGGCATAGCAGTGTCTAGTTACGGGTAAATTCTTCTGAGGAAACAGTGTCCTATACGGGAACCGGCGATTCTCCCTCAGTAAATATTCAATTAGATATATTAGATATCTTGTCATCAATGGTGCTCCGCTTGCCAACCGATGCGTTACGGCAAAGCGAAAAAATATGCATGCGCATACAGAGAATGTGCTAATTATTTGTGCATTTTGTGATTGCATTGTTTATTTGCACATTGCAAAACATATAACAATGAAGAAAAAAAAGCGAAGCGTTTTTTCTCGACTTCCTTCTCTCTCTTTCTCTCTCCCTCCTCTCTCTCACATAATCTCTCTCCGTCTCTCTTTCTATTCTTTATCCATTCCAATCATATGATATCTATAAATCTATAAGCTTCCTCTCTTTCTCCCTTAGGGGCTCTCTCCGACCATCCTTCTCCCTTCCTTCTTTCCTTCCTTCCTTCTCTGGATTTCCTGTTTAATAGCTCTCACTCTGTCTCATTTCTCGCTTTCCCTTCTCTCTCCTTACAGCACTCTCTTATCCATCTCTCCTTGTTTCCCTCTCTCTCTCTCTCTGCTTCTGTTTTTTTTCTGTTCATTCCCTGTTTGAAAAAAATTCTGATGGCCTTCCCCGGACTGATTAGCCTCAATCATTTTCTATTGTTTGATCCTTTGGTGTCCACTTTGATTTTCTTTGTGGTTTTAAAAATGAATAAATGCTTAATTTGAAACATATTTTGTAAGATAAGTAACTTTAATTAAAAAAAATTAAATTGAAAAAATTAATTAAAATTATAATGTTGCGTGTTACATCATGCAAGGAACATAATAAAAATTTACTAATTGCTGGATAATATAATTACTAATAATACTTCTTTCTTTTAGTTAATGGTGAATAAGTATTTTTATATGATTTCTTCAATAGTGTCACCTTTTGAGTAACCCCTGAAAGTTTTGTTGAGTCAATGTTATACAAATTTTGAATAAGTGCAAAAGTTCTTGTGCTTTTGAGAACTGTCTGGATAGACTTTATGATTGATTTTTTGTTGACTAAATCCTCACCAATGAATTTAGTTATACCTCGTGATGACGCGTGCTTGCAAGAGTTATTATGATTCCAATTGCTTTTCCTTTATGGAAGATAAATATAAAAGCAGAACAGGTATGGGAAATCGATTGAAAATTTTCATATTACCTTCCCGAGACTGATAAGATCAATCAACTTTTTTTAAAGATTTTCAGGGAGATCTTTGATGTTTGTTATTGTTTTTGAAAATGGATGAATGTTTAATTTATAAAATAAATTTATTTTAACCATTTAAAGTGATATAGAGCAATTTAGCCATTGCTATGACTAAAATTCACTGTTAAATGTCTTCTTGTTTTACTGACGCTGAAATATTTATATAAAAGTTATTATTGATAAATATAACAATGTGATATTTTTTTTTATTACTTTAAAGTTTATTATAGTGATAGGCATATTTAAATGCCCGATATAACCATAAGATGCTACAAAACCATAAGAATAATCTAAAAATTTGTGTTATGTTCTTAAATAGACTCGCCAGATCAAGACTTTCATATGGATGTCATGTATGGCGCCAAACCCGGCCAGAAATATTTAATCTGTCAGCTGTATACATTCGCTTTCGCAGATCGATTATTAAAGATGGCTTTGAGCGAATGTTGCCTGTAGGTCTTTGTGAAGTTCATCCGTCTTGGAACTTAATAGACTGGCAGGATCACAAAGATCTTTACCAAAATATCAGAATCTGCATCACTTGAAGATTTTCAACAGTGGCAACAGCTAAAACGGATATCACATGTAAGCCAAAGAGAAATTAATGACTTGACAAATTGTTGATATTCCGCACAACTTCAAACAAAAAGTTAGGAAGGAAGCCCACATCAATATTAGAAAGAGTGATATCAGTTTATGGACTTGAGAAATCTATTTTCCTGAAGAATTATTTTAATAGAAAGATTTCCTAAATTTCAATGACGGTAACACTGACTGATCAATAAATTTTTCAATTTCAAAAATAATATTTACATTATTCGCAATATTATCCTCATCTTTGCTGCCATATTTATCACAAGGTTTCGGCCGTTGTACATTCCGGCCCTTTTGTTTGGAATGTCGAACTGAACCCTTTATTTCGCTCACTGGGATAGACTGTTCTAGTTCCACGTGCCATGTCTAATCGATGTCAGGTATCAGTTATCTCTTGTTAATTCTCCTCTCTAAGTTCTCCACCGCCTTAACCAGGTATTGAACTCACACTCTTTTAGGTCCTGTCGCCGGATCTAACTAACGCCTTTATCCACTGTGCCATGTGTCCTTGTGGACACCTGAAGAATGCCGCAGTGTACAACAGCCGAAACGTTGTAATAAATATGGCAACAAAGATAAGGAAAATATTCCGATTAATGTAAATAGTATACATAATACCTCATCTCAGAATATAGACAAAAATATTATTTTTAATTTTTTTTTTAATTTTTTATAATTTTAATTTTATTTTATTTTATATATTTTATTTTATAATTTTTTTTTTTTTAATTTTAAGTAACTTTATTTTTAATATTATTTTTAATTATTATTAAATAAATTTATTAATTTCAACCGCTCGGTTAATAAGCCCCGGAGGTTTCCTTATAAGGAAATGATAGCATTAACATTTCTATCCTCTCCCATAATTAACCACGCAGACATTTTTTATTACCTTATCCCATCAGGAAATAGGCGTCGATGGCTCTCCACATGTTATTTTTTTATCATCTGGCAATTACCAGTAATTATTGGGAAAGTTGGTAAAGATTTTTTTTCTCCTAGACTGCCTGCCATCCAAGGCCGTTTAACGAAGAGTAGGAGAAGATAAATTGATTCATGCCTTTTCTAAAAGTGAAGGAAACGCAACAAAATAAGTCAGAATTTGAATTTGGCATAAAACAGGAGGAAATTTATTTACGGTTTTCTTAGAAGCATTAGTTCGAAGTTAAAAATATAAAACAATCTCAAGTAAAATTCGAACGTCGTTTGTCGGCACCATTCTTTTTTTTTCCTTTTTGTTATTGTTATTGTTTGTTTGTTTGTTTTTTGTTTTTGTTTTTGTTTTGTGTGTGCTGATAATAGAGAGGACAATAAGGCGCAGACACAAAGTGACTTTGAAAAAAAAGAAAAAGAAAGAAAGAACCAAAA
>OZ010579.1:11817373-11872373 GCA_963932145.1 Acanthosepion lycidas
TTCTGGTTAATCTCGTTACGGTGGGCAACCAATACATGTCTAGTATAAGTTCTGGATTATTCTAATATCCTTCCACATTGCATGAATATTTACCTTCCAGTTCCAACTGTTCTTGCGACGTACTTTATCAAACGCTTTTGCACATTGAAAGGAACTTAATATACATAAAATTATGGAAGGACTCGTAATATTAAAATTTAACATTAGGTCAGTATTAGCCAAGATGTAGAGAACCAATGCAGTTGGATGTAATAAGGATGGTAACAAACGTAGACAATTCTTTTTTCTTTTTATATGCCATGTCATTTCTATCCTTTGCAGCTATCAACTAGTTCCTTCCCTCTGCTTCCTCACCCAGGTCACGTTCTATCATCCACTTGCTTAAAGCCGCTAGGAATGTCATGTGTTGTTTTCCCTTGTTTCTCTTTTCCTCTATTCGACCCGTGAGTATCAGATTCTCCAGGTCCTCTTTCCTCATTATGTGTCCCGGAAACTTCAGTTGCCTCTTCCTGATATTAAATATAAGCCTCCTCCTTGTTTGCATCGTCTCTAAGGCATCATCATTGCTCACACGTTAGGCCCATGATATCCTCAGCATCCTCCTGTAGAACCACATCTATGTCGCCTCGAGTCTCTTTTTCATCTTTGAGGAAATCGTCCAACATTCACTGCCATAAAGAAGGACAGATGTTACGTAACAGTTGAGTATTCATTTCTTTGTTACTAGAGAAATCCCGCTGTTTCGCAATACTCTGATCGGCTTTTGGAATGCGTCCTTGGCCATCTCACTGACTTCAGAGTCGCACTTACCGTCCTCTGTCAAGACGTTTCCCAGATAGTTAAACTTCCGCGTCTGCTTGATTTTAGCATTCCCGACCTTCAAATTGCATTTCGGGATCATCCTTTTTCTGACGACCATGCATTCTGTCTTCTTGTAGTTTATGCTTAGTCCCTTCTTCTCGCTCTCCTTCGCTACCTTCTGTAGGGGGTTTTGTCATTTCTTTTCCATGTTTCCCATCAGTACTGTGTCATCTGCATATCTTATGTTTTTAAGATTGTGGCCGCCAATGCTAAATCCCAGTAGGGTTTCAGAGTCCCTCAGAATTGCCTCGCTGTATAAATTGAACAGATCGGGTGAGAAGACGCATCCTTGCCTTACGCCCCTTTCTATTTTCGTATATACACTGAACTCATTCCCTATGCGCATGCATGCTGTTTGCTGCCACTATAGGTTCTTGGTTATTCTGATATCTTTCCCGAATTTATCAAGGTTGCTGAGTAGTTCCAGCAGATCCTTGTGGCGTACTTTGTCGAAGGCCTTTGTGTAGTCTATGAAAGACGAACACGTCTTTTTGCATTTATATCGCTCTTTCTGATAACATTCTAAGCATGAATAGCACGTTACTTGTTGCGATGTCTTTGTAGAACCCGCACTGTTCTTGTCCTATTTATGCCCTGATTCTGCTGCGCGCACTATACATCAGAATATGGATGATGAGTTTTGTCACGTGGCTCATTAGGCTGAGTGTTCGGTGGAGTTCTCATTCATTTGCGCCTGGTTTCTTGCTATGAAAATAGATCTGCTGAGGTCTTCCGGTATATCCCCGCTGTTGTAGATTTCATTTGTCATTTCGGTGATCTTGTCTATGCCAAAGTCATCTAAGACTGTCAGCATTTCCGCTACAATTCCGTCTGGCCCAGCTGCCTTGTTTCTGTTCAATTTGGCCAATGCGGCTTTTACTTCGGTTTTCAGAATTCCAGGTCCGTCGACAGTTCTGTGTATTGCTGGTTGTTCCCTTTCGTCATGGAAGAGTTCTCCAATATACTCGCTCTAGCGTTGAAGAATTTTTTCATTCTCTAATATTCCATCCTTTGATTTTAGGCAGCCTGTTGACGATCATGTCTCCTGTCCTGTTTGTTTTCTTATTTGTATGTGCATGTATCTTTTATTGGTAGTACTCAATCTTTCTATTTCTGCATATTTTTCGTTCAGCTATTCTTCTTTAGCTTGCCTGCATTTGGACCTTATTTCCTTGTGTAATTTTCTGTATTCCGTTCCGTATCTTGGCAGAGTTTTCTGTCTCCTTTCCAACATGTCAAAAATCTCATCAGTCATCCCTTCGTTTCTCCTTTGGGATGATATGGTTTGCTGATGTCATTAAAGCATCTCTTAGTGACTCCCATTTTCAGTTTCTATTGTATGCCTCGTATCTTCTTTCGCATTATCCAAATATTTTTCTTTTAGGTTAGGATCGCTCAGAAGTTTGTTGTATTGCAGTTTGGGTGCTGCATTAGGCTTCTTCAGTTTCCGTAGTTTCACTCTTAGCTTACATAAAACAGGGCGATGATCGCTTATGAAGACGGCACTTGAGTAGGTTTTGCACTGAATCATTGCATTCCTGCATCTTTTGTTGATGGTTATATAATCAATTTGTTTTTTTAGTTTCTCCTCCTAGGGTCATCCATGTCCATAGTCGTCTCGGATGTTCTTGGAACCATGTGTTGGCTATTACCTAGTCATTAGCTGTGCACCATTGAATCCATTTTTCTCCGCGTCGATTGCGGGTTCCTAGTCCGAATCTTCCTGCTATATTCCTGCCCTTTCCCTGTCTATTTTGGCGTTTAGGTCTCCCATGGTAATAACGATTTCCTGTGATTTGCATAGACCCTTGGCACTCTCCAACATGGAGTAGAAAGATTCGATGTCCTCGTCTTTGCTTTGTGCCGTCGGTGCGTAAACTACTATAATAGCCACATTGTATGGCTTTCCTTTCAGCTTCACTACAAGAATTCTTTCGGAAAGTTGGTGGTATCCTAGAACACATTTCTTGAATGCACTATCTAGTATCAGTCCTACTCCTTTGTCGTTCTTCTCGCCGCCTGCATAAATTATCCTGTGTTTGCTACTGACGGAATCACCTTTGTTTAGCCATCTGCTTTCACATACACCTAGAATGTTGATGTTAAGTCTGTTCATCTCTTGTTTAACATTATCAAACAGGTCGCAGGTTTTCAATGTTCGGACTTTCCATGTCCCGAGAGTTATTTTGTGTTTGATGCGAGCAGTCACAGATAACGGTCCTGTGACACCTGTCGCTCATCTCGTTCCTTTCCAGGCGAGGGATAGGTTCCGAGAACTTTTATCCCTTTTACGCTGTATCGGAAGATCTTCAGCGCTTGCCCAAAGCAACCAAATATGAAAAAATGGGAACTCCATTAAACGACAAAACGAAACTAATAATTAGGATTTTAATAAATGGCCATTCTTGTAGAATTTTATCTGAATTATTGTAAAAACGATTTTACTTTGTTCAAGATACTGGAACAAGAAATGCAATGTTTATTATTTTAATGTTTTTAGAGTGAGCGATAGAATATATAATAATATTTTATAGATTGCACACGGAAGGAACAGTTAAGTGAATACACAAAATGATAAAAAGAAGTACGACGAAGTGGTTCTTTTCACAATGGATTTATTTAACCTAAAGAGTGGAATGATTCGAAGACGACTACAAGTCCTACCAGGACTTATTTTCGATGACATACTCTCAACAAAATACGCTGCGTAGATGAAACTATATTGATGGAAAACACGGGAAGAATAAATAATGAAATATTACACCAGATATGTCAAAATAGCATGAAGAAAGGACTAACTATTAATTGTCAGAAAACAGAATGCACGAGTGTCAGCAAAAGAAACAACCAAAGGTGTGTTTTGCGTTTCATCGACAGAAAAAGTGAGCAAGTGCAAAAATTATCGTCTCGCGTCGGAAATGTGCTACTACCAACTGCGAATACCATAGACAGGGTATTTGAGAAACGAGGAAGTTCTAATGAGAATAAGATCTAGAACGAAACAGCCGCTTCCAGCAGATCCTTGTGGCGTACTTTGTCGAAGGCCTTTGCGTAGTCTATGAAAGATACGTACACGTCTTTTTGCATTTATATCGCTCTTTCTGATAACATTCTAAGCATGAATAGCACGTTCCTTGTTGCGATGTCTTTGTAGAACCCGCACTGTTCTTGTCCTATTTATGCCCTGATTCTGCTGCGCGCACTATTCATGGATGATGAGTGTTGTCACGTGGCTCATTAGGCTGAGGAAGGATTGAGGAAAAAAGGTTCGGAGAATTTAACACCCAGAAATTACAGTGAAAGGAGGAAATGCAATAGAGAGAATCCTACTTGACGAGTTTGTAAATGATTAGAGAAACAAATGCCAAAAAGAGAACCAAAGGTTATATTGAACCAGGGATTAATAAAAGAGATTAGTAAAAAAAAACAAAAAAAAAAAAAACACAAGAAGTTATAATCGCCCATGTCCGTTTAGGACGCGGAATATATATATATATATATATATATATATATATGACCAAGGGAATTCAGAGCAGCATGAATCCATCCAGCTCTTATCTCAAATAATAACTTAAAAGAGACAGTTTGACCAACACAGAGACTGACCAAAATTCGTGTTGAAAAAACAAATGAAAACTGCAGACAAAAGTTCATTTTCTCCATCAAGACATTAATTTCTGTAGTTCACTGCTACCAGAAAGCAGAAAATTATTTTTCTCCTGATGATGGCCATGTTGGCCGAAACTAGTCGAGGAATCTAAATTAAATAATAATAAAAATGAAGGAATATTAATATACAAGCCAGTGAGTCTGAAGATTTTAACTATTTAATATTTTTTATTGTTCAATATATATATATATATATATATATATATATATATATATATATATATATATATATAATTAATTATTCGAAAATTATAACATAAATATGTTATAAAATCACTAATAGAACACTTGATAAGACACCAGAGGTGTTGAAACAAAATGGCTATTTTTGTAGTGATTTTATAACATTTTTATGTTAAAATTATCGAATAAATCATTGTATTTGCTCTACTCTGTATTGAGCATTCTTTTAAGTATAGTATTTGTTTCTTATTGGAATTTATTCTGTATAAACCAATCCTATACTTGGGTATATATATATATATATATATATATATATATATATATATATAACTTGCGGCAAAATTAACGGCCTTTTTATTTATTAACTTCTATTGAGCAAAATTAAATTACAATAGTTTAACAACATTTATAAATATTGTCACATCGAGACAAAATGATTTTTTATGATTAAAAAAAACTATTTAACATGTTCAAAAGGCTCCTCTTCATATTCCACATAACACTTAACGCTATCAGCCAAACTTGTATAAAACATTTGACACATTTCTACATTAATTTAAGAAAATTTATCAGAAATTGATTGTTTTAATTCAGAAATTGTTCTCAGTTCCAGACTGTAAACAAGATTTTCCAGTAGAGTTTCCAAGAAAAATTCTGATGCTGTCAGATATGATGATTGAGATGGCGACTCAGTTGTTCTACCTCATACCATTTGACCTCAGCTAGAAGAAAAGGACGTTACTTTGCCTCAGGCTATATATATATATATATATATATATATATATATATATATATATATATATATATATAACACTAATAAACTTATTAATGTAAGCAGCAATACTCGTCCGTCAAAACCTTAGGTGTTTTAGCTTGTAAATGAACAAACCAATACCCAAGGGGAAAAAAAGGGGAAGAAAAGAAAGAACTAAGAACATGTACTTCCGGCGAAAATAATCGTCTAGAATCTAAGTACAGAGTCCAAAGAAAAAAACCTCCGACACAAGTAAAGTAAAAAATAATTAAGCAAAATGCTCAATACGCTAAGTAGAACAAAATAAGTAAATAAACCTAAAGAGCCAGACTAACCTAGGGTAGGTTTCACCTACGTGGATTGTCAGGGCCGACTGGCTAAAGAGGTGCTATAAGAACAGAAAATATATAAATGTTTTTGTGTTGTAGGCTATATATTTTCTGTTCTTATAGCACCTGTTTAGGCAGTCCGCCCTGACGATCAGCGTAGGTGAAAACTAGGTAGGTTAGTCTGAGAGAGAGAGAGAGAGAGAGAGAGAGAGAGAGAGAGGGGTCCGAGGAGAGAAAGAGAAAGCTAGAGATAGAAAGAGAAGCGGATAGAGACCTGTATCTGCTGTGCAATTGTGAATAAAAAGAAATCAATTAAAAATGATAAAGTAAAAAAAAAAAAGAGTCGGGTAAAGAAGGGATTGTATATCTCAAAGTTTTTCGTTAAAGACCAATTCCATTGATTCGCCATCATAAATCTGGTTCAAGCCCCGGGCGAACGGAACATCCTATCTGATCACCAATTCAAGAGACGTGTGTAACGAAATAACTTCCTGGCAATTAACGTGAAGTCTTCAGCGTTCAAACTCTCATTAACTCCAACGAAAGCGGTCAGGGGAAGTAACACTGAGGCGAGGGGGTATGCACAACCCGGCATATTTATTTCTCCGCCATGATAACACACACACACACGCACACACACGTACGCACGCACGCACGCACACATATTTATTTGCGAGGAACTTGTTGAGTAACGAACACAAAAAAGACATGAAAAAGGTTTACAGGTTCAAATGTCTACTGGCTGTTATGTAAAGGAAAGGGATAAATATATAGATATCTAGAGACTGAAATGGACAGACAGATATTAACAAACTGAATAGATAGCTATATAGATAATGAACAAACTGAGATAGATAGATAGATAGATAGATAGATAGATAGATAGATATGAACGGACTGAGATCGATAGTTAGATAGATTGATTGATTGATTGATAGATTAATTGCCTGATTCGTTTTCTCCGGTTTATAAAACATTTACATGTTACTTAAAGTCAGAAAATATTTTTGCCATTTTTTGCCATAATAATGGTTTAGAACGACATGTCATACTAACTAAACCATAGATAAGATTAGAAGGTGTCAATTCCTGCTTTTCCCACAGCTATTTACGCATAAGTTAATATAACTGATGCAAATGGAATTAGAACTCAGCTCACCAATTATCAATTTCCGAGCCATTACCCATGATGCACCACCCGCACATCCAAGCTTACAGTACCTGGTATTTCCAAGCGGTCACCCATCTAGGTACTGACTAGGCTCGACGTTGCTTAACTTCGGTGATCGTACGCTAATTGATGTTTCAGCGTGATGTGACCCTAAGCTGAAATGCATTGAGATAAATTAATATGAAAAATCTGGGATAGATAGGATCAAAATGGCATAGAAACATCGCTAGATAATTGCTGGGTACACGTTTCACACTACACTAGTCTTCTAGGGTACCTAGATAAATTCCTCTTACAGACGATCGCTCACGCACATATGTGTTTGCTCAGCTCCCACGTAACCCATGCCTTTTTTTTTTACTGCAACTATGGCAGGCAGACATTTGTTACACTTTCTGAGAGGGAACTCATCGTCCGGAGGGGGTTGGGGTCAACAATTTCACCGTATGTCCTCGCAGTCAACAATTTCCTCTTCGTGCCAGGACAACCATCTATAATTTATGAGCAGTCCCGTATACCGACTTTCACTCACAATTCTTGAGTCAAGTGGCGGTATGGTTTTAAAGCATTGTCCAATGATGCAGTCTGTTTGAATTGCACCCCCAATCAGATCACATTAAGAAAACAGCTGACAAATTGACCGTTGTAAAATTCAAACTTAGACCTTATAGTCGGTAGGTCAACATTCTAACCACACGGCCACATGTCTCTATCAATAGATTCTGATATATATATATATATATATATATATATATATATATATATATATATATATATATATATGAAACAGACTGTCGCCTCTAAGTGTTGACATCTATGTTCACGTTTATATATATATATATATATATATATATATATATATATATATATATATATATATATATATATATGAAAGTGAACATTGAAGTCAACTTTATGTTCACTTTTATATTTACACACGCTCTATCTCTGATATTGAGCACTTTATCCCATAAATATAGCACACCTTAAGACTATATTTCTTCATATACATACATATATATATATATAGCAAACCTAAACAAACCTACCTAGGTTTCACCTACGCGGATCGTCATGGCAGACTGGGTAAAGAGGTGCAATCAGAACAGGAAATAAAAAACCTATAGATAAACCTACAAACTAGTGAATTGTATAAAATATTTCATAAAACTTATGTAAATTTAAGCTATAGTTGTATGCCTAATGTGGCTAGCTTAATTACCGGATACAACATGAGAAAAAATAGGGATAAACCGTGTACAGCCCCTCCCAAATGTAATTGTAGGAATAAGAATGCCTGTCCCCTTCAGGGAAAGTGCCAGCAGGAGTGCGTGGTGTACCAGGTTAAAATATACAAGGATAGATTTAACAATACTGATGAAAAGTATATATATATATAGGATCTACCTAAAACAGTTTTAAAACCCGATATTATAACCATATTAGTAGTTTTAATAACGTAAAATTCAAACATAATACCACGTTATCTATTTACATATGGAAAGTTAAATAACACTATAATAAAGACGCCATTTTGAAATGGAAAATTTTAAAGAAATGCCATAAATACAAAGCAGGTAATAAAGTTTGTCCTCTATGTAGAGAGGAAAAGTTAGATGGCCCGATCTTTCAGGAGATAGTAATGGATTACCTGTTACCAGTATAACTCGTAGAGTAACCTTGTAAAATACTGTTTTTATTTTACAATGAACTGGGGGAAATTTCTTGACATCATTGAAGATACATTGGGATTTGGAAAATTTCCAAAAGCATTTATAATTTTATAAAGTGCTTCTTCAAATATTCATTGGTCGCTGTAGATGTATTTTACTTAAATGTTTAAATTCCAACACTGCTTTTTTTCTGCAAAAACTGTTTCCTTTCAAACCATTTGATGAAAATCCATGTGTAATATTGCAATTTTCTTAACGTATTGGTCGAATCGGATGAAGATTTCTCACAGGTTCGAAACTTTCAACTTACGCCTATTTGTTTAATTTTCCTACAAATCATTTCATGAAAATTCCTTGACTGTTCAAAAATTTGGATAATAATCGAGCATCTAAATCTTGCTAAATATCGTCATTAACAATTAAAGATAATATAACTGCAAATTTTGCTGAATCTGTAATTTGGATATATCAATATTTTTGTAATTTTCTGTTAACTGATTCAAATTAAGCCCCATTTGAGGTGAGCTACGCCCTACATCCATTGTTTAAAAGAGCCAGTATTGATAGGTTCATATTGTTTAAAAATAAGGACTTCGTGGAGTGTACTAACTTTTTTCATATGACTGGAAGCCAGAAAAAGTATGATTGTATTTTTTCAAGGTATTTTAATAGTAAAAAAAAATCTTATTTTACCTTTCAATTTTTGAAGGCCTATTTGTTAGATGTATGGCATCCCCTGATTCATGGGTAGGAACGGTGCCATTTTCCTACCGGGATGGACCAATTCGTGTTACTAGGGGGCGTATATGAAATACTTAGGCTATCATACACTATTTACGTTTTCCAGACTATTGTCCTCATCTTTGTCGCCATATTTATTACAACATTTCGGTCGTTGTACGCTCTGGCCTTCTTCAGGTCGTTTGAATGTCGAACTGAACCCTTTATTTCGCTTACTGTAGGTAGTAATTGAGACTTCGTTCAAGATTTCTGTTTCTATATCTGCTTTGAAAATTCCCCCAAATTAGTTCATTAATGACTATTTTCTAAATTTTCTATCACTATTTATTGACACATGAATTATTATCCCCCCTCGTTTTTGCTGTTAGCACATTGTTGCAGTCTCAGCGATTATCGGGAACTGGTTTAATCCGTGCAATCTTGATTGAACTTCGAACTAAACCCTTTATTAAATCCACGCTGTAGTAGATTGTTCTCGTTCTACTGCGCATATCTCGAGATATCTCGTCTAGGGCGCGGTCGAGGGAGACATGCAATATGAACCGTCGTTGTTATTGACATTGCAAATGTTAATGAATGCAGAAAGGCTTAACAGTCAAATTTAAATTTTGACGTTACGTATATCAAGATTTGAAAACTTAACCAGACATTTTGATGTAATGGACATTTCTTTTATTTCACATTTTGATGTAATGGACATTTCTTTATTTGATATTTAGATGTAACGTACATTCCTTTTATTTGACATCTTGATGTAATGGACATTTCTTTATTTGATATTTAGATGTAACGTACATTTCTTTTAGTTGGCATCTTGATGTAATGGACATTTCTTTTATTTCACATTTTGATGTAATGGACATTTCTTTATTTGATATTTAGATGTAACGTACATTCCTTTTATTTGACATCTTGATGTAATGGACATTTCTTTTATTTGATGTTTTGATGTAATGGACATTTCTTTTATTTGATGTTTTGATGTAATGGACATTTCTTTTATTTGATGTTTTGATGTAATCGACATTTCTTTATTTGAAATTTAGATGTAACGTACATTTCTGTTGTTTGACATCTTGATGTAATGAACATTTCTTTTATTTGATATTTAGATGTAACGTACATTTCTTTTATTTGACATCTTGATGTAATGGTCATTTCTTTTATTTGATGTTTTGATGTAATGGACATTTCTTTATTTGATATTTAGATGTAATGTACATTTCTGCTGTTTGACATCTTGATGTAATGGACATTTCTTTTATTTGCTGTTTTTGTGTAATGGACATTTCTTTATTTTACATCTTGATGTAATGGACATTTCTTTTATTTAGCATTTTGATGTAATGGACATTTTTATTTCACATTTTGATGTAATAGACATTTCTTTTATTTGACATTTTGATGTAATGGACATTTCTTTTATTTAACATTTTGATCTAATGGCCACTTCTATTATTTCTACTCGATATCATAATTAACCTTATCGCATATAAGATTGATGCCGCCAAATAAAATCTAGTACTCTTCAATTACTAATTGTCAAAGAATTAGACCTAAACTGCTCTAGAAACTAAACTTTTCGAATGACCGAAAAGTATATGTAGTAAATGCTGAATATAGAAAATTTAACTGATACTCTTCTACCGTTTTAAGGGAAAGAGCACCTTTCGAAATTCTAATTTAACGTATGATAATAGTAAGCGTTTCCCTATAAGGAAACATTCCGCATTCATTGACCGAGTGCGGTTGTCGATTGAAATTTATAAAGTTTTTCTCTTAAAACAATTTTTCAAGAAAATATGTTTCTGAAGTTCAGTAACTTCTCTTTTCAGTCTTGATATGAGTTTCCTTCTTCACCTTTTGTTTGAAAGAGAGTGTCAACATCTTGATTAGGTAATTATATTCTCTCCGTGTTACATGTTCTTCTTTAAATAATCCAGTTCGCACAGAAAGCCTTCTACAAACCTTCTACAACCCTAGATATCTTACTGAAATTCTCCGAGGTATATATAACACTAATGGACTATACTTTGAACAATAAGAATATATAATTATTATATATATATTATTTAAATACCATTTTCCAACTTATTCAAGATTATCTTCGCCCTCTCTAACTTTCTATCCTTGAGTAACAAGGTGCCTTACATGTTTCACGTACAATTTCATTTTTAAGTCTTTTTCACTACTCTTTGGACTGTCATAGGTGAAACTCCTCTCTCACGCGCCAAACGTCTTATGGATTGAGTTGAATCTTTTCTAATTGATCTTTTTAGTTCTAACTTGAAATGATGAGCCTCTTCCTGTTGTCACTTCTTGACCCAGTTTTCTTCTCTACTGTTGCCTTTTTTTTAACTGATCCACTGATCTTTTGATTATTCTTGAATGGACTTTAAAGATAGAAACGAGAGTATTAATGTTGGTACCATTACTGAAGACTTAAATGCTCATTTTTTCTCTCACCATTGCTCAGTTGGGAAGATAATGGGGCTGACACAAAACGATTTTAACCTGTTCTCTTTCTAGCTGAATAAGTGAAATCCTTTTCAGTTATCCTTACAACAAATGGTTTCAAGATGGCTAAACATCTTATTTAAAAACCTGGAAAAAAGAAACTCAATTAGTTGAGCGTTTTTTTAGATATTATATATATATATATATATATATATATATATATATATATATATGTGTGTGTGTGTGTGTGTGCGTGTGTGTGTGTGTGTGTGTGTGTGTAAGCAAATATATGGATATAGATGAAAAGACGATGGACATAAGAGTAAGACTAATCAAAACAGATAACTGAATTTTTTTCAAGATCAGCGTTCCGTTTAAATATGTTGAATTGAATATAGTCTAATGTTAATTATGTTTTATGAATATGTCCTGAAGATGGTCGACTAGACCGAAACGTCCGACGTTGACATTATATTAACATTAAAACAGCATAATTGCATATTAGATTTTTTGTTTTTTTTCCGTATATTTTTCTTCATACATACATATATATATATATATATATATATATATATATATATATATATATATATATATATATATATATATAATATTTTCTCCTCAAAAAAGTTTTCACATTCTATTTCATTCTTAGTAACTCCATAGTGTCATCGTGACATTATCACCTGGCTTGGAGTAATATGATAACAAAAAAAAAAACAACAAATATACAAATACTGTGGATAGGAATTCTATGCAACGGTATCCGCAGAGTATGAGTTAAGTGGATATTTCGAACTTGTAAGGAATCTTCAGCTTTCAGTCAAATCGAAAATTCGAACGAGCATTTATTTTTTTAACTTTAAATTTCATTAATTCCCAAATTTTCAAACTATCAAATCCTTAAATGATGTGAAATGTATTTCGCTTCAACTCTTCAAGTAAAATCTTTTAATTTCTGAGGTTTTCAGTAATCTTGTAGGTATTAACGATATTTGGAATTGGTATGGCATAAGCATTTAAATATTCTTTAAATTTTGGATCAGCCAATGAATCTACGTCAATTGGTAGAATGGAATGCCTACTTAAATGGTTTTAAGTAAAATGTCAGCTTTACATCTCTCACTCAAAATGTAAATTCGTACAAGCACCTTATGGAAATTGAAATTCTTTTCGAAGGTTTCGAACTCTGAATCCAATTCTATCCAATGGCACAAAAGGAAAATGGCTCCATTTCTTTATGCGTGAGTAACATTGAAGATTCGAATATTTGGTTTGGTGTATTTGTTTACCGGCATATCAAATCCTATTGGGTCATTTAATGTCGAAAACTTATTTTATTGGGAGCTTTGCTAATTTTTATTCCAAAAATCTATTACTGGTATATTTTTCCGTTTAAGATATTGCTGGTAATTTATTTTCTTTTGTACCATGAAAATGTATTGCTTGTAATAATGATCCCAGTTTGTACATTTGTTATTTGCCTCTAGCAGGGACTGTAACGGTTGCTGCCAGCTGGATCGGAGTAGACCCGGGAACAACAGCAATTAAGAAGTTTTCCACGCTTCTCAAAACCTCCCGATCAATGGCCTTACTGCCGGATATAATTCATCGCCACACCCAGGATGGAAGACAGAAAATAACGATTTACTTACATGTTTGAAGATTGATGTTGATTGGGAAACAATAGGCCAGAAATGAGTTCGACAAGTGCGAGGGAAGAAACTGTTAACATAGAACTTACGGTTACATCTAGTCATTTCAACTGTAAAACGATGAAAACTTGCCGCCAATCTGGTACCGTGCTTAAATTCATAAAGTCTCCGTACCATAGAGGAAATTTCATCTGAATGATTACGGTGAAAGTCTTCATAGAAAAAGCAGATGGAAGCCACGTTACGGCGGTGGGAAAGTGACTGAAGCCGAGATGCCAGGTTATTATCGATAATATTGCAGATTCTGATTTGGATTTTATCAAGATTCTCTAAATACACAACAGAAAAACCAGACCAGAGGTGGCAGCAATATCCAAAGCAAGGACAAATGGTAGACTTATAAATATGTAAGATAGATTCTGGTGAGAAAAATTGTCCAAAAATGAGCATCGCTAGACAGGCGAGAAAACTGTTCAAGCATTTATAAAAATTTCAAACTGTTTAAAATTTTCGATTCATAAAGTCATCTTCAGGAAACTGCTTTCATGAATCGAGCGGAATGCGGTTTTACAATTGCTACTGCGCACGTGGCAAACAATACTTTTATTCAAGGTGCGAAGGATAAACTGTTGTCTATATTAAGCAAAAATGAATATAACACTGACATCTCATTTTAACAGATATATTTACCAAAATTACATAAAAGTATTTAATAATACTTTCATTTTTTATTTACTAAATATTTAATAAATATTAAAGAGTAAATTTATTCAATAGAATTGCCATTGTCTTCAAACGGGGCCTCCAGACGATTTCAGAGTATCTTACCTCTCTTCTGATCGGTCTCCTTGTTTAAGTTGGTCAATGCTACCATAATTCTTGCCTTTAGTTTATCTTTAGTGTTACAAATAATTTTGTTGGTTTCTCGCTCAACTGCGCCCCACACATAATAATCAAGTTGAAGAGTATGTACGGAGTGATGTGGTCGCAGAAATTGTTTGACAGCCATGACTATTTTCTCCTGCTTGTCTAGCATGGTGCAGAGTATTGTTGCCAGACATAGGGCCTTCTAGCAGCCACCTTCTTCACCCAAGGTAGCACTTTCTCCCCAAGGATCTTGATGTAGGCCTTCATGTTGAGTCTGAGGCCCTGTAGCAAGATGAATGGAGGCATAACGTCGCCAACACTAGTTGTCACTCAAAACACCATGATGTTGAGTGGATACATCATCCGACTCTTTCCGAATCTTCTTCACTGTCCTCAGATGGACACCCAGACAATCTGAAATGTTCGTATCTGAGCTTCCAGCGGAAGTAAAAATATACAATTTCGACAATTTATCCATCGCACCCTGTATATTCACAAATAATATTATTAAATTGTTATTCACATTAAAATCAGTCAGTCCCAAATCTTTTGATTAAAATGAAAATTAGCTGCTTAATATAATCAAATATTTGTTTTTAAAGTTTTCAGGTTAACCGAATTTCAAAATAGTTACAGATGCTTATTAGAACGCCACGCCGCCATCATATGTGTTTCCAGTTTTATGCCTTTCGTTTAATATCATCGGCCGGTAAATGATAACTTTATGGTTTAAACCATAAATGAGGATTGTCTGTAAATTAACGGGACTTATCCGTTCTTTGATGTGAGAGACATCGTCTACAGTGAGTTCTTGCCACAGGATCAGACGATCAATCAGCAAGTCTAGAAAGGGAACAATCAAAAGGATCCGTTTGGATGAGGGTGGAGGCCATTAAGTGGGCCGTGACGACAGAGCTGAGGAGCATCCAAAAAAGACTTCTTGCAGCAATCCCTTAAATCTAATCAAATGTCAAAAGATCAGGGTTTTTGTTTTCGAGGATATGCTACTTCTTGGTTGAGTTGAGAACTTTTCAACACTCTTCGTAGACCGGCTCAAATATAAAGTTCTTCATGATGTAGTATCATATTTTTAAAGACTGAATAAAACCCGGCTCCACTGTAACAAATGCTAAAATAGTCATCAGTATTATTATTAAAATAGAAAAACGATAAAATAAATTGTCCAGCGAAAGTTAGTCTTTTCTTAAGTTTATTTTATTGGATGTTGACTTATATGTGTTATTCTGAAAAAGGAGAAATAATTTGTTGATAAGAATTGTTGATTTCTATCGTATTTTTTTCACCTATTCAAGTTGTTGATAATAAAAAAAATTCCGGCATTGTCATATTATTGGAATTCATAATAGACAAATCATACGATATCCTACAAATGCACATGAAAAGCCTTAAAGGGATCAAGTTTTCATTTTGATGTCTAAATTGGTTTTCATCCAGAATGCGACATTCTTTCAACAAGAAATCAAAGAATTACTTCCCTTGTGGGCGTTTGCCGTTGATTGTAATAATGATAGATTTAACGTTTGCTAGATTTTAAAACAGGTTTTTATTTCTTCTTCGAAATGTGAGATTACTTTCTGGAAAAAATATTTATCAAGATGTTTGCTGTTGACAATGCAACCCACAGGCAATAAAGTTACTCCGTGTGATCAAATCATTTGGTTAGAACACAGCAAACTTTGAGAATATTTTAAATTCAAAATGTAAAAACTTGATATCTTTCCTTAACGTTACTTCCGTGTAGAAATACAAGTTACGAAAGAAAATGTTTTATTTATTTATTTTAGTTAATTATTCTTCGTATTACTGAGCAATGCAGAATAGAATTAGACAGCAGTTCACAGGTTCGGCAACACACACGCACACAACAACAACAAAAATCAAACGAACAAACACACGAGCCTGGGCTGAAAGCTTCATGGGCTGACATTGAAGGAGTGATGCTAGAATTGTGAAATCGTTCATGCATTCATTTCAACATTTCTTATTAATAACTGTATTGTTTCTTTCCAGGTACGAGGTTGGGCTGAAAGGTTCATAGGCTGACATTGAAGGAGTGGTGCTAGAACTGTGAAATCTTGCATGCATTTATTTCAACTTTTCTTATTAATAACTCTATTGTTTCTTTCCAGGTACGAGAGTAGGCTGAAATTTCATAGGCTGACTATGAAGGAGTGATGCTAGAGCTGTGAAATCTTGCATGCATTAATTCAGCCCTTCTTATTGATAACTTCATTGTTTCTTCCTACGATTATAAAATTCCCCTTAAGATATCTCCCATTGGATCGTTAATTTTTTTGAGCTTAAGAATAATATGCATGTATACATGTTATTATTTAAAGAAACAAGAGGGTACAAATCAAAAGTTTCAAAATTGAAATGATTGCGTTATCACCTCCTCAATCTTCTCTTTTTTCTTTCTTTCTTTTCCTTTCATTCCCTAAAAAACAAACATAAAGTGCCTATGATATATCTTTTCTTCTATCCTCGCAAACAGGAATGGCTCATTGTTTATCTGGCGCAATGACAAGACTTAAGCGCTAACCAATTAATTAACTAAGGTACAAGTAGAAATATAAGGATAGATTATAGTTAAGCAATAAATGAAAGTTCACTGACAGATCCACTCGTCAGGTTTGGATAAATCTAATATGTTACATAATTTTATAATTTTCCCCTTACAATATATAATTTAAAAATTTCAGAATAATCTTTGTCACGTTAATACCTTTTCAGTATGGAACAAATTCAGAATTTAATTGAAGTCAATAATACATGTTTTTATATAAATTTAAAATATATAATAAATCTGGTAATGAATCCAAAAGATTTATTTTATTTTGAAGAACGGATGTTTCTCTCCAAGATTTATTTTGTTTTGAACAAACTTTCCGATTCCGAGTTGAGCGATGAACGTTCCTGTTAGTCTTACCTTTTCTCATCATTTCGATCCCATAATATTAGCTGCAGTTTGAATTCCAGTCGAGTTCGTTATATCCCCTTACGCCCAAATATAGTTGGAAAAGGTCTTAATCCTTCTCTTCTTCCCCTAGCTGTGGGTTGAATAACAGGATAGACTGTGTCCTATAGCCTTGGTTGTCAACTAGTCTACCGCAGAAAGAAACAGCAACCTACTGCAGGAAAATCTTGTGGTCGATCAGTCATGAATCAAAAGAGATATGACTGCCCAAGCGTGTATCACGTATGGCACTTAACTGACTGATTCTAAGCTGATGCACAACTTATGTACGTCTCCAGCAATGACCATTAAATAGCACTTGCCTCTCAGAGAGTGTGTTCGTAATTATCGGTAGGCTCCCATATAATTCTTATTCCTTAGTATCTGGAATTTGGTAACGGATTTGCAGTCTATTGGCTAATCCGCGCTATGCCCTTCATTATTGGATGATTTTTCAGCTTAACGATGTACAGAAGAGCTATCCAGAATTTTTAAGATTCTTTTGTTAGACCACAAAAATGTGGAAAACGCTCATGGATTGTTCGGTTAAAACAATGATTCCCAACGTGTGGCGCATGCTCAAAGCTTAAGGAAGTGAGCCTAAGAATATGTGCTCCTGAACTGGCTCCTGTTCTATCTAAACTCTACAACAAATACCTTGTTCCTTCCTTTCCAGCTTGTTGGAAATCCTCTTCTGCAGTTCATGGTTTTAAAACTCTGGTAAACCATCTTATCCCTTGGATTATCGTCTTATTAATCTTTTAACTCTTTTGCCAGTGAACTAGAGAGTCTAATCAACTTCAAATTGGTTAAGCACCTCACTTCGCAACTGTCTTTTCTCTCGGTCAACGAAATTCTGAAACTAATATCACTAAAAACATTTAAAAAGTTGTCTTTTTTTGGAGTAGGCTGTGTTACACGAAAGTTAGTGTTCGCTGATAGAATGAGACATCGTATAATCTCACACAATTTTGCTTCTCGTGATTACTAGCAGCTCTGTAAGAATGTATTAAAAGAGTAATGTGTATATAACTCCATTCCTGGTTTCTGCTATCATCTCCAATCTAGGTCCCCACAAGGTAAGCGGACTTGACAGTATCACTGCATTTGTCATGTTCTTTCCAAACTCTAGAACACATACCTTGCTCCTTCTTCCTTTCCAACTTGTTGAAAATCCTCTTCTGTAGTTCTTGTCTTCAAGAACTGTGTTAAATCTTCTGATCCCTTGTATTATCGTCCTATTAATCTTTTAACACTTTTTGCCAGTGCACGAGAGTACCTAATTGGTTAAGCTTCTCACTTTGCACGGTCTTCTTTCAGATAAACAATATGGCTTTCATTTCTCTAGGTCAATGATTCCCAACGTGGTTCGCATGCTCCACCGGTGGGGCATGGTATTAGGTTGTTGCAAAAATAATGACGTAATAATGTCGTTCTTTGACGTTAACGGCAAAAAACGACATTATTACGTCATTATTTTTGCACCAACCTAATAATATTTTGGTGGGCATGCGTAGGATGTGCACCCTTTAGCTTACTATACCAACGTAAGCTCAAATTTTATTTTCCATTAATAGTTCATGATTAAAATGTTCAAAGTATATTACAAAATAAACTTTAATTCAAATATTTTATATTTCTGCCTTTCATTTCTCTATTATATATTTTGAAACTATATATAATTAACTATATTTTTTTTTTTAATTTTTCTCTTTCATGAAAGCCATTGTCTTTAGAGGCTTGTTTAGAGACCAAGTTAATAGGATTGAAAGATTTCTTCACGTGAATTGCAGTAAAATTTTGAATATGTACGAATTAAATATTATAGAGGGGCACCAGAAATACCAAAGTGGGGCATGGCCCCAAATCAGTTGGGAACCACTGGGTTAAAATGTGTGAAAGAACCATAAATTACCGGAATATCGATGGTCTACATATACAATCGGAAACGTTTAATCCAGAATCCTAGGTTATCAGAAGGTATAAAATCAATAGTTTCCAAAATTACATCAATTACAAACTTGACAGATAAATTTAAAATTTGCCCATTTCAATAGGTTTTTTTATATATCCGCTTCAAAAATGAAACATTAATATTTGAAAGAATTAATATATAAGTATGTGCCTGTGGGCAGGGGTATGTGTTTGTGCGTGTATGTCTGTATGTGCATGTGTGTGTGTGGTTTTTGGAATTTTTTGAAGTTTTTCAGTCTGAGTTGAGAATGAGGTAGCGTTTAGTGTTGCAGTTCGGAATATCTGAGTGAGTCATTATTTTAGCTGATATCAGATGAATCTGTTGTTAGTCATTTCGGCAAAAGAAAACCAGTAAGAGAATTGAAAGAAGTTGATGAATAAATAAGCGAAAAAAAAAAGTAAGAGAGACTTTATTTTTTTTTTTTTAATGACAGAAAGAAAATTTTTGAAAGAAACATTTTTAAAAAACGGTTCCAATGGAATAAAGAGAAAGGAAGGATGGGATGATGGATACGAGAGAAAAGAGAAGGAAGGAATAAGTATGTAAAGAAAGAAAGAAAGAAAGAAAGAAAGAAGTTTAAGGACAAAAAAAAGATATCTAAATATGAAATGTAAAGGATAATAACTAAATGAAAGAAAACAAAAAGATGAAATTATCGTGCGCATGCGCACGCATATGCGCACAAAAACGAAGTCGAAATGTTGGCACGTAAAAAAGAATTTGAGAAAGAAACTTTTCGTTTAATATCAAATAAATAAAAAGAAAATGACGAAAAGGTCTCAAAAGTAAATCAGAATTAAAAAAAAAAGAGGAAGAAGAAAAAACAAAAAAGTTGGTATAAAATAAAATGCGAGGCCAATTTTACCAATTTGAGGTTCTCTCTGGATCAGCATCGCCTCGCCTGTCTACTATCTGCTTCACAACCGAGTAGTGGCGCCTAGCTCAACACAGTGCCCTCTTCATCAACCGGTACCCTTTTAGATGTTGAGTGCACTCGGATCGGAGTCGCGATCCGTCTTGGACTCAAATTATGTGAGCGTCATAGAGGTAGATGTGGAGCTTCAATCGATCAGTTTGGTTTGCATCCTCTCTCCTGTCGTCGTAGTGCCGGTCGCTTTCCACGGCATAACGACATCATCAGAAGAGATTTGGATGCAGCTGGGTCCCCTTCCCAAATCCAACCCGTAGGCCTTGACCGTGGTGATGGAAAGCAGCCTGATGGCATTAATATTTTCCCTTTTAAAATAGGGAAGTCGTTGATTTGGGATGCGACCTGTGCGGATATATTTTCTGTCGGTAATTTGATCAGGTCCGCGGTTGAGCCGGGATCCCTCGCCCAGGACGCAGAGATGAAAAAAGAAAATAATTATAATATTCTTCTCTTGCTGATAGATTTTCTTTTTTTTTTTTTTACTCCTGTGGCAGTGGAGACTTCAGGGGTTATTGGCCCTCGTTCGATGACGTTTCTTCGAAGTGTTGGCGCAATGGCGTCTCGATTAAGGGACGACCCTCGCGAAACGGAGTGGCTCTTGCAGCGTGTCTCACTGGCGATGATTCGAGGTAATGCTTTCTCCATCATTGCGGCTGGCAGAGGATAGAAAAAAAATGTTTATAGTTACTTTATTCAAACTTTTTTTTTCAATAAATAAGAAGAAAAATAATAATGAAGAGAAGTTGGCAAATAGGAGAGAAGAAGAATAAAGAAAAACGAATAAAAAGAAGAGAGAAAAAAAAAGGAAAATAAAGAAAAGGGAAGATGGATAGGAATGAAAAAGACATTGAAAAAAAAAATGAGAAATAAACGAAAAAGAAGAAAAGGAAATATATATGGAAAGAAAAACAATAAGGAAGATAAGCTATAAAAGGGAAGAAAGAAAAAAGAAAAAAAAAGCAAGAAAAAAATAAACTGAAAGAATAAACTTAAAAAGAAAGGGAGAAAAGAAAACAAAAATGGCGACAAGATGAAAGAAACCACAAAGTAAAAGTAGACAGAGGCGTTAAAATCTCACAATTCCCTCCTTTTTCCATCGGTGAGAAATAAGTTCCACTCTAACAGCTTCTTCTTACGAGCCACTGTTCTGTGAAACCGACTCCCAAGGGAATGTTTCCCCGATCACTACAATCCTAACCTGTTCAAGGTAAAGGTTAACCGTTATCTTCTCCTATTCGTTTAAACTTCCCTTTAACGTATCACTCTACCTTGAGTGACCCCCAGGAAAGACAAGAAATAAAAGGTTTGTAAAGTATTTTAATTACTTTGTAGAATCTTTTTCTTCATCACGTCTAAAATATTTGGTACCAAATCCACGTACTGGTGCGATTAAATAATTTCCTACTACACCCCAACCACCATTCCAGACCCCCACAATGGCAAGGTTACGGCGAACATATGATTTTCGAATATTTTTTCCGCGGCGTCTTTATTTTCTTCAGCGTTTATTAAACATATACATTTACATGAACCGGCACGCTTATTTTATGAGTTGAGAAATTTTCACCGATAAAACTACTCCTGGCGGCACTTGTATTTGGTATAAGGCGTACGCAAAGCCGGGAGTAAGTAAATGATTGCGAAAAAAAGAAAAAGATGATTGCAGATGTGAGTATGTGTGTTTGCTTAGAATTTTATACACATGTATGTGTTTCTACCTGCATGTCTATACATTGAGTAGAACATAAATTCATATGAAAACAATGAGATAGATAGATAGATAGATAGATAGATAGATAGATAGATAGATATGGACAGACTGAGATAGATAGATAGATAGATAGATAGATAGATAGATAGATAGATAGATAGATATGGACAGACTGAGATAGATAGATAGATAGATAGATAGATAGATAGATAGATAGATAGATAGATAGATAGATAGATAGATATGGACAGACTGAGATAGATAGATAGATAGATAGATAGATAGATAGATAGATAGATAGATATGGACAGACTGAGATAGATAGATAGATAGATAGATAGATAGATAGATAGATAGATAGATATGGACAGACTGAGATAGATAGATAGATAGATAGATAGATATGGACAGACTGAGATAGATAGATAGATAGATAGATAGATAGATAGATAGATAGATAGATAGATATGGACAGACTGAGATAGATAGATAGATAGATAGATAGATAGATAGATAGATAGATAGATATGGACAGACTGAGATAGATAGATAGATAGATAGATAGATAGATAGATAGATAGATAGATATGGACAGACTGAGATAGATAGATAGATAGATAGATAGATAGATAGATAGATAGATATGGACAGACTGAGATAGATAGATAGATAGATAGATAGATAGATAGATAGATAGATAGATAGATAGATAGATAGATAGATAGATAGATATGGACAGACTGAGATAGATAGATAGATAGATAGATAGATATGGACAGACTGAGATAGATAGATAGATAGATAGATAGATAGATAGATAGATAGATAGATATGGACAGACTGAGATAGATAGATAGATAGATAGATAGATAGATAGATAGATATGGACAGACTGAGATAGATAGATAGATAGATAGATAGATAGATAGATAGATAGATAGATATGGACAGACTGAGATAGATAGATAGATAGATAGATAGATAGATAGATAGATAGATAGATAGATAGATAGATAGATAGATATGGACAGACTGAGATAGATAGATAGATAGATAGATAGATAGATAGATAGATAGATAGATAGATAGATAGATGACGTATCTAATTTGTATTTAGATACATTGTATTTATTTTCCATTTTTCTAGTTGAATTGTTCACCTATATTGCATATGATCCATTATTGTACATAATTAGATTACAATAAAAATTTGTATTTTATATGAATATTTCCTTATTAAAATTGAGATGTAGTAGAGTGGGGGGCGTATCGGAAATTTGTGGATAGCCATGAGACCCTAGCAACGGCCAGGCCTAGCCCTGCCCCTGGGAAAGGTATGAATCCAGCTCTTCTCCTCCACCAGATATGGATTAAATAGTAAGAATTCGAAAAAAATAGGGGTTAGATTGTTAAAAATATATAGAAATAACAGTATATCGAAAAATGTTAATGCAATATTCACTCACAAAAAGAATTATTTTTTACAGTACAAAATATCTTTCGGTTTTAAATATCCCCCAAAAGTTTGATAAACCGTAAAAAAAAAAAACAAATCAATAAAAACAAGTTCAACTTTTATGTAAGAAAAAAGCGCCAATATATCTAGAATGATTAGAAATGAAACATTGATGTTAGAAGCATTTCACTCAATACAAATACTGCGTTTTTTTCACGGTTTATCAACCTTTTTGGGGGGGGGGTTGTGCTCGGTCTTTATTTCTATTTTCATTTATCTCAGTAACCGGGTTTCTCGTTAATTTTAATTTATTAAATGTTCCAATCGATTTGTATTAATACAGTTAATCTATTATCATTGATCCCCCCCCCGGAAGTTGAACATCTTTTGGAAACAACTCCTAAAAGGATACTACAATCTTAACCTTGTTCAAGTTTACGATGAACTGTTACCTTTACTACATATCATCATAAATTGCACCTTTTACCATTTACTCTTACCGCTCGTACAAAAAAAAAAAAAAACCTTCAGTAACCCTGTACCTTGATTGGCTCTTGCGGCTTGAATTGGGCTAACTTCAGTTAAAAAAATATTTATTTAATACTAATTTCCCAGACATCATGTGGTGATATGTCAAAATCCGATATAACATTACTTTTGAAAGATGGTGTTATAGGTGTCTACGAAAATACGAAAAAGTTGTTGAAACTGCAAAACAGATAAAATGGAAAAAAAAAGTCATGTAATGAAGTTGTGAATTAAAATCTATATCCACAAAATGACATTTAAAAATATTTTAGATACCGAAATCTTAAAACAACACTCGTGACAAAGCAGTAACACATGAATGAAATTTATTGAGTAACAGCCTCGGCTTATACACGAGGTTTGGATTTTTTTCCCATTTCTAAAACATAAAACACTGGGGTCGCTCTATACTCGGATGGCCTCAAACACGATGATATACAGTATATCCATCTCATACAATATAATATACACCCAAATAAATTATTATTCTACTGCTTTACGGATTACAATGGGCTTTTTACATATTCCTCAACATACCATTCATCTTTTAAATTAAAAGAATTAATGTGAAATATAGGTTTAATCATTTGAAATAGAAACCTTCTATTCAGTTATATTAAAAACACTGCGCAGATCTTTTGCTAGTAAATTGACGTTCGCTAATGTAAAATTTCTCCAGTAATGGCTGCTAAACAACACTCGCTTTTCATAGATTATGTCCGTAATTATTGGAAGATTTCCATAGAATTCTTATACTTTGGTCCCTGGAATTGGATTAGAGATGTGCAGTTTTTATGCACTTTTTTGGTAATTTCATTCGATGAACTTCATTATTGTACAATTTTTTGGTTTAATGATATATTGAATAGTTATCCAGAATAAAATAATTTTCTATATTTTAGGTAGACCTTCAAACATAGAAAGTGTAGAAAGACAAAAAGAAAGAAAGAAAGAAAGTAGGAAAGAAAGAAAGAAAGTAGGAAAGAAAGTAGGAAAGAAAGAAAGAAAAAAGAAAAAAAGAAAAAAAGAAAGAAAGAATTTATTCGGCTTTGCGCTGAACAAATATTTTATCAACTGAAAAAATCCTAACGAACAGATTTTGATCTTTTATAAAATAAATGTTATTTCAATTTTTTCAGACAGACGTATATTTCGAAGCCAAATTAATGAAATCGATCTTTTTAATCAATAAACGAATCGAATTTGCGCGATATTTCTGTTTACTTGCAATTCATGACAAACACCAAAAATAATCGATCAAAGTTTGAACATCGATAACAAGTTTATTAATGTTCCTATTTTGAAGATATGAGGAAAGGCGACGTTTAGCAACGAAGGCTACGGTTAGCAACGATGGCAGCCGTTAGTAATGAAGGCTACAGTTGGTAACGGAGGCTGAGGTTAGCAACGAAAGCAGCCGTTAGAAACAAAATCTGCGGTTAGCAACTCTGTAAACAGAATTGGTGGATTATCTTCAAAAACTAGTTACGCCTGTTGACTGGGTGCCAATGCATTTGGTTTTAACAAGTGCTGTAATTTGCTGCTTATCCGACGCATTTTTTCTCTGATAAAATATCTCCAACAACCACCCTGCGCCCTATAAATCGAAGGTCCGTGAGGGGAGTTATAAATCTGGGGTGTGTCCGTTCGCAAATTACAGTTGATTTTTAGCCCTTGAAAGTAAAAAACATTCGGTGTTTCCAAATTAAACTAAAATTATTTTGAGTGTAGATATTTATGCTGTTGGAATCAACTCGTCAAGGAGCATTTCAAGTTCTAATATCGCTATAAAGATTCAGCAGCACGATAAGCAGAACCGTATGGTTTTAACCAACACATAAATCAAGTTTAACCTTATTTCTCCATGCAAGTTTACATGTCACTAATTTTAAATTAGTGTTCCATTTTCGTCTGTGATGAATTCATCACTATTAGTGAGGATTTCAGTCTGTAATAAGCTTAGGTTTCAGTCGTATGCACTCTAACTTCTCTTGTAATTATTACATTCTAAATAGTTACCATAAATTTGGTACTTCTTCGCGGTCTGTAATGGATTTGCCATGATTAGTCAAATTTTCATGCTATTGAATGACTAAAACTGAGGATAATGGAGAGGTAACGAAGTACAAGAAATAAACTATTTTCCATCTCTTCTTTCCAAAGGGGGGGGGGTCGTCGTCCAATGTCTCAGAGCGTGTTATGAGCATCGAAATACGGCAAGAGAAAATGCGACATAGGAATCTGTAATCTCACTGTAATAGTGAAAGATGCTTTTCGAAATTTGAACAAACTATTAAGAAACAAGAAAATTTCATTAGAAAGAAAGAAAGAAAGAAAGAAAGAAAAAAAAAGAAAAGAGTGCTTAACTATTTCGTAATATCAATCTTCCTATATAGCAGTCAATACTGGACAATGCACTCATAGATGAAGAGGAAGCTTTAGGCAACAGAAATTTGGTTCTACAGAAGGATGCTGAGAATGCCATAAACTGAACATGTGAGCAACGAACAATTTTTAAGGAAACTGGAAACAAAAAGGACACATACTTAGAATCAGAAAAAAGACAGTTGAAATTTCTGAGATACATAATGAGGACAGAAGACTCCGAGAATTTGACATCCACTAGGACATAACGAAGGCGAGATGATAGAAAGAGTAAGATAACTATTTTTTAAATGAATGGCAGAACAGGCTGTGAGTGATAATAAGGAGACAGGTCTTACTTACAGCTACGAAGGGGAGGACGTTGTGGAGAGCCATAATCGCCTACGTTCTGAAGGGATACGGCACATAAAAGAAGAAGTATTTACTTGGAACGGGTATAAATGCAGTTCTAGCTGCACTGTACCATATCGTCTTGGTAATGACATATCACAATAATTTAGTGATAAATCAACTGAATGCACATTTAGACTACGCTAATCTCCCATAACTAGCCCAGAAGCTAATCTCCCATAATATACTCAGAAGCTAATCTCCCATAAATACCTTAGAAGCTAATATCCCATAAATACATCAGAAGCTAATCTCCCATAACTACCTCAGAAACTAATCTACCATAACTACCTCGGAAGCTAATCTCCCATAAATACATAAGAAGCTAATCTCCCATAATATACTCAGAAGCTAATCTCCTATAACTAACTCAGAAGCTAATCTCCCATAAATACATCAGATGCTAATCTCCTATAATATACTCAGAAGCTAATCTCCAATAACAAACTCAGAAGCTAATCTCACATAATATACTCAGAAGCTAATCTCCCATAAATACCTTAGAAGCTAATCTCCTATAACTACCTCAGAAGCTAATCTCCCATAACTAACTCAGAAGCTAATCTCCCATAACTACCTCAGAAACTAATCTCCCATAACTACCTCGGAAGCTAATCTCCCACAAATACATCAGAAGCTAATCTCCCATAATATACTCAGAAGCTAATCTCCTATAACTAACTCAGAAGCTAATCTTCCATAACTAAATCAGAAGCTAATCTCCCATAAATACATCAGAAGCTAATCTCCCATAACTAACTCAGAAGCTAATCTCCCATAACTAACTCAGAAGCTAATCTCACATAATATACTCAGAAGCTAATCTCCCATAAATACCTTAGAAGCTAATCTCCCATAAACAACTCAGAAGCTAATTTTCCATAATATACTCAGAAGCTAATCTCCCATAAATACCTTAGAAGCTAATCTCCCATAACTAACTCAGAAGCTAATCTCCCATAACTACCTCAGAAGATAATCACTCATAACTAACTCAGAAGCTAATCTCCCATAACTACCTCAGAAGATAATCTCCCATAACTGCCTTAGAAGCCTAAACACTGAAAGCAAAGAGATCCCTCCATAATACTCGACACTGGTCCGGATGTAAAAGACTTAACCTATTTTTAATAGAGAAACATCTAATCTATTTTGCAGTGGTTCTTGAACATTCTTCTATTTTTGGCTTAATAATTTTTTTATACCCTTTCCCTTTAGGATGTAGCTGATTCAAAGTCTCTACAGGAGTATGAATTGCCATCAACTCTTGGGTAAGAGTAGTTTTTCACTTAAACTCGCTGACATACAAGGCTATGGAGCCATGTCTACGTATACCATATAAATTAATGATTTTCTTTTTACGAGTGTTGGCTGAAAATTTCATAAGCTAACAAAGATACTCTCATAAAATATGACCAAATGAGGTTTATTTTTCAACATAGTCCCCTTTGCAGTCCACACAATTCTTCCATTCTAGTCGCAGTGCTTGTATCCCATTGGTAAAGATGCTTTCATCCTATTGATCAAAAAAGTCATCAAGAGCAGATCTGATATCATCATCATCTCTCGGCCCTTAATATTTGGATCATCTGAAAAGTACATGGGCTAATGCAGATACTCTCATAAAATATGAACAAATGAGGTTTATTTTTAAACATAGTCCTCTTTGCAGTCCACACAATTCTTCCATTCTAGTTGCAGTGCAGTCTATCTATTCCATTGGTAAAGAAGCTTTCATCGAAGGCATCTTTTGCTAAACCTATACGCCTTGAGATTTCTGTGTCATCTTTCCTGTCATTGTTTACTACACTACCCCAGAGTAGTTGAATTTCTGCATCTGTTTCACTTTGACATCCCCAGTACAAAGCTCACATATTGACCTGCCCATTCTACTAACAATCATGCATCCTATATCCTGATAGTTAAACAATTCGTAGGCTATCAACTGCCCGCCGAAGAAACAGTCTGTTATTTGGAGCGAAGGTTTTATAAAATTGAACATAAAATGTTCAAGAATTCCATCATTGAACCTACAGACGAGATTTCATGTCTGTTGTAACTAGCAACTAAAGAAAAGTAAGCACCTTTTCAGCTCTTGTTTAGACACGGAAGTACCGTGTCGGCCATATTGTGTATGTATGAATAAACAGCAGGAGTATCGCTTCTGTGAGACAGAAGTCATTAGGCTAAACTACGTTGTCGTTATGATTACAAACTCCCTTAACAAATTGGGACAATGTCTTTAAATGGTTTTCTTTTCTTTTTTCACTAATTGTTTATCCAATAGAAGGCCCAAGAGTTTGACACATGGCACAGTGGATAAGGGCGTTAGTTAGATCCAGTGACAGGACCCAAAGAGTGTGAGTTCAATACCCAGTTAATGCAGTGGAAAACTTTCAAAGGGGAATTAACAGGAGATAACTGATAACTGACATCCATTAAACATGGCACGTGGAACTAGAACAGTCCTACCCAGTGAGCGAAATAAAGCGTTCAGTTCGACATTCCAACCACCTGAAGAAGACCGGAGCGTACAACGGCCGAAACATTGTAATAAATATGGCGACCAAGATGAGGACAACACTCCGAATAATGTAAATAAGGTACATAATACCTCATCTCAGAAATATAGACCAATACATTTTTGAAAAAAATATTACCAACAATATATTTTTGAAAAAAATATTAGCAGCAATAAAAATCTTGTCGGCATTAAATAACCCATTGAGGTGTTGATATGCCGTAAAACAAAGCAAACCAAACCTACCGCGTAATACTCTATAAAATGGAATATGGCAATGGTCAGCGTTACACTTATCCGATCTTTTATTATTATTATTATTATTTAACGCCTACCTATTATTTAACTTGAGTGCATGGAGACTAATTTCAGGCCTGGACTCTTAGCTTTCCTGATTATTAAATGGCGCGTGCGAAAATTGTCAGGGGTCAACTATTTTCATTCCTACCTTCGCGCCCATCTCGAACAAACGAATAAAACCCGTACGAAAATAAGTTCTTCTCACCACCCAACAGGCCCACTTGTGTTTTCCCTTCACCATATTCTGTATTGTTTTATCTTGTTTCCATCCAATTCCAACTTAAATGGTCGACGCCACTGAAAATTTGGCAACTCAACTCATGAGATGGAGGGTTGAACACAGAAGATGGATGACCTAAAAAGAAAATAGACAAATGCTTTATCGATTATCGATCTTAAATCAATTGGTGCGGACAAAATTTTTAGAAAAGACAAAGGTAGATTCATCTTAGACATGGCTCGTCTTATAATGAAATGTGTTTTCAAGTCACCAACATGCTTGAATGAAAACCGTTTTGATAGGAAGAATAGAATATTCAGTACATTTGTGTTCTTGTAAAAGTGTGATAGTTGACTAGTGTGTGTGTGTGTGCTAATATCTTTCCTTAGTTTTATATCAAACTATTTACCTTCTTCAATCTTCATATCTGCTTATTTATCTGTCAGTTTATAAGTAGTATCATTCTCTCTCTCTTTCTCTCTCTCTCTTTCTATATATATATATATATATATATATATATATATATATATATATATATATATATACGTATATAATAGTGATAAAAACAGACAAAATCATGCACAACCTACTTATATCTATCTATCTATCTATCTTACACAAAATACTTCTATCTATCTATCTTAACCTATTTCTATCTATTTATCTTACACAACCTACTTCTATCTATTAGGTTGGTGCAAAAATAATGTTTTCTCACATAGTAACATATGTGAGAAAACGAGATTATTTTTGCACCGACCTAATATCTATCTATCTATCTATCTATCTATCTATCTCTATATATCTATCTATCTATTCCATTTTGTTCTTATCTATCTGTCTATCTATTCCTATACCTAGATGTTCATTATCTAACATTTCCAGTGTCTGTCTATATATCTCTCTCTCTCTGTTTATATCTATTAGGTTGGTGCAAAAATTATGGCGTTTTCTCACATAGTAACATATGTGAGAAAACGACATTATTTTTGCACCAAACTAATATTAGTAGATTGAGTCATCGATCACAGTCTGATACTATATATTATCAGTCTTCTCTTATCTATCTATCTATCTATCTATCTATCTATCTCAGTCTGTTCATATCTATCTATTTATCTATCTATCTATCTATTGATTTTATTCTATTATTTTGAAATTAAAACTTCAAGAAAGACTTTTCATTTTTCTAAATTAATTTTAAACTATAGGTGTCGTTTTTCTGAGGTGTTACCTATATATATATATATATATATATATATATATATATATATATATATGGGTTGACAGACAAATACAGACACATACACACATTCATATGCATTTATACATATATTCATATCTTATATATAAAGTACAGTGTACGTCTGTGTTTTTGTGCATGCCCAAGCAATGCCTCCGCTCTCACTGGTCCGATTTCAATGATTCATACCTCATTCAAAAGCCTTAGAAAACTTAGATGCTTGGAACGATTTTCGTTGAGCTGAGATTCAGAGTTGCCAGATTATTTAATTAGTCATTTAATTTAATGGTGAGTATTAATCATATTCACCGAATGTTATAATGTGAACTTACAGTTCGGAAGCTATAACGCTTTATTAAAACTTGAATAAAACGCGTTTCAAATTTTACAAAATATTATATTCAGAAAATAAATTATTGTTATTAACAATGTCAAAATTTCATTAGAAAACGGATTATTTTAGTTCTTATTGGAAGAATTTGTGATTCGAGACAAGAAGAATTCTAATATTTATTTGTTATCCTTCCGATTATTATTATGTTTCCCTTGTTTGAAAGTATCACGGATCAGATTAAATGGTAATCTTAAGATGCTAAAATATTTATAATCCTCAAACTGTTATAGATATTGCCCAGAAAAAAATCGGCCGCTCACTACTCTCCTTGGAGGACAACTCGAATTCTTGCTGATCTCCTTAGAGGACACTTGGAATTCTTTCTGTTCTCCTTGGTGGACAATTGGAATTCTTGCTGCTCTCTTTGGAGGATAACTCGAATTTTTGCTGCTCTCTTTGGAGGAACATTCGAATTCTTGCTGCTCTCCTAGGAAGAAAATTCGAATTCTTGCTGCTCTCCTTGGAGAAAAATTCGAATTTTTGCTGCTCTCCTTGAAGGACAATTCGAATTCTCGTTGTCGCAGCAGAGCAGAAAATGCAATGAAAGACAGCATGCATCTTGGGTACCATTTGTTTGAATTGGCATCAACGGTCATCTACTAGTTCGAAGACAAAGTGCTTGGTGGACAGCTTTTATCCTTGGGCCCTACATAAAATGAACGTTGCAGCTCGCTGAAATTTTCAACTTTTCTTCATTCGCTGGCGTGTGTGTGTGTCTTTTTGTTCGTTTATTTTTGCTGCTGTTGTGTGTTGTTGAAACTGGCAACTGCTGTCCATTTACATTCTGCATTGTTCGGTAGCAAGAAGAATAATTAGCTAAAATAAATAAATAAATAATACATTTTCTTTCGTAATTTGTATTTATACACAGGAGTAACGTCAAGGAAAGATATCAAGTTTTCACATTTTAAATTTGAGAACACTTTTAAAATATTGTTAAATCTGGCTGTTCTAACCAAATGATTTGGTCACATAAAGTAACTTTATTGCCTGTGGGTTGCATTGTCAACAGCAAACATCTTGATAAATATTTTTTCCAGAAAGTAATCTCTCATTTCGAAGATGAAATGAAAACCAGTTTTAAAACCTAGCAAACGTTAAATTTATCACCATTACTATCAATGACAAACGCCCACAAAGGAAGTAATTCTTTGATTTCTTGTTGAAAGAATGTTGCATTCTGGATGAAAACTAATTTAGACATCAAAACGAACACTTGAACTCTGTAAGTTCATCGTAAGCATTCGCAGTATATGGTAGGATAGTTATTCGGTTACGAAATCTGAGAATAAAATGTTTTTCATACCAGCAACTGGAATGAAGAGAAAGACATGGACGAAAAAAAAACTGGAAAAATTTGGTTACAATCTTCATTTTTCAGAATGCCACATGCAAATCAACAAACATTAAAATAAAATTTAATTTTTCGGAATGCCACATGCAAATCAACAATCAGTAAAATAAAATTTAATTTTTCAGAATGCCACATGAAAATCAACAATCATTAAAATAAAATTTAATTTTTCGGAATGCCACATGAAAATCAACAATCATTAAAATAAAATTTAATTTTTCAGAATGCCACATGAAAATCAACAATCATTAAAATAAAATTTAATTTTTCAGTATGCCACATGCAAATCAACAATCATTAAAATAAAATTTAATTTTTCAGAATGCCACATGAAAATCAACAATCATTAAAATAAAATTTAATTTTTCGGAATGCCACATGAAAATCAACAATCATTAAAATAAAATTTAATTTTTCGGAATGCCACATGAAAATCAACAATCATTAAAATAAAATTTAATTTTTCGGAATGCCACATGAAAATCAACAATCATTAAAATAAAATTTAATTTTTCAGAATGCCACATGAAAATCAACAATCATTAAAATAAAATTTAATTTTTCAGTATGCCACATGAAAATCAACAATCATTAAAATAAAATTTAATTTTTCAGAATGCCACATGCAAATCAACAATCATTAAAATAAAATTTAATTTTTCAGTATGCCACATGCAAATCAACAATCAGAAAATAAATTTAAAAAAAATGATGACAATATTTTAATAGTTTCATCTTAAACAGCTTAACCTCTGAAGATTTTTATTTAATCAAATCGCTGTAACATATTTTAATAGTAAGCCTGACAAGAATTGAAATGATTAGATCGAATCCATTGCTAGGTCTGCTGCTAGCGAGCTTGGTTCACTGTACTGGACAATTATTCTTACAAATCTGCCATACATATTTATAAGTCTACCGTTCGTTCATACTTTGAATATTACTGCCACATATGGTATTGTTCCCTGTTTAACATTTAGAGATCCTTGATAAAGATGTATCTGTCATATCACTGCTCCTCACCTGGCATCTCGGATTCAGTCATTTTCCTACCGACGTAATGTAGCTTCCTTCTGCCTTTTCTATAAATACTTTCATGGTAGTTGTCCTGATAAACTTTACGATGTTACCTAAGCGCAAGATATCATCACTTTACATTTGAAATGGATAGGTGCAACCGCAAGTTCTATATTAAGAGTTTCTTCTATCTAATTTCTCGATTGTTGGAAATCTCTTCTGGCTTCTTGCTTAAAATATAAAGGCGATGTCAATCGTTATCTTCCGTCTTTCTATTCTTTAATTGTTCTCGCATCTTAATAATATGTTTTCTTTTTCTAATATCCTTTTACACTCGGTAAGCTTAGTGATTTTGTTACCTTGCTAGGAGTGAAAAATCCTTTAAAGGAAGGCATGAACTCCATTCAGAAATCGTTTTGTTCTGAATCTTAGTAACGAAATTTTTCATTGGTTATTGATCATGTGTATGTATTTATGAATTTCACTTATCTTAAATTTGTTTGACACATTTCAATCGAAGCAAGGCAATAAAGCCACTAAGAAGAAATACTTTACCGTGTGTGAGAGAAAATGAGGGAAAAATCATTATTAAGGAGTGAGAATAATAAAAGAACAAAAATTAAAAAGCTAAGAAATAATGATTGACATTGCATTTAAGTTTTTTTGTGTTTTTTTTTAAATAAGTTCACTGGGAAGCAAGAAACCGGAAGGCCTCTGATTGGGAGGTTTTGAGGAGTGTGGAACCACGTCTTAATTGCTGTTGTTCCCAGGCCCGCCCTGACCCAGGGTGGTAGCACTTATTAGGGTCCCAGCTATGGGAAAATAGTTAACTACTAAAGTGCGGTGGAAACACTATGAAAGTGTAAAAATAAGTTTCAATACTAGCAATCCTTCATCGAAAAATTAATTCCAGCAATACATTAAAAAAAAAAAACATTACCAGCATTAAAAATTTTATCGGCATTAAATAACCCATTTAGTTTGATATACCGTAAAATAAACCAATCCAAACAAAACATGCATTGGAATAACGAAATATGCCTTCCAAAGCTAAGTAAAGTATTAAGTAAGAGGAAAAAGTATTTGAAAGAAAAAACTGATCAACTGCTAAGCAATATCCATCCCCTATATGGCAGTTTATACTGAACAATTACTTCATGGATGAAGAGGAGACTTGAAGTAGTAGATATAGGGTTCTACAGATGGATGCTGAGCATAACATGAATGGGTGCAACGAGGAAAATAGAAACAAAAAGGACAATTATGCATAGAATCACAAAGATAGTTGAAATTTAACGAGGAAAGAGAGCTAAGTGAATATGATACTCACTGAAGGCCATAGAGTCAACGGGAAACAGCAAGTTTTCTAAGGAGTTGCCAAAGGAATTTTGGGTAAATGCAGCAGAATAGGAACGGGGGGGAGGTATAGTAAAGAAACAAACATTGCTAAAAGCTATAAAGGATAAGAAGATGTTGAGATTCATGATCACCCACGTCCTATAGGGCCAAGGTACGTAAAAGAAATTGATAAGCATGCAAAAAGACATATGGTTTCATTTTAGAGAATGATTATCATGAAATGGTCAGAAAAGTTACTGGTGAATTTTTAACTATTGTAATCAGTTTTTTTTTTTTTTTTTCTATGGGACCGCATAATGTCAAACAATCTATTATTAAATATGCTCTCCAAAAAGCGAGTCTGGCAGATTCGACCATTTTTATAACATGCAATGTATTAAAAGAAGATCTCTTGTAATCTTTCGGTTTCAAATTCCTCCCATTGTTATCTAAGCGGCTCTGGTTCTCAGACAACGAACAGACGATCTGAAAGACTTCTGTATTAGTTTATATCGGGACTTAGAGTGCGCTAAAATTTACCTCTATCTCCATATTCTGTCTTTTTATAAGCACTACTTATTTTGAGAAGCCATCCTGTGGGACGCGTTGTGCTAGTTGGAGCGGGAAAAGACTTAATCCAACCGCCAGAGGGAAAAATGCTAAAAGATGGACTTATGAAAAAACCATTTCTTTCGTTGTGGAAAATAGTGAAAAAAAAAACTCAGTAAAAGCTTTTGTAAGTTGCAGTCTTGCTTATGAATGTTTCTCACAATTTTCAAACATCATTCAGTTGTCAGAGGGGATCAATATTAACGATCTGCGGTTAGGGTTTCGTATGTACATACCAGTGATGACGAAAGGGAGCAATGTCACGACACTGTGATCTGTTCGCTCTTGTTAAAACCCAGTGTTTCTCAACATATTTATCTCGAAGTAACCGGATTAATAAAATAAAAGCCATTATTCTTTAAATCCTATTTGGGTTCTTACTGTAAAAATGGACAACAGATTTGTCTCATAATGGATTCGGCCAACTTTACATATCCTTTGATTGACTGCTTTAGAAAAAAAAAAGAATTTTGATGGCTTTCAAACCTGTTTATATGGAATGAATGTTTGCATATTTTATACAGCGTCTCAACTTCGTACGTGACAAAAAACAGGACAAAAGGAACGTCTGCAGATGTGGAACAGATTTGAAATGCAGCAATAAATCTGATGATTGCTGCTTCATTGCATTTTATTTCTCTGTCTGCTTAGGAATCATTTTCTCGACACCGAGAAGACTATCATCAAAAAAGATAAATGAAGGCTAACTTTTAGCAAAAGATGTTCAGCAGATTAGACACAAAAGAGCGGTTTTTCGCCTGGTGATGGAAATGAAAGCAAAATTCTCGTGGCTGAATGATTAAAGGAATGCCGAGCTTAAAGACGGTTTCCCCAGTAAAACGTAGATTTTTTTCCCCTTCAGAGAGCTATAATTCCTTATTAAAACTTTTGTTGTCTAAACTAACAGTTAATTACACATGGATGTCTACTCAAGTGTATTCACTAAAAACAAAATGTTATAGTAAGGACACATAAAGTTCATTTTTGCCTCAGGAATTAGAATTTATATTTGTATGATGAAACAGTCATTGAATTTATTAATATGACATACCGCTGCGCATCGTTGCAGTGTTTCTTGAGTCGTTGTATACAAGGTGGGAAATAAAAATAATGTTTAAATATTTTCTGGTTTCATAAAGAGTAATTTCCTTCTATCGTAATATCAAAAATTAATTTCAAAATTTTCTACTATATATTTATATTTCGGTCGGCTACCTGAGGATCTTGTACTAAAGTATACATAAATCGACGGGATATATATATATATATATATATATATATATATATATATATATATATATATATATATATATATATATATGTGTGTGTGTGTGTGTGTGTGTGGTGTGTGTTTGTTTGTGTTTGTGCGTGTGAGTGTGTGTAAAAAAATCATATTGTTTATATGTGCATATTTATCCATATATATATATATATATATATATATATATATATATATATATATATATATTATGAAATGGACAAAGTCCGACAATTATTTTAAGACATTTTTATGTTTATACATACTTTTTATCGATACAAATATTTAAGTAACTGCTCTATTTATAATAAATAGTATTAACCAACATTTACCAGCCTGAATGTCCGAGAAATTTTCATATAAAATATTCGTCCTCTGAGAAATAATACTATTTAATACTGTTTAATAATAATAATGTTTGATAATACTGTTTAATATTGTTTATTATAAATCGAGCATTTCCATTTCATAAAGTGTGACGTCATTTGTTTACATTTGGATACTCCCTGGCACATATGAATGTACATGAGAGAATCTTGGAAGATTGTAGTTTAAAGACAGTAAAATCGACTTTGGCTAGCGAACGCTCCTCTGTGGCCCAGTGGGTTACAGTCAAGACAGGCTATATGTATAGCATACAGGTTCGATTCCCGTCGGAAAACAAATATTTTCTATGAAAATTGCTCGGACATTCAGGCAGATAAATGTAGTTTATTATAAATAGAGCATTTACTTAAATATTTTTATCAATAAAAAAGATTGTATATACATACATACATATATATTAGGTTGGTGCAAAAATAATGTCGTTTTCTCACATATGTTACTTTGTGAGTAAACGACATTATTTTTGCACCAACCTAATATATATATATTACAACGTTTCGGCCGTTGTACGCTCCGGCCTTCTTTAGGTGGTTGGAATGTCGAACTGAACCCTTTATTTCGTTCGCTGGGGTAGACTGCTCTAGTTCCACGTGCCATGTTTAATGGATGTCAATTATCAATTATCTCCTGTTAATTTCCCTCTGAAAGTTCTTCACTGCCGGGTATTAAACTCACACTGGGTCCCGTCACTGGATCTAACCAACGACTTTATCCACTGTGCCATGTGCCCCTGAACCACCTGAAGAAAGCCGAAGCGTACAACGACCGAAATGTTGTAATGAATGTGACGACAAAGATCAGGAGAATAGTCCAAATAATGTAAATAGTGTATCCAGAGGCTTGTTTTTTTTTTTTGTTTAACGGTATACCAACACCTTCATGGGTCATTCAATGCCGAAATTTAATTTTCTTGGTAGCATTAGTAATTTCTTCTACAAAAATATACAGCTGGTAATTTTTTATTTTTTTTATTTTTATATTTTTTACAAAAATGTATTGCTTTTATTTTTACTGTTCCCAGAAATAGAGACAGATTACCATATATATATATATATATATATATATATATATATATATATATATATGTGTGTGTGTGTGTGTGTGTGTGTGTGTATGTGTGTGTGTGTGTATTATCTATATATATATATATATATGTGTGTGTGCGTGTGTGTATGCGCGTGCGATGTGACTAAAACATTTTTCTGTAAAGAAAGTCAAAACGAAAACATATCTTAACCGAGGCGTTTCGTTCTCTTTCCTTGATGAAGACTATCAGACGGACGAATCGTGTTGGCTAATAAATGTTTTCCCTTTGTCTTTATTCACATACACACACACACACACATACACACACACACGCACACAAATGAATCTATATCTATATCTATATATCTATATATTTATATCTATATTTATCTATCTATATATATATAAACGTATATATATATATATGTATATATATACATATGTATATATATAATAATATATGTATATACATAATAATATATGTATATATATGTATATATATGTATATATGATATATGTATATATATATATAATAATATATGTATATATATATAATATATAATATATATAATATATATATATATGTATATATATATATATATATATATATATGTATATATTCAATATTTATATTGTTCGGACTGTTGTCTGCATTTCTATTGACGCGACGTTTCATCTTTATTCTCACGACCTTTCGGCTGTTGTACGTTTCGGCCTTCTTCAGGTGATATACGTTGGAATTTCGAACCGAACACTTTATTTAGTCCATGGGGGTAGATTGTTCTAGTTCCAAATGCCATGCCTTTTTCTGGATAGTAACTAAACTCTCCAAGTTTTTGTTCTCCTCTACTGTGGCCAGCTATTGAACTCACAACACTTTTGGATTACTTCAACCAACGCTTTTATCGCCTGAGTTATGTGTCCTCAGGATATGACAATAAAGATGAGGACAACAGTCCGAACAATATTATTAGAGTAAATAGTTACAATACTACATCTCACAAATATAAACAGATTAATATATATATATAATTTTATGAATTATTTTCCAATTCCAATCTATTTGCATTTTATAAACAATATTCTTTTCCATTTGAAAATCAAATTTCAAATAGCTTGTAATTGCGAAAATTCTATAGAATTTGTTAAACGCCCTGACAGCAATTCTATAAAAGGGTCAAAGGTTAAAAGGAATTTTACAGTTGCGGTACTGAACTACAATCATTCGTCACAGTACCCACATAACCAGCTGCAATATTTATTTTGCTTATTCTGTGCCTACCACGTCACGGACCGGCCCTGGATAGTCCCAGAGTGACCAATTTGGGAAACTCGATCCCAAAGCTTTCAAAAGAATGCTTTTCATCTTCCGTATTTTTCCACGTCTTCTTTCTCTCATCCCCTCACCCTCTTCAGATATCCATCTATTTTTCTCTCTTCCCCCCTCTCTCTCACGCTTTTCTTTCTTTTTTGCTCTCACCCTCTCTCTGTCTCAGTTTTTTTTTTCTCTCGTTCCCAAACTGTTTCTATCAACTTTTAATGCCAAGAAACAAGCTGCCGAAAATATGCCGACGAAAGCATGAAACCCGGCTTTACAAACTACTATTCATGCCACCGCATATATATATATATATATATATATATATAGAGAGAGAGAGAGAGAGATAAACATTAGTATATATATATATATATATATATATATATATATATATATTAATGCATGTTTCATTAAATAATATAGATGTCTTTTGTCTATATTTTAAGTTCCTTTCATATTGTCTGATAAGCTTAATAACATTATCATTGAAAGACGAAACGAAATCACCATATTGATACATGTTTAAATCCAATCTAAGCTTTCGGCTTACATAAGCCATTGTCAAAGACGCCTATTACTTTTCAATATATACCAATACAAGGAACAATAATGATAGTTTGTTTTTGTTGCATGAAAAATTTCAAAGCACCGACTAACTCGTGTATACGAGACGCTTGACTCTACATTTGAATGATAACTCTAACATTTTTAGGCATTTAAAGCAACATGCCTGGCTGCATAAACAATTCCAGAAAATCCTTGTTAAAATCACAACTATACTTATGCATGAAAACAATAAACAAATACTACAAATTCTTGAGGCTATATACATAAAACAGTTGAAACCTAACCTGAACAAAATAAACTACGAAATCTCCACAAATATTCTTAAATGCCTATAATTGATAACAGAAGCCATTGGTTTATACCAACTGTTTCCCATACTTAATACTTCTCGTTTTCACTCTCGCGTGGTCATGTGTGACGTCACGAGCTGCGACGCGATTTTCGCTTCTGCGTCTTGAGACAAAAATGAATATTACGGGACAAAACAATGGTGGGGACTTATTTTTTCAGAAAGGTAAATATTGTATTAACAAACGATCTTGTGCCAAACTTGCATGAAATTATAAATGACGAGAAAGCAAAATCAGCAAAGATAAAACAGGCAATAGAAACAAGGAATGATCTTGTTATTTTAAAAAAGTCTTTCTTTTTCTTTTCCTCTTCTTTTTCTTTTAGTTTCTCATATATGTTTCTCTTTTCTTTTATATTTCTTTTTCTCTTTTCCTGGGTGAGAAAGTTTATCTGTGAGATCGATTTCTTTTTGGTTTCTTTTGTTTCTTTTTCTTTTTCGTCTTGTCCAGGGGTTGAGTGAAGAATAAGTTGAATCTTTCTTTTCCTTGCCTTTCAGGATAATGTAATTTTTTTTGTTTCATTGTACCTTCTTCTTTTAGCACGCCGGAGTTTGATTTCTTTGAATCGACACTTTACTGAATCTTTTCAGCTCAAAAAACTTAAAAAATTTCTATCAATTCCGCACATCCAAATTTATAGCAGATCATAGCAAGTTTAGTTAGACGTCCGTTCAGTTTGAATTTTAAAGAGATCTGACTTGGTTGCGGTCTTTATTTTCGCGCCTCGATTTTGGCACGTGACCCATGACTTCCAAATATGAATTTTTACATGTGTGGGTGAAGAGAGGTCACTGACCCTTTTCCTTTTTCTTCTATATTTCAGAGACTTCTAGGTTGCCTTAATGTCTGGATAGTATCCAATAAAATCTTCACGCTATCATGTGATCAAGAAGGAGAAAGTCTACTTTTCATAGAATACATAATTTTTGTTGGGATGTTTGCTTAGGAACCCTTAATTATCAGTTTCATTTTATTTCCTTTTTTTATTTTCACACTTTCGGAAAGTACTGGTTCGTCATTCGATGTACTTCCAAAATATAAACTTTAGTGTTGATTTTAGAATATAATTAGATCAGGGTTTTTAACATTCTCCTGAAAAATTTATTTCGGTCTAGCTCTCTGGGGAGGAAGTGTAGGTTTGTAAACAGTGACTATTACGGCTAATAATTCAAGACTCTTCGGTAAATCGAATCGAGTTCTCTCAGTCACTGCGTGTTTATCTAAAAATAAATACGCTTAAATTCACCTTCATCCTTGCCGTGCGCCAACGGCTTAGTGGTAGAATCGCCGACTGATGCCAATTCAGTCGAGTTTCGATCCTGGCTAGAGGCAACCGGACGTCTAACCACACTGATGAGCTGTGATACAGCGAAACAGTCTGCCTGTGAATGACAATATATATATATATATATATAACCGAGTGTAATAGCAAAATTGCCCAGATCGTGTAACAGCAAAATTATCCAATTGTTAGATTAAACGAGCCGTTGTATCTTCGAAAGGATTAAAGATATCTTATTGGAACTCTCCGAGGTTTTTATAGCACTATTGGATTCTACTTTGAACAAAAAGAATGTATTTAGCTCTTAGTTGAAATGATGGTCCCTCTTGCTGTTGTGGCCTCCTAGTCCAGTTTTCCTCTCTGCTGTTCCCTCTTTTTGAAACTTATTCACCGTTCTCTTCATGATTCTTGAATGGACTATGAAGACGGAAGCGAGACTATGATTTTTGATACTATTACTGAAAGCCTGAATGATCTTTCACGTCTCAGAATTGCTCAGTTGGGAAGACATAGTGAGTATGACAAAAACAATTTTAATCTGTTCCCTTTCTAGCTGAATAACTCAAAGTGTATTTCAGCTTTAGTTTTTTGAGATATTAAACATTTTGACAATTATCCCATCCTGTTGCACGATTTGAACAATTTTGCTGTTACACCCGATATATATATATATATATATATATATATATATATATATATATATATATATATATATATATAGTGTATTGAGGTAGCAGATCATTATTTAAAGATATATTACTTAATTTCCTTCGAAGCCATCCTCTTCTGAAGCGACACACTTTATCCAGCATCATTTCTAATGATGGAAGCATTCCTAGAACTCAATTTTGGAATAGTAAGCAGTTGAATTCTCCTCGATTTACTCAACGTCTTGAAATCTTGATCTTTTCAATTGGAATCTGAATTTTGGAGAGAGGAAAAAAGTCACAATGAGCAAGATCTGAGAATTATAGTCGTTGGGGAACGTTGTCTCCGGCCAAAAACTGCTGCACGAGCCATGGTGACTGATGGAACCTCTGTGATGTGATGGGACAACCACACTCTACACACTTTCCTTCCAAACTCTGCTATAGACAGCGGAACTTAGCGAGAACGTTATAACTTAATGTATTTGTTCCCCCACAGCTTGTCGATATTCTACCACTATTTCCACGACAAATATTCAGATGAGCGCTCCATTCTTTATTTCTACCAATTGAAACTTTTAAAACTAGGATAGGCTTTGCTACTTCCATGAATATGAATCATTTTTCTTCCGTACTCCCAATAAAAAGAAGAAAGTTCCACCCAGGAAGCTTTTTTCCATGAACTGCCACTGAGAAGACTCCCGTGTGGATGCTTCCTTGAACACTACAATCTAACCTCTTAGAATTACTATCAGTCGTTAACTATCCTCCTTTATCTCATAAAATAAAATTTCTTTCCACCCACTTTTCATTCATATCACGCACCTCATTCATTATTATTTTAACGTTTACTCTGTGTAGCTTTTGTGTTGTATGAGATTAATTCTTGTCTTAAAAAATACATACCACTGCGTTTATCCATTGTTTTATGGTCGCATTCATTTTTGATGTGTCATATATGAATGCGCTTAATATTAAGGCGCTTCCGGCTGTTACCGGAAGTATTTCGAAGCCGTTGTTACTTTGTATTTACTGCTTTCTCTATCTTTTAATTCCGATTTATTTAAAACTGAATGTTCCTTACGTTTCAGACGTCCATTGTGCACACACTTTATTCATAACCGCCATATTTCTATCCCGCCACTCAAACATATCAGCGTGTATCAAAAGTATTCTGTTGATCATATGGAGTCTCTCAAAATAACTTTTTAAGCTTATATAATATTCTCTATATGCCATGTCTTGATGATCCTAGTTTTTGAATGTTGATCGTTAGATTCTCATAAAAAGTTTATCTTCAATCTTCCTCGACTTAGCTGTTTTGCTAGTGAACATTATTACGCTAAAAAAAAATTACATTCCGAATAGTGTCTTCATTTTCGTTGTTATTATTACAACGTTTCAGCAGCTCTGTCCTCCGGCCTTCTTCAGGTGATTTTCGTTCTAGATATTCTGCAGCGAATGCCGAACTGTATCCTTTATTTAATCTAGGGAAAAGATCGTTCTCTTTCCAATGTTCAGATGTCGTCTGTTCTTTTCTTTTTTTTTTTTTTTAGTGCTGATCAGTTATTGTTCGCCTTGTTTCGATTGAATCTAAATCCATACTACCCGGCCTAAATATTTAATAATAATAATAATAATAATAATGACGCGTAGTATACAATCACTTCAGAACAGAAGAAAGTGTTGCTTAGCATTTCAAATATTAAAAATGGTGCTTTAATATCCGATATTGAGCACTCTACAATCATAAATATATCACATTTTACTATCTTAACATATATATATATATATATATATATGTGTGTGTGTGTGTGTGTGTGTGTGTTAAGATAGTAAAATTCCAAGAACAATTTCTTGTATAAGACAAATTGTTATGAGAATGGCAATAGGAAATCTTATTTTTTGACAACGCGTTTTGTCTTCCTACTTTATCAAGGCAAAAATGAAAGCGAAAAGTTTTTCTGTTCATAGTTATATCAAATCTAACTTTAATAAGAGAGACACTTTTGCGTAAGTCTCTTTCTGGCTAATGTTAACTTCCTTTATACTCAGAGTTTTTTTTCTTCTTAACATTAACAGAAAGAGGCTTACGCAAAAGCGTTTCTAAGATTTTTTTCCTTTTGTCATTCTTATCCAATATATAAGGATATATAAAGAGAACATTTATAAATTGAACATGGTTCGCTTTTATATCAGCTTCAAGAGAAAATGAAATATAGAGGAGAAAAGACATTTCTATTATTTTTTACTTTGTGTTATTTTTACTTGGTTGAGCAAACTTCACGTGTATCGGTCCCCTCTCAAGCGGCTTTCGTGTGTATAATTCTCGTGTGTTTGTGTATCACAAGTTTATTTGGTCTATACGGAATTCGATTGATAAAGTGTATGCGAGTGTGTGCGGCCGGGTGTCTAGTGGGCATTTTCATTTATGACTGGTAATTGGTCGTATGTTGATTTGGGGATGTTCTGTGTGTGAGTATGAAATAATTTAATTTACACCGGTTCTGGTTTTAAGTAGGTATATCTTAAATACTTTAAGTATATATATATATTATTATTATTATTATTATTATTATTATTATTATTATTATTATTATGTGCAGTGCTTAGTGGAAAGCGCTTAGTATCAGTGATAGAGCTAACATATTCATATTGTATGTATGTGAGTTTATGACCCTGGGTTTCACGCTTTTGCAATCATCGTATATATTGTGTATTTGGCAGTAGTCCCTCTTGTATGCAGGTTTCGTTAAAAATCACTGTAAGGTTACTAAGGATAAGTTATTTTTATCTACTTTTTTGTTGGCTGCTGAGTCACACCGGACTAATTAATTTCAGTCATATTCTTTGAACAAATACATTGAACGTCCACAAACCCTTCGACATTACATTAATCATGAATAGAAAAATTACCAGATAGCAAGCGGCGAGGCTTGGTAGTATTATATAAAGTTTTGAAAAATTCCAATTACATAAGAATTAATATTATGATACATTATAATAATATGATTATTATTAATAACAATAATTTTATTTTTTATTTTTCCTTCGCTTTTTCTTTTTACTTTGTTGTTATGTGTTAATCCTTTTTTTTTTTTTTTGTCTTTTTGCCCCTAAATCTTTCTGTGTTTTTTGCAATCTTTCTTGTCACTTTTTTATCTTTGTCTTTTTTTCCGTCTTTCTTTCTTTTTCTCTTTTATGTTTCGTTTACCTTCTTTTTTCTTTCTTTTTCGTTTTTGTTTGTCCTCATTTTCAATATTTTCTTCCTTTTCTCTTTCCTTTTCATTCTCTTTCTTTCTTTTTTTTTTTTTTACTTTTTTCTTCCCTTTCATTTTCCTTTTCTTTTTATTTATTTTTTCCATTAATTAATTTTTTTTTAATACAACTTAAGACTAATCAAAGAAAACGATGCAAAATAAAAACAAAATTCATTCTAAACTTCTCCCAAGTTGATAGAATTTATCTGCATTGAAGATCAGCATTACACAAGTTTAGGTTTGCCAGGGGCACTAATACGAAAACCCTTGGGCTAAAAAGATAAATCAAACTATCTTAACCACTTCCCCATTCTTTTTCCATTATCTTTGCATTTTTATGGATTTTTTATGCTATTTTTTGCAAAACTAATTTAAAGCTTAAGCAATGGCCAGAAGTTTAATTTCATTATAACAAAATTGCTTAATAATTAAAACCCTAATTAAATAATTTTTTTGGAAGTTAATTATGTTTTGTTTCGATCTTCCTGGTTCAATTTCCGGTTTGATCTGGCCAGTGGCCGGAAGTAAAAAGCATTTTCAGGAATGCGATCAAATTATAGCAAAACATTCAACCATTTTTCTTTTATTGATTTAAAGCCATGAAGATTTGGGATGTCGAACGAGAAAATTGAAATGATATCCGCATGTCTCACTTTGCCAATAGCAACTGTGATTGAATCCGGTGGGAAGTCGGGAAAGATGCGAATATAGGCATCATCTTTAGAATCATGAACTAAATAGCGAAGTGCTTCCGATGCATAGGAAGACTTTCATCTCTTTTAAAGTTATCGAGAATAAGTGTTAAGATCTACCAATCGATTTTTCTGATGTATTCAGATAAAAATCAATCCCGGAAACAAGTAGTGATTTCTGTTAAATATTTTTTTTTTCCGGTTTATTTCCCAAACATCAAAGATATGTAAAATTATAACTTCAATTGATTTACGTAACAAAATAATCAGACTGCTGTAAAAGAAAAATTCATTAATCCAACTCTCCCTTAACTTTCTACAATCAAGATTTTGTTACTGCTATGTCACGATCTTAAAGAGGTAAACGTTTGCGTGTGAACATATGAAAAATACACTGCCACAATGGCGTAAGTATTCAACAAAAAATATCGAGATGACGTGCCGCGAAATGTTGAACCAGCAATCCGAGTTCAAATTCGGGCCTGGTCTGTTGCGTTCAATTTACCAAATGTCGTTGCGAAAGACATAAATCAATTTCTTCTTTTTTCCCTAACTATGGGTTTAATAGTGGGGTCTACTGTGCTCTCTAAATTTGAATGTTAACCAGTACAGAAGAAAACACAGGAAAGTACATGAGTACTCTTAACCCGAAAACCGTAAACAGTGCAACAGGAAACCACTCCATTATTTTTACTGAAAGGCTGGTCGCCGAAGTCAAGCAACGTCGAACATGGTTAGAAAATAAAACTGTGGAGAGCCATGATTGTAATACGTCCCCAAGAAATCAGGAATTTAGAAATTTCTGTGATGTCTAATTTTAGGTCGAATTCGGATAAAAAAGTTTTCATTCTAAAGGCAACGGCCAAAAAGAATCATATTTTCACCATCTACAAAACCTATGTTACATCCTTTTGTACGACGAAATCGGTACTCTTCACCTAAGAGTCAAATTCAGTTGTCAAATTCAGTTGTCAAAAAGTCAAATTCGGTTGTCAAATAGTCAAATTCGGTTGTCAAAAAGTCAAATTCAATTCGTAATGTTACTTCCCTGTGCCTTTTCTATGAATATTTTCATGGTAATTGTTGTGTTGAACCTTCCTCTATGGTACCTAGACTTCAGGAATTTAAGCGCAGTACGAGATTGGCGGCAAGATCTCATCCTATAACAGTTGAATTTGCTAGATGTAACTGTAAATTCGTTGCTAACAGTTCTTGCACTTCTTACCTGTGGAACTCACTTCTGGCTCCTTGGTCTTCAGCCAACTTTGAAGTTTAAATGCAATGTCAATCGTTGTCTTGAGTTCTCTCCTTTTTACTCTTCTCTCCACTTAATAATGTTTCTTTTTCTTGTTTTTTCTTTTTTTCTTTTTTCTTTTTTTTCATACTCACCTTGTCATAGGGGCTATATTGCTTTGCTTGGGGTGAAGTTATTAAAACAATCATTTCGCAATTCCAACTGGCCCCTTCCTTAGGACTGATTTTTTTAGGAAGTCTTCTAGAAAGGAATAAGCTTAGGTTGGAATAAGAGTAGGTTTGAAATTATTTTCCAAAATTAAGGAGTCAGTGGTATGACTAATACAGTAGATGTGCTGAAAGTTCCTCTGAAAGTCTATGAGATATTTACATTTGAGAAGAATTCTTTATCTAGTGTTTTGGTAGAATCCTTACATCCTGTTTACGCTGATGTCATTTCCATACTGTGTACTAGTCTAGTTGGTGTTCCATGTGACACAGGTGATTCGCTAAGAACTGAAGAGCCCCCAAGAAGAGGACAAGTTCTATCTCTGAGGCAGTCAGAGAAAACGAGACTTTTGCATCTTTTACTAAGAATCTACTTTTGGCACCATCATTAGCGATTCTTAGGAGAATTCCTTTTGAAGTCAAATCAACTTGTTCTTCAAAACACTTGCATGCAAGAAAATTTAATAAAATACTCCTGAATATTTTTGGTACTTTTATTGCCAAAGTTGCGTTCTCTTAAGATTGTCTTCACTCTTACTTTTGTATTTTTTTTATTTTTTGAAGTCTTCTAAAATCTTAAAGATACTGTGTATTGACGCCACGTTAGGCCAGATGCTTCTGCTCTATATCTAGAGATTATTGACAAAATCCAAAGATCTGATATGACTGAGTTTCAGAATAGAAATCCAAGGAAATCCTACACATATATTTAGAATCGGCAATATTAGTTGTTCACATCTGGCATATCAGTCTCAACCATATATTAGGTTGGTGCAAAAATAATATCGTTTTTTGACGTTAAAAACTACGTCAAAAACGATATTATTTTTGCACCAACCTAATACCCACCAGCGTCTCTCACAATTCTTACTTATGGAACTTTAAAATGGTTTCTTGTTTCCAGTCAGTTTTGATGTTCAAAAATGTTAAATGCAATGTAAATCATTATCTTCTGTCTCCTTAATTGTTCTCTCTCCTTAATAATGATTCATCTTAGACTCTTTCACTCTCAGTAACCCCTTGAGGCTTATTGGCTTTATCGCCTTGCTTGGTGTGAAATGATTAAAAAATACTGTTTTGTTGACTGTAATTTGATATATTTATAGCTTTTAAATTCTTTTCTAAGAATTTTAATTTTAGTTTTAAAGTGGTTTTCAGTTTCAACTTTTACTGAATTTGGTAATGTTTATGTTTCATTTTAACACAACTCATGATATGCTGTCTACAAGGTTGAATAGTTGTCTGATTAGAGATTAATTCGATGTCAAGTCATTTAAAAAGTATCATGGAAATAAAATATTTTTCTGACTTAGTCGCGGCAGGGAGTAATTGTTAAAAAGAAAATAAGTAACGTGTTTGTCCAAACATTCACGTTGACTTTTCAGCAATTATTTGGTGCAGTAAAATACACATTTTATGGCGTGAAAATGTATGTGTGTAAGGATATGCGTGTACTTTTGGAGAAATAAGAAAGATTTATCGATTTGTGAAGCTGTTTATAAAGTTTGTTTTTACCTACAGGGTAATGTAGAATAATTGTCTGATTAGAATTCAGTTTATTATATTTTTCGTTAGATGACGAACTGTCAGCCATTATTCAGTTTTATAAATATTTCTTTCACACTATTTACATTATTCGGACTGTTCTCCTCATCCTTGTCTCCATAATTATTACAACGTTTCGGCCGTTGTACACTACGGCCTTCTTCAGGTTTTTGGAATGTCGAACTAAGCCCTTTATTTCGCTCACTGTTCTACATCCACTTACCATGTTTAATGGACGTCAGTTATCTCCTGTTAATTCCCCTCTCCAAATTCTCTACTGCCTTAACCGGGTATTGAACTCACACTCTTTGGATCCTGTCACTGGATCTAATCAACGCCTTTATCCACTGTGCCAGGTGTCCATCTGAGTATGAATTTCTGGGTATTATAAACATAATGTTATCAGTATCCGTTTTTTACCACTGCTCATATTGCAACTTTTGTTGCTATTATCGCTTTTCTCAGGCACTCCTTATTACTAGTTCCCATATTGTATTCATTTCTATGCTTGGTCGGCTCAGGAGATTTTTGTGGCCTAGCATATGTGCTGATTCCTTAAGTTTACGAATTTTCCAATGATGTAATTTGTCTATGATCTCAACCTGATCCCACAGAGGGCAGTGATCTACATTCTCTCTCCATATGTGGTCCGCCACGCCTGATTTTTCCACTTACCCTCGTGTTACAGCTTTTTAGTGTTCTTGAAGCCTTACCTTAAGGGGGAGGTCTGTCTCCCCTTTATATTTCTTTCCGCATCTGCGTGGAATAGCGTACACACAGTCTTTACTCATGTTCTCCTCTAGGTGGGGGGGGTACTCGGTAGAGATATCTGCGAAGTGTCGTCCAGCTTTTGAAGGTCGTCAGTTCTATATTCCAAACACCTGAAGAAGGCCGGAGCGTTGTAATAAATATGGCGACAAAGATGAGGACAATAGTCCGAATAATGTAAATGATGTACATAATACCTCATCTCAGAAATATAGACAGATACTGAAAGGCCGAAACGTTGTAATAAATATGGTGACAAAGATGAGGACAATAGTCCGAATAATGTAAATAGTGTACATAATACCTCATCACAGAAATATAGACAGATACTGAAAGGCCGAAACGTTGTAATAAATATGGCGATAAAGATGAGGACAATAGTCCGAATAATGTCAATAGTTTACATAATAGCTCATCTCAGAAATATAGACAGATACTGAAATATTTCTTTCATCGTAATTCTACTTTTTTTTTAATACTAGGGGAGCGTGGCTAAATGGTTAGAATGCTTTATTTCCATGTGTCCCGTATTCGAATCTCACCATTGTCAGTATCTCAGGAAGGTAACTTCTTGTAATCGGTCCGAGGGGGGCGATCTTAGCATTCAGCACCTTTGGAAAGTGCCTTTAAACCATACCTCGGTTTGACCCAAATTTCATGAGTGAAATTGGGAAGACGAAACTATTTGGGAGTCGTCGATGGCTGGGTTAGCACGAAGACACAAGTCATCGTGGCCGAGGTTTTGAGCGTACTGGCCTTGTTCAAACTATTGATGAAGCCAGGATTTTGAACAATCATAAATGTACCTGAGCGGGAGTCTGCAACGCTCTCATAGATAGGCATACTCGAATATTATAGCAAATAGTAAAAGAATTTTGAAATTTATTGAAATCTGAATCATTGCTGTTGCACAGGGTTTAGAGTGAAAAATAAATTATATTTAGACTGGCCGCTGGAAAGTTGAAGCAACACAATCACGACAGGACAAGTGGTAAACTTAATTATTTTATGCAAACTGCCGCTTGATCCGTTTTGCTCCGAGCATTCCCGAGTGGGAAAGTGTTTAAAATCATCATAATTATAATCACAACTTCTTTCTTGGGATAGCGAGTAGTTGCCTCTGTCTAGAAATCTTCTGCCTTTCAAGTGGAATTTGATTTAGGGGAAGAAGAAAAAGTCGCAAAGAGTGAAATATGGGAAATACAGTGGTTGTCCTACGTGGAGAATGTTGTGTTGACAAAAAATTGCGGCACAAGTCATAGTCTCTAATGGAAGCTCTGTGTTGTGTTAAGACGGCCACACTCTACACACTTTCCTTCCAAGCATTTATATAAACAGCGATAGATTTCATAGTCAATCTGTGCGAAACGGCTTCACTTTGCGTACATAATCTCAGTTGCCATCGAAAAAGTCCCGATATTTTTTTATCATACCTCGCATATATATATATATATATATATATATATATATATATATATATATATATATATTGTGATGGCAATGAATGCTCGAAAATTTCTTCCGAGATGAAGAGAAAAGAAGCAACAGACAAGTGATGAGAATACCATAGACGAAGCCCCTAAACAGTTTTAAGGAAAATTGAAACAAAAACGACAATTATGCGTAAACCACAAAGAGACTATTGAAATTACTCGGACATATAATGAGAAAAAAGGCCTGGAAATTGTGACACTCCCAGGATATACGGACGGCAAGAGGGACAGAGGAAATCAGCAAGCAACCCCACCCTAACGATCTTCTGTAAGATGATGTCATAACAGGAAGTAGGAAAGATAGCAAAAAGATAAATATTGATAAGAGTTACAATAGATAGATAGATAGATAGATAGATAGATAGATAGATAATGGTTCGGGAACCACATGGCTCTAGTAAGTTGCAAGAGCGTTCCGTATGCAGTCTGAGCCGCTTTCATCTTGTTGCAGTGAACGAAGCATAGTGTGGTAAATGTTTCAGTCTAGCCAGACACCTACTCTCAGTGTGCGTCTCGAAAAGTTAAATAAACAGTTAATAAACTGAACAGATATTTAAAACTGCGTGGCAAAACAAAATCATTAACAAAAATCGTTTGAAGCAAGAAGTGAAATATTTAAATCATCTGCAGACTAAATATGTTTTAAAGGGACAAAGTGAGGGCTTGATATTTTTAGTAAAAGTTTAGAAATGCCAAATGCAGAATATGAGAAAAACTGAACATTTTAAAAGAAAGGCAATCAATTTAATCAAGTGTAGTGTTGTTATTTTAATAGAAGTTAAGAATTACCATAGGCAAAAAGATGTGAGAGTGAATCGCTTAACATATACGCAATTAATTTAATAAAGTGTTAATTGATATTCTCAGTAAAAGTTAAGAATTACCAGATGCAAAAAGCTGCGAAAGAGAGTGAATCGCTTAACATTTGCGCAATTAATTTAATAAAGTGTTAATTGATATTCTCGGTAAAAGTTAAGAATTACCAGATACAAAAAACACCAAAGAGAAATTTGTCATAGATTAACCTTTTTGTTGCTTGTGACGAGGATTTTTAATCGTTTAGGCACAGTTACGGACTAGTAAACAAGAAGTAAGTTTTTGTGTCACAGCTTGGTTATTAAAGAATCGTTATTTTGATGTTACGAATGAGTTACGAAGTAGGAAGTTTGGTGTCACTGACGAAATAGCGCGTATTAGGAAATCATGAATGCAGTGTCATGGCTGAGAATACATTTTCCCAGATTTATGGACGAGATAACTCGTCTTAAAAAGAATTCAGTTATATGTTACGGATGAGATAACAACGAGTAAATTTTGAAGCACTGACGCACTAAGGGCGGTTTTACAGGTCACCCATATAGTGCCAAAAACGAGTTTGGAAATAGAATTGTGTCGCCGGTGAGTTCATGCGACTTCTCAAGTCGTTAGTTATAGACGACTTCGCAACTTATAAATTTGTATATAATGATCAAGGCTACTTGGTTTATTAAGTAGAAATACACCCTAGGCCCCAAAGAGTCTCAAAGAAACGCCTAAAAAGTGAAGGTTTCATGCCTTTTTCAAAATTAATTTACTAGTACACTCCGAGCCAAAAGAATTTTCCCTTCCAATCATGGAAATTGTTCTAAAGGTCTTTCCTCCTTCATGCATCGTCTACATGAATTTAAGCGTGTTACTAGATCAATATCAAGGTTTCACCGCTGTACTGTTTATTCGGTGGATATACAGGGGGCCGACACTATTTTGGGGACACTTTGAAAAGTATGCTTAAAGGTGTTTATTTGCTGCCGAGAGCTTTTGTGTTGATGAGTAGGTAGTTCAGCAGTAACTGTCCATTAATGGTATGAACATTGATTGATCGGTTTGTCTAGGTTTCATGTTTTCTTTATTTTTACTTCAACTTAGGCGACATTATTTTTCGAATAGGACACAAATTCCGGGTTTTTTAATGATTTAGCCGTCGAACGTCTACAATATGCAAATTTTCTGCAGGTAAATTGTACCCTGACCATTACATTTGAGTATCTTTAACATTCACTGCGAAAACGTATTTAAATCCTGAAGAAGAATGCATTCAAAAGAAGTCATCAGTTTGGTCCAAAAGAAGAGAGAAGACGTGCTCAGCATCCGAAAGATCGCCGCTGAGATGAAGCTACCGACGTCAATAGTTGAATACATACGAAGTACAGACTATGAGCGGAAGAAGAAGAGAGGACGGAAAAAACAATATCCAAGAGAACAGAAAGAAGAATGAAGAGGAGTGTTACGAGGTTGTTATCATCTGGAGAAATGGTGACAGCGAAGAAAGTAAAAGAGATGTGTGAACTTGACGTCAGTGTTCGAACTGTAGAAAGAAAGCTACACGAAATTGGACTTAAGTATGCTAAAATCAAGAAAAGAATTACACTAACGAGAAAACACAAGGGGGCAAGGCTGGGAAGCGCCAAAAGATGGATAACAAACCATGTCGACTTCAAGAAAGTGATATTTACTGATGAAAAACGTTTTAAGTTCGATGGACCTGATGGGTGGTGTACATGGTCGAGAAAAGGTGAACCTGTTATTCTCAACAAGAGACAGATGGGAGGAGGAGGAGTCATGGTTTGGGGTATGGTATTTCCGAATGGAAACTTGTGTCTCGAGTGGTTAAAAGGACGTCAAAATAGCTTGAGCTACAGAGAACTTTTGGAAAAGAGAGCCCTACCACTTATAGAAAAAGAAATGGGAAGTAAATTTATTTTGCAGCAAGGTAACTGCAGCATCCTTGTGGCCAAATCAGTGAAAAATTGGATGTGTGAAGCAAATATAACTACTCTGGGATGACCTGCAAGAAGTCCAGACTTAAATTTAATTGAAAACACATGGGAAATGCTTGCAGAGCTTGTTTACGACGGGCCAGAAATAACCAGAGTGGCTGGACTGTGACAGCGCATACAAGATTCTAAAAATAGACTGCTAGAAACACGAAGAGACGTTATTATCAATATGTACGAACATTATGAAGATAGACTGATAGAAGTCATTGAAAAAAAGGGTGCTGCCATAAACTATTAGCATTGTTTCTGCAATGTCCGAAAAATACTGTCGCCTGTGTAATGTGAAAATTTATAAAAAAAAATAAAAATACTTCTAATTTGAATTCTGCTTTCCATTTGTAGTATTGAAACAGTTTTTAAATGTTATTGCCATTACACTAAAACAGTACAGACTACCTGTGCTATCTAAAACTTGAAAAAA
>OZ010579.1:11877373-11957373 GCA_963932145.1 Acanthosepion lycidas
GGTTCGAAATTCCAACGTTTATCACCATATATATATATATATATATATATATATATATATATATATATATATATATATGCGTGCGTGCGTGCGTGTTTGTGTGTGTATGAATAGAGCGATAGATAGTGGCTTGGAAGGAAAAATTGAAGAGCTGAGTTCTAATACAGTACAGGTATCATCCACTTACGCGTAGATAACCTTGGGAGAGGTATGAATCAATTTCCTCCCCAGGTATGGATTAAATAGTCGGATTTATCCGGAAAAAACATTGTTAAACAAAGATATATTAAATCGCAAAAAGAAGAATTGCGTGCTTGCAAATTGTTTTGGCTTTAAATAACATACATAGGGTTGATAAATTGTATATATATATATATATATATATATATATATATATATATATATATATATATATATATTAGTCGATTGATGTTTATATATATATATATATATATATATATATATATATAAACATCAATCGAGTAATATATATATATTAGTCGATTAATGTTTATATATATATATATATATATATATATATATATATATATAAACATCAATCGACTAATATATATATACATCAATCGAATAATATATATATATTAGTCGATTGATGTTTATATATATATATATATATATATATATATATATATATATATATATATATATATATATATAATTAAGAAAGCAGAGACCTTAGAAACCCATTGTAATATTTTATTTCGCAAAACCGATACTTCGGTTTCGTCTCATCAGACCAAAAACAGTTTCAACAATATGGCAAATCAGTCGGGTTTCGATCCTCGCTTGAGGCAATCTCATGTTTAGCCACACTGATGAGCTGTGATACAGCGAAACAGTGTGACTGTGGATGATAATATATATATATATATATATATATATATATATATATATATATATATATGTGTGTGTGTGTGTGTGTGTGTGTGTCTGTGTGTGTGTGTCTGTATGTGTGGTGGGGAGGAACAATTATGAAGAATATATATATATATATATATATATATATATATATATATATATATATATATGCAAAAAGCTTTAGTGAGTTTCAGTGTGGACATAAGAAGCAACACCGCATATTGACTGTCAGTTTCATGACTAAATGCAAACTTTAGAAAAGTTTGGCTTGATTGAGGCATGAAACTAACCCATATAAGGCCGATTCGCATGACTACGCTGTCTCTCTATAAATATGTCTATCGATGGATTTTGATATATAGGGCTTAAAAGCCAAATTTTCGAAATCGTCCAACGGCGTAGGATAATTATACATTCCACAAAATGTTTAATATCTAAAAAAAAAGCACGAAACAAAATGATTTTCTTTTTTTCATGTTTTTATATGAGACGTTTAGCCATCTTGGCACCATTTCTTGTAAAAATCACTGAAAAACCCTGAGTTATTCAGCTAGAATAAGAACAGGTTCAAATCATTTTGTGTCATCCTCACTATGTCTTCCTAAATGAGCAATGTTGAGAGGAAAAATCATTCAGGACTTCAGTAATGATACGAGTATTCATACTCTAGCTTCCATGTTCAAAGTCCATTCAGGAACTATCAAGAGAATGGTGAATAAGTTTTAAAAACCAGGGAAGAGTAGAGAGGAAAACAAGATCAGGAGGTCACAACAGGAAAAGGGATCATCATTTCAATTTAGAGCTAAATACATTCTTATTCTTCAAACTAGAGTCCAATAGTGTCATAAAAACCTCGGAGAATTCCAGTAAGATATCTTTAATCATTTCTAAGTTACAAAGGTTCTAAGCTTACTCTAACAATTCCACAATTTTGCTGTTACACGATTTATACAATTTGGCTGTTAGACCTGATATCTTTATATATATATATATATATATATATATATATATATATATATAGGTGTGTGTCTATGTGTGTCTATTTGCTTTTATGTGTATGTGTGAGGGGAGCATTATATGTGCTCGTTAATGCATTATTGCTACCATTCTATTAACATACATACATATTTATGGCCGACTACAAGTTCCCGAGCATACCCATCTGCTTGTGTGGTTAGTTAATCCCTTTGGCAGATGCTTGTTCAGGCACATCTGTGTTTGTTCACGTGCCCCACCTTGCGGTTTATACCGCAACTAAACTGAACGGACCTTAGTTACAGTTTGTGGAAAAGAGCTCATGATATGGAGCCGTTTGCACAAAGTATGCTCAAATCTTCGGTCACGATGACTTGTGAATTTGTGCTAGCACAAATATAGACAACTTTCGAACAGTCCTGTCTAACAAATTTTACTTGGGTCCACCCGTGGGGTACTTTAAAATGACGCCGCACGCTTCCTTAGGTCGATAACATCGAGAAAACGCCACCCTGACGAATCGAACCCGGGTCGGAGTGTCGTAAAACAAGCATTGTAACCACTCTGGCACATGTCCGTGGACACAAATCTTTGCATCACCTGAGTTTCAGCGAATCTTATGCCTGAATATAATTATAATGTTATTCACTAAATATAAAAATATGCATAAAAAATTTCACACAAACATATAAGCACGCGCACGCACACACATACTCACTGACACACACGCACACACACATATATATATATATATTTGTATAAAACTCTATTCTCTAGGAAATGTTTGCTTCCATATATAATATTGTTAGCGCCCATCTTAGCCTGCATACATTTAATGCGTTGTATATATATATATATATATAAATACATATTACTGCGTCGTAAATATTATCTCCAAAATTAAAATAATCATATTTACATAGGTGTATATGCATATCTAATGAATTCATACTGTATCTATAAATGCAGAAACCTTCCATCAATTATGCACATTTCTCTCTGTCTTTCTCTCTCTCTCTCTCTTTCTCTCTCTCTCTCTCTCTCTCTCTCTCTCTCTATATATATATATATATATATATATATATATATATATATATATATATATATATATATATATATATATATATATCTGTATGTATAAAGAGGTTATATTCTATATAGGCTTTTATTGTGTAAAATATTTATACACATATTCATGGATATATATTTGTGTGTGAGTGTGTTTGCATATTTAGATGTGTGTGTTTGTATATACCTGAAATGCACACCTATAAAGATGCACACACACACACACACTCACACACACACACATCTATTTATATATATATATATGCACACACATATAATTCAATCAATGAATGCATTCTCTGGGCGCTTCAACATTTAAAAAGGTTTTTTCTACTCTTGCTTCCTATTTTTTCTAATCCAATCAAGACTCTTACATTCCGTGACGTCAGAATCAATCTTTTCATTTTAATCCAATCAGGTAGTGCACTCGCCGTGACGTCAGATTCAATCTTTTCATTTTAATCCAATCAGGAAATACATCCACACTGACGTCAGAACGTTCACCTGACGCGCTTTCTTGCACACCAGATTTTTTTTTCCTTTTATTGGTTTTTATCTTATTTTATTTTACTTTATTTTTTTTAGCTTATTTAATCTATTTATTATAGTTTTACTCCATTGCTTTTATTTCGTGCCTTTCCTCTCCTGAACAAAATGTCCGCCGATATTTGAGTAATTGCTTTTCAGTCGAGAAACGCATTATCACACAAGGGAAACTTATTTGGGCGTACATAATGGAAACTTCCGAGCAAATTTCATTTTGATACATTTATTCATTTACTTCGTATTTTTTTCCGAAAAATGGGGAATGATTAAACAATTCGGAAACTATTCCTAATGAGTAAAATTAGTGTAAAATATAAGAGAATCCAAAAAAAGCTTTCCCTTTTCAAACATCACAGATTCTATTGACTGTTTCTTTCATAACAGCGACGATATCTTTAACGATGAGAATAATACATATGAGAAGTAAATAATAGTGATGAACGGACATTAAGTTTACGGTAGTAGCTATAATATACGGTGTACTTGAACTGTGCCAAAAAATATAATAATGATTCGATGTGTTGGAAATTCGAAGAATAATTAACACTAATCCAAAGTGTTACTGGTGTTTGCAGAGATACTGAGGAAGGTGCTGAACATTTGAGGAGAGGATTTAATTCAAACTCTAGCGATAGGTACCATATATCACGTGTGAAATAAAATGTAAGAATTCATAATAAACTTATTGTTGTTCTGGTAAACTTCGGTGTTATACTGAAAGAAAGTAGACAAAAATTTGAAAATATATCACAAACTTATGAGAGAAGTAAACAAATTTTAGAACGCAAACATGACAGTTGGGCTCATCATTATAGAAGTACTTGGAACCGTTATGCACAAACTGATAAAAAGGATGAAAGAATTTAAGAATATGTGAAAAAAAATATGGAGGAAAGTGTTAAATTGTTGAAAAGATTTGTTGTTACTTGATCCGCAGTAAAATTCACATGTGAAGATAATCACTACAAATGCGATGTTGATAAGAATATTCATTACAACAGATGCAGAAATACTCACATCTATAATGATCAAAAAATATTGTTTGATAATGCTATTTAGCCGTCACTAAATAGTAAAGCAACAGTTATGGAGTTGAAGTTTTCTCCCAACTGAAATAATTGCTGTTGTGTACCGTGGATTTCCCTCAGCTTCTTGATTTTATTAATGCAAAGACTTAATAGCAGTCCCCTTAGACTTTGGGAACTGTAATGGCAATGGCAACATTCATTGACCGAAAAGGTAACCTTACTATCCGTTGAAATTTATCAAATCTTTTATGCAAAACAGTTTTTCAGGAAAGTCTTTTTCTCAATTGCATTAACTGTTATCACTCTTTCTAATATTGATGGCCGTTTCCTTCCTAACCTTTTGTTTACCTTATTATGGAAAGTTAGCATCTTAGTTATATAATAATTTTCCCTTCGAGTTATATATACTATCCATTTTAATAAAGGCTGTTATTCGAAGTCCCCAAGTGGAGCGGTTTCTGTTAATTGGTACAGTTCTTTGGTTTGTGATTCTGTAGCACAAGTCCATGAGTTTCTAAAAGGGATGGTTTTCTCTAAGAGCTGCAGGCTTCATTTGCGAGAAGCCATTTTAATTATTGATCTCTGGGAAACCGGATATATATAGTTGATTTGATTAGATATTTCTGGTCGGTTTCGGCGCCACGCGTGACATCGGCATCGGCATGCGAATCATGCTCTAACGATGTTATCTTGAACATGATTCAAATAATGTTTTGGTTTTGTTACAGCTTGTGGTGTTAGGCAAAATTACTCTTGGTACAGCATATTCTATGTTCAGCTTCCTTATCTCCACCAAATTTGTTATAATATGTTTTCAAAGCACCATGTCAGATTTTATTATCAAGAAAAATTTAATGCTTGGTCATTTCTGGGAAGTGAGTCGGGCCGAAAACATTTCCTCACCCACCTCGGATATACCGTATATACACGTGTATCATTCGACTTTTGAAGACCTTATTTTGAAGTTAATTTTAAGAGGGTCACATCCTACACTAGATATAAAATTAGCGTATGTACTGCTACATATATATATATATATATATATATATATATATATATATATATAATAATAATAATAATAATAATAACTAATTTTAACTTTAGTTTTGCCTATTTTAATATTCTGAGGATTCTTAATTCTTAAGTTAATGATTGAGTAAGCGAGTTCTACGGCAATAAAATATCCGTAGAAATTACCCTATCACATCGTTAAATATTTTAGTTTATAAAATTTAACAAAATATTGCAATAACGATCATAAATATGAATGCTGATTGTTATTTTAAGAAGTAAGGGGATACAAATGAAAAGATTTAAAAATGACAACTTTTTTCCATTTCACTGAAACAGCCGTTAAACACGACAGACATTCTTTTCACCTTCATATACACTGAATTATAAATATTTACGTGATTTGCATGAGAAGGCAGGGCAAAGGTACTATTTGATTTCTCACTGAAACCAAGTAGTACCTTTGCCCCACTTCCCACGCCACCAAAACAGGATAGTCCCTTATTTATGAGGTATTGGCATGGCGTAATGGTCGGGCGAACTAACGAAGAGCGGTACAAGTACAATTATAAAAGGATAATAGCAATATCTACTAATATACGTAAATATCTATAATTCAGTGTATATGAAGGTGAAATGAATTTCTGCCAATAAATTACTCTATATAGTTGTCTAGAGCAAGGCTTATTGTATCAGAAATAGTTCGTAACATTTATCGGAGGTCATCTCAGAGTTTCGTGTTTCGTCACTCGTGTGAAGTATGGCTCTATTAAATATTACAGTTGTCAACGTTTTACTATTGAAAGGCATCATCAGAACAATTGTAAAAATCCATGGAAAAGATCGTTAACACGGCAAACTCCCACTACTTAGACACGCTGTGGTCAATTTGAAAAATTGTAACAGTTAATAAAATTTGTCACCATAGGAACTTTCAGTTTCACATATCAGATAGTTCTGTCTATACGGCGGAGACACAATAAAGTAATGGATTCTTCTACTTCTATGTACCGTGTCCCTTCAGGACGTTGGTGATTATGGCTCGCCACAATTTCCTGTCTTGTGCCATGTCTTTTTGCCATCTCTCCAAACCCTGCTCTGCCATCCATTCACTCAAGATCGCCAGGCATACTTTGCGTTCCTCTTGGATAGATAGATAGATAGATAGATAGATAGATAGATAGATAGATAGATAGATATAATCACTCAGCATTTATTATGGTCTAATAAATGGACATAGGATATTATTCAGATATGTATTTGCATCGAGATCGGCAGCCATATAAATCTCTTAATGCATTTCTGCGCATGCGTTGTTGGAAGCGGAACCTTATTTCATTGGCGATGGAAATAAAATCACTTAACAACTACCTAAGCTACCCCGAGAGTTTCATATAAAGACAACAATGGCTTTTGATTAGAAACATTAAAGGTGTGAGATTAGGGGGCTTCATTAATATTTAACTGTACACTCATCTGCGGACCTCCTTAACTAGACATGTCCATTTTCTTCTGCATTTACTCTTAATTTCTTTTCTCTGTCTATTGCTTACTCATCCTCTCATTGTTAGTTCATCTTTACATTCTATCTCATCTTTCTTTCTTATTTCGCTTTTTCCTTTCTTTTTTTTTCTTTTTTCCTTTTCTTTTTCTCGTCTTTCTGGAAAATTCTTTCTCTTTACTTTATAATTTGTTTTTATCTTTATTTTTTTTCGAATTCCGCAAAGATTTTTTACTTCTTTCTGTTTTTTTGTTGTAGAAATTTTTTTTTTTACACTTATCTTTTCTTTCTATATTTCTATCAAGTCATGTTTATACATTTTTCTTATCTTTTATTTATCTAAGGGCCGCACCCCCCGCCACCTTATAATATCATTCTTATTTTTTTAATTCTTTTCCTTGTTTTTTCTTTCTTCATTAATGTCGTTCTTTCTTACTCTTTTCTTTTCTTTTTACATTATCTTTCCATCCATCCTTCGTTTTTTTATTGCTTCTTTTTTTTTTGCCTTTTCTTCCATCTTTGCCTCCTTCATTTCTTGCCTTACAGGCACATCACACTAAAACACTGGTTCTAGTACGATCACAAAGTTAAGTAACGTCGAGCCAGATCAGTACCTAGATGGGTAACCAGGAATACGAAGTGCTGTAAGCTTGAATGTGAGCGTGGTGTAATGGAAGTGGAAAGCGGAGTTATATTCACTTACGAGTAAATATTCTTGGGAAAGATATGAATCCACCTATTCTCCTCAAGTTATGGGTTAATTAGTAAGACTTGTATCAGTAAATCATTATTATCTCCAAAAAATTCTTACAATCCAAAAGAATTTTCTGGCTTTAAATAGCTTGCAAAAGGTTGATAAACCGTAAAAAGCAAAAACAATTCTATCTTACTTTATTTCGTTTTCATTACTTCTTTCTTTCTTTCCATCTTTCTTTCTTTCTTTCTTTCTTTCTTTTTTCTTTCTTTCTTTTTATATTTCTTTTTTCAGAGTCTTTCTTTCAATATTCTTAATATGCCATCACCTTATTTTCTCCTCACTTCGATTCTATCGTTTTTTTTATGTTACTTTCCTTGTTTTCTTTTTTTCAGGAGCCATTTCGTTTTCTTCTTTTTTTCTTTCTCACCTCCTCACTCTTTCTATTCTCTTTCTTCTCCCTAACCCCACTCTCCTATCTCTCGCTGTTTTTTTATCACTCTGCTTTCTCTTTTTTCTCTCCTCTCTCTTTCCCTCTTTACTTTCTCTTATGACTCCCCTCTCTCCTTCTCTCTATTCTTTCTCTCTTCTATCATTGTCCTTCCTTTTTTCTCCCCAACACTTTCCTCTCCAAGACTTTCCCCTCTCTCTCTTTCTATTCTGTGTGTGTGTGTGTGTGTTTCTACTCCTTGACTCCACTCTCTTATCTCTCTAGTATTTTTTCTCGTTTTGTTTTCTGTTTCTTCTCTCCCTCTTTACTTTCTCTTATGAATATTCTCTTTCTTTTTCTCTCCACTCTTTCTCTCTTATGTCATCCTTACTCTTTCCTCCCTCTTTTTCCCTACACTTTCTTCTTTCTGTCTCCATTCTCTCTCTTCTCTCTTTCTACTCACTGACTCCACTCTCTTATCGCTCTAGTTTTTTCTCTTTCTTCTCTCCCCTCTCTTTCCGTCTTTTCTTTCTTATATGACTCCTCTCTCTCTCCTTCTCTACCCTTTTTGTCGTTCGCACTCTCTCCTTTCCCATCCTTCTCCCACACTTCTTTCTCTCTCACCCACTATATTTTCTCTCTTCTTCCTCTTTTCTTTCTTCTACATCTTATCTCTCTCTTCCTTCTCTCTCTGCTTTTTCTTTTCTTTCTTCTTTTTCTCTGTTCCTACTTCTCTCTGCATTTTCTTATCTTCAATTCTTTCTTTCGTCTTTAATTAAACCAAAAGACTGTTTCGACTTTTGAAAAGGTGATATTTTAAAGTTACCGTCTGCAAGATACGAATGCCTTGAAAATCAGCATTCGAAACCAGTGACAGCACCCGGTTTCGAACGCTTCTTCTTTGGAATATTAGGTTGGTGCAAAAATAATGACGTAATAATGTCGTTTTTTGACGTTTTTTTAACGTCGAAAAACGACATTATTACGTCATTTTTTTTTGCACCAACCTAATAGTTGATTCACGCAGGCACATAAAATAACGAAAAGGGCGTGACATTTGGGACATTTATGTAATCATGTTTGGATAGGCCTGTTTGGTGCGGGATTGAGCCGGTGACCTGGAATCTAGTCCAGGGACAAGTATATCAACGCCCTCGTCATGTTTTATGACGAAAAGCTAAGACAAGCTAAGAGACAGAAACGAAACGCTTAGGAAAAAAAAAAAAAAAGACAAAAAATTCATCTAGAATGTCTTTCTTCCCTTTCCGGCTGGTGACTTGGTATTCGCCCGAGTACTCCTCCCCGAAGATGACCCCGACATCGCCATAATGATTAATTTTATCGGGAACTTTCGCCCGTGCTTCGTCCATCAGTGAACCGAGGACAAGTTCTTCATCTTTCATTTAGGGTCAACTCAATGAAGGAAGATAAAAACAAACGGAATGTGCGTAAAAATTCCCCACGAATAACAAATGGTCCGGCCTTTAAAAAAGAACGTTAACATCAGGAGGGACACATTGGTAGACGGTTCATAGGTTCAATGTTATATCATTTTAAGTGACATTTTGTTTTGTTTCTTGAGAACTGGGAGAGTTTATAACGGGTTTATTTATTTCTTCATTCAGTGGAAGTGGTTCTTTGACTCTTGATGAAAATCTGACAGAATATTTCCCAAATGAATCACCAACGATCAGGTGAATATTAAATGAAAGTCGTATAAGGGATATATAATAGCGACAGACCTTAATCAACCATCTTTGTAAAAATCCACTCCCCCATATACGAGGTCTGTCTGAAAAGTAACGAGACTAGATGTGCTGTGTGAGCTATGGCGGAAACAGGGCTAAGCGGATAGTGTTATCAACTAAAATGATACCTTGGGATATATCTAATGACTGTAATCTTAACTTTCTGCAATCACAACATATTTTTCACATGCTGTAGTAGCAGGACAAATGGTGGCTGCTTCACCACGACAATGTACCTGCTCACGAGGTCATGCGACAGTTCCTTTCTGGGAAAGAAAAATCACCGAACTGGAACAACCTCCTTATATCTTTTTTTTCTTTTCTCCAAACACAAGAGAATCAGCAGGGAGACACATTTTGAAGACGTGTAGACTATCAAGAGGACCGTAACGACAGAGCTGAGGGGCAGCTAAGAAGAAGTCTTCCAGCAGTGCGTAAAAGCGTGTCAACAAATAATGGAAAAGTGCATTAGACTCGAGGGAGGTTACTTTGAAGGGTAAACCATCGAGTTTATTGTTTGGAATTTAAATAAATTGTTCATGATACCAGTGCCGTTACTTTCTTTCCAGAAAGATATCGTATATATATATATATATATATATATATATATATACGTTGCTAATATTAGTGGTCAATATATATATTGGAAATATATATAGGGCTACTTGGAAATATATATATATATATATATATATATATATATATATATATATATATATATATATATATATATATATATTTCCAAGAGGATAGAATCCATACATAGACCTCTTGGAAATATATATATATATATATATATATATATATATATATATATATATATATATATATATATATATATATATACAGTGGGTAGCAAAAGTATTTAACACGTTGGTTTTTCTTACATATCTCAAAAATTAACAGATCAATTTCAACGAAACCTATAGGAAATATTTAAACGAACATTGTCGATCAAAACATAGAAGGAAAATTTAAAACCACTGTTTTGAGAAACATTTATTAACAATAAATAAAATAACCCATATGCAAAAGTATTTAACACCAATGCAAATATAATGCTAGAAGAGACGTGTCGTCATGATTGCTACACATATTGATATGATGTGATATGTCGACCAATGACAGCACTGCACGGCACTCAACTGGCTATTAGATAATGTAGTCTGAGACACTGCAGCTATTCATCTCGGGCTCCCCAGGAATGCGTCAGACCTTCGTCTCTTTATAAAACTATATTATCAACACTAACATCAGCACAAGCACTTAGATTATATACAATAGACACACCCGCCAGGTCAGAAGACTCTGCAGAATATAATGATCCCCTAGAAATATTAAAGTGATCATTAGAATTGTTCTTAATCTATGATTCATTTTAGTGAATAATTAACTGATCTTCTGTAGTTCCTTATTATATCCAGAAAAATTCTATACAGGGATTACTAAGACTTTTTTTAAAAAAACTAGGTGACACTAACATATCTTTCATCAATAGTACTTATAAAAATAGAACATCTCTTTCCAAATGTTTTTGGAATTTAAAAGAGGTTAATCAAACTCCAACGGTAAAATGGAAAGTTTTTAAATAAAGCTAGAACTAAAATGAACCTTGCTTCTTATGCTTACACGAGAAATTGAAAATTATTAAATTTACTATTTAAAATTCTCTATTAAACTAAAGAAGCGAATTAATTCGGAACCGTCATTTAGCTTGACATGCCTTTACCGATTGGGCCACAAAGGAGCGTTCGATTAGCAAGGTCGAATTTACTGTATTTAAACTTCAAACTTCCACCGCTCCTCTGTGGCCAAATCGGTAAAGGCACGTCAAGCTAAATGACGGTTCCGTATAGGATACAAGTTCGAATCCTGTTGGAGGACGAATATTTTCTGTGAAAATTTATCGGACATTCAGGCCGGTAAATGTTGTTTAATACTGTTTATTATTAACAGAGCATTTACTTAAATGTTTGTATCTATAAAAAGAATATATAAACATAAAAATGTCCTAAAATAATTGTCGGACTTTGTCCATTTCATAATATATATATATATATATATATGGGCAGTAACTTTTCTTTGAATCATGTTTTGTTAATATGGCAAGGAAACTTTGATGAATTTTTTATTGAGTTTTTCTAGTCTTACTAAAAATTTTCCGTTGCAATTTTCCGGTAAAGTAGTGTAAGATGTTAGTGATATCTCATGAGATTTTGTACAATTTTTAATGGGATTCCAAATAAATATGTGCATGTATGTGTTTGTGTGTTTAACATTTCCTATAATTATAGAGGAAAAGTTCTCAGTATGAGAGATAGCGAGTTTACAAATATAGAGAGTGTGGCCATAGGAATCAACATTGTCGAGTGATTGTCAGTTTCAGGCTTCAATGGAATCTTCAGAATAAAGTATCACAACTCCTTTAGCTGGATGCTGATATAGTAGGTTATGTATATAAGTCACTGGGAAATTAAGGGAAGTGGGGGGAGTGTACAATAGAAATGGTCGATTTCTTATTCCCTAATTTCTTTTAATCCTCCAGTGACTTACACAATAAGGATGTTAGCAATTGCAGTACAATGATGAAGCGATATAATCTGCCAAATTTAGTATAGCATGACAAAAGGCCTCATATGTCGAGCTAAATTCTGTAATAACAGCCTACGTGAAGAATTTTCTAACTACTGTTCAGGGGCGAGACAAGCGATTTCGCCGTCTTGTGGGACAGCATTTGGTGACGTAAGAGATTTTTTTTTCTCACGTTTCTGCTTGAATTGGGGAAAACATTCCGGATCTCTTGGGAGGAATTGCGTCATGAAAATATCCAAAGTTGGAAATATAAATCTTAATATCTCTGAGTAACTCTCTCAGCAATCTACACAGGTCGATTACAGGTCGATTACAGCACTTTTCTTTTTTATGCGTAATTTAAAAATATTTTTACATATTCTGTAATTGCAAAAAAAAAAAAAAAAAAACTAGACTCGTTTTACACGTTCATATATCCTGTAGTTTGTATTAATTTATAACTGGTAAAAGTCTGTTCATTAACAGCCAGAATCATTATGTTTATAATTTTTGGATCAAGAGGAATTCTTTGGAATAATATATATTTTGTTTCATTTGAGAAAATTAAAATGCCTACCTATTCTCTGTTAAACTGATTTATCTTTCACAGTAACAGTTACCGTTTGTAACAGTTTGGTATAAGACTATAATTTTTTTTTTATTAGAAACATCCAGACAAGAAAATATCTGATTTATTTTTCACAGTAACAGTTACCGTTTGTAACTGTTTGGTATAAGACTATAATTTTTTTTATTAGAAATATACAGACAAGAAAATATTTGAGTATTTTCAAAATGGCATTTGATGAAGAATGTTTCCCAGAATGCGTTTTCTTCTTTTTATAGGGTTCCATATTGAAATGTTTTCTTTTGCCGGTGTTTTAATATGGAGTAAATGAGTTTTGTTTAAACTTAATGTTTTGTCTTCCTGCTTTCTGAAATGCAGATATGGGAATAAAGACGCAGAAATCCAGCTATTGACCTTTCTCTCCGACTAAAATGGTATTGTAATGGGAATGGTTTAGCTAATAGGTAATTAGCATAAAGAGAGTTATAACACTAGCTAACGTGCAACTTTCAGTCAGTGTAAGTAGAATATCTACAGCTACTAAGTTTAATCATCATAACAAAATGGCGTCGCCTGACGGAGTTCTGTTGAATATAGAAGAACCTGAAAACGTAAAGATTTGAATAAAATGCTTTGAGATATGTGCCACAATAAAGAAGTTACGAGATGACCAAACACTTGGAGGACAGAATGAAATCACGGATCTATTTTTGGCTGGGGTTACCCGGCTGAAATTGAAAACTTAACCTTGAAGGAAGTCAAAGGAATAATACTGAGAATTCTTCAAACCCGCCCCCCAAAAAAGATTGGCCATTTTACAAGCTTTCGTCTGTTCCTACAGACATCCTCAGGTATGAACAGACGAAAGCTTGTAAAAATAAAAAGACCTATTGCAACTGAAATTTATAAAACAGGATCATTTCATTCATAAACAGGTTCGGGGTTTTTGTATATTATTTGAATTTTTCGCGAAGATGGATTTCTCGCCATTTAAATCATTAACCTTTGTATTTCTTTTATGTATGAATAATTCATGAATTTGTAAATTAATTGCACCTTTATTGATATATATATATATATATATATATATATATATATATATATATTTGATTTTTTTCTAATATGAAGCTATTGAACGCATAACTAAACGGTCAAGATTTGTGGATAACTTCAAAGAAGGTTTTGAAAAAATGAAAAGGATAGGAGAAATACATAAAAGCGTAAATAGTTACAGACACCTACTGTATATGTATTTCTCATTTTACAAATATACAGATATAATCGTTGGAGTAACACAGGAAGATTGTATTGCACTAGGAGTACTTAGGTTGGCCTATCACCCGGCAGTTGATACTCCTCCCGGTCTATTGACCAGGAGTAGAGGTTTATCTCTTGTTTGCTGTTTAGGATTGGGTTTCTTTCTAAAGATTTTCCTTCTCTTTCACTTCCAGTAGCCCCTTTCGACTGTGGCAGTATCTCCTTGCTTGGGTGTTGCCTGCCTCTTACCGTTTAATCCTCTAGCTCAAGTGGCTCTTGGGCCTTGAACAGGTTGGTAAATCAACATTCGAATCATTGTTTTTAAATGGATTTAATGTATATGTGAAAGAGTAAGGCACGAGGGAGTCAAAACTGAGAGGGAGGGGAGTAGAAAGAGAGGGACAGAGAAACTATGATGAAGAGAGAGAGAGAGAGATCGAGAGAGATCGAGTGAGACACAGATTACGAGAGAGAAACACACGAAACTGACTGTAGCAGACTAACGCAAAGACACAGAAAGGGAGACATTTGAAAGAAGCAGACAGAAATGGAGGCAATCTGAAAGAAGCAGGCAGAAAAGGAGACAGTCTGAGTGAAGCAGACAGAAAGGGAGACATTCTGAAAGAAACAGACAGAAAGGGAGACAGTCTGAGTGAAGCAGACAGAAAGGCAGACATTCTGAAAGAAACAGTCAGAAAGGAAGACAGTCCGAGAGAAGCAGACAGAAAGGGAGATATTCTGAATGAAACAGAAAGGGAGCCATTCTGAGTAAAGCGGACAGAAAGGGAGACATTCTGAAAGAAATAGATAAAAAAGGAGACAGTCTGAGAGAAACAGACAGACTGTTTGAAATTGACAGACGGGGAGATATAGGAAGATGGACACAAAGAAAGAGCCTGAGAAAGATAAACTGAAAAAATGCGATAGAAACGGCCACGTCGAAAAAAAAACAGAAGAATAAAAAACAGGGAATAACAAAAAAGTTGTCATTACCGTAAAATGATAATATAGAAATACAAAGGTACAATTAAAAAAATGCAGCTTAACTGGTTCATATAACCACTCTCATCAGAGCTAAATTGAGGACGAGAAATATGCAGAGAGGCGAAAACAAACATCCAAGAACGGATGTTATGTAATAAATACATAACAGCATAAAGACTAATTATATTTTAGCTTAACAACGACTTTTTCTGCTTACAGGGGGATGGCTGACAGGACTTAATATAAGTATATCTAATACTTTCTGGTCAAAATCAGTGTAAGCCTTTCTCAATACCGAGAACAGATATTGGCTCTAGGTGGTGGTTGGAGTGGGGTGGTGGCTGAAGGCTGTTTGGTGTCCACGTGCACTGCTTTGTGAACCTCGCTATCTTTCCAACATTTGATTTTTTCTGTCTACATTTATGTTACAAATTTAACTCAACTGACTGGTAAAGGATGAAAATTCTGAACTCTTTTTTTTTTATCCAAACCCGTGAATTCTTTTGCTCATGTTATGTTTCAAAAAAACATCAAATTCGCTACTTTTGATCCATAATGTCGAATTTGTTAAATTATTAAATTTTTTAACAAGAAAACCCTGAAGTTGTTGTTAAAAATTTCCGCAAAACATTGTCGATTTTTTTATATGAAATGAACTATTATCACGTCATTAATTTGTATTTAGATATATTGTATTTATTTTTTTAATTTTCTAGTTGAATTGCTTACCTTTTTTTTGCATATGATTCATTATTCGACATAATTAGGTTGCAATAAAATTTGTATTTTATATGAATACTACATTATGAAAATTGAGATATAGTAGAATGTGAGGCCGTTTAATAGATTCGTAGCGGCGTATCATAGATTCGCTGGACAATCACGTGACCCTTGAACCGGTCTTGCGGGTCACATTCATGATTGTTTAATAAAGAATTAACCATCGCCGAACCAGTTGCGTTGATTCGCTTGAGCAAAATTACTACATTGATTCGGACAGAAATCGATATATGTGTAGATCGAAATAAATGGAAAATCACCTTTTAGTCTGATCGATCGACAGGAACAATCCGAAACTGTGACATACAGACAGACTAAGGTCGACAGATAAACTAAGAAACGGTCAAAGAAATAAAGAGAAATGGGTTAAGATAAATGAAGAAACAAAATTACAAAGATAGGAGAGAATGATGAACATTCCTCTGTTCGATTAACTTCTCCAAAAACAGAGCCTCATTTTGACACTATAGCTGGATAAGGTCATATCTGTCCTCCTCTTGAACAGTGAATTCTTGACTCCAAGAGTATGAGATGTCGTTCTACACACAGATGCTAAGAATATCATCTACTGAACACGTCAAGTGATTGGAATTTTGAACTCAACCATTTATTTTGTCAACCGGGGTAGATTGTTCTAGTTCCACGTGTTATGCCTCTTCTGGATATCTCAGTATCAGTCATCTCACTTTAGCTCAACTCTCCAATTTTTTAACCTCATCTGTGGCCAGTAATTGAACTCATAACTCTTTGGGCCAAATCACTGGATCGAACCAACGATTTTATCCACTGAGCCTGAAGAAGGCCATGGCGTAAAACAGCCGAAACGTTGTGGATATGGCAACAAAGATGAAGGCAACAAGCCGGAGAGTGTAAATAGAATAAATAATTACAATACCACTTCTCAGAAATATAGACAGATCCTGAAGAAGGCCAGAGCATAAAATGGCCGAAACAACGTGAATATGGCAACGAAGATGAGGACAACACTCCGAACGATGTAAATAGTGTAAATAATTACAATGCCTCATCTCACAAATATAGACAGACCCTGAAGAAGACCGGAGCATACAACGGCCTAAGCATCATGAATATGGCAACAAAGATGAAGGAAACAAACCGAACAATGTAAATAGAATAAATAATTGCAATACCACTTCTCAGAATTATAGACAGATCCTGAAGAAGGCCAGAGCATAAAATGGCCGAAACAACATGAATATGGCAACGGAGATGAGTACAACATTACACACAATTTCAATAGTGTAAATAATTACAATACCTCTTCTCAGAAATATAGACAGATCCTGAAGAAGACCGGAGCATACAACGACCTAAACCTTTTGAATATAGCAACTGGCCGAACAGTGTAAATGTAAATATTTACAATAACTCATCTCAGAAATATAGACATATCCTGATGAAAGCCGGAGCGTACAACGGTCGAAACGTCGTGAATATGGCAACGAAGATGAGAACAACAATCCGAACAATGTAAATAGTGTCAATAATTATAATACCTCATCTCAGTTGTATAGATAGATATGTCAAAGAAATTTATGGAATTTTCAAGTGTTGAACTTCGAGCCGTCATGAAGTTCCTGTTCTTGCAGAAGAAGAAATCTCCATAGGAAACATTTGATAACTAGTACCCTTTATGTTCAACTATGAAGTAATGCTGTGTCAATTTTCAGCGTGAAGACTTTGACACCTATGAAGCATGGTCTATTGTAAGAGTAATATTAGCCGTTTCTCTACAAGGAAACATTTGGCAATCATTGACCGATCAGCCAGGAGATTTTTTGGTTGAAATTTATAAAATCTTTCTCTTAAAAAATATGTTTCTCAAGTCAAGTAGCTGTTATTGCTCTTTCCAGTACTCATCAGGGTTTCCTTCCAAAACTTTTATTTAAAGTCGTGTAGAATGTTAACATCTTGATAATGTTATTATTTTTATTATTCATATTATATGTGACCCATTCGTTTTAGTTATCGCTGCTGCTGATAATCCTCAAGTGACGTGTTTTCTGTTATTGGCACAATTCTTTTTGTGATTTTATAGCGCCAGTCCACAGTGTTCAAATAAAGATGATCTTCGTCAATAGCTTCAAGCTACACTCTCTCAAAGACTTTTTTTCACTATTGATCTTAGGAAACGGTTAGCAGCTGACAATTGACAGTTAGATATTTCTGAACAGGTTTGGCGCCATGCATGGCACCCATATGAAAGTCTCGATCTGTCAAGAATATTTAAGAATGTAACTCGAGTTTTCAGGTTGTTTTGGTTTCGTAGCAATTTGGTGTTGGGTGAAAGTAACTCTGGCACAGCCTATTCTATTTTCCATTTTTTTTTCTCTTAAACTTAATTTGTTGTACGTATTTCATACGTTCATCCATACGAGATACCGGAAGTGTTTAGCATAGGAGTATAGGTCTTTAGCTGTGTCAACTCCTTTAGATGTTTAGAATTACGATATAATTTTAGTCTGATATAATGAATATGCATACACCTGGGTTCACCTTCACTGTAACATGATTGGCTGGTGTCAGCCATAAATACAGACTGATGTGGAGGTACAGGACGACGCCTATTGGCTACGCCTATAATCTTCGCCTATTGCCTACCCCTATTGGCTACGCTTATAGTCTTCGCCTATTGCCTACGCCTATTGCCTACCAATACGACGAGGACCAGTCCATTACGGTTACCTGCTAGATTGTCCTACCCGGTTACAATAGTCAACAGCCACTTTGCTACTTCGAACAAATATATCGCTTTCCGGGACATATCATAGTCGATCAACGAATCTCAGGAAAGAGAATTGCTGAGAGACTAGAGTTTGGAATGCATTGGTTTTATAATTCTTAAGTGGTTCGTTGTGTTGATGTTGTCTACAGAATCAGTGCCAAAAGGTTTGAATGCCAAAGAGAAACGACATCAAGTGGAAAAATCCAAATTGATTTTCTACAATTTTCAATGATTTACTTAAAATATTTTTAAATGACTTGTCACTCTAGTTGAAGCATTATTGCAAGAAAGTGTTGAAAAGTTGTCGGCTCGACCGAGAAGGAGTTCTAAAATATTTTGTGATATTTGATAATTTTGTTAGATTTCGGGAATTGGACCGGGTGGGAAATTTTTCCTAAAAATCTCTCATCTATCTATCGATCTATATTACTCATTGCCTCTAACTTAATCAGAAATATCTAAGCTACCATTTATATAAAATCTTTTTCTCAAATCAGCGACTAAACAAGGCTTCAAGTAAATGAATTATTTTGACCCTTGGCGCTACATGATCAAAAACAAAGTGATCTAGCAAATAACAAATGCCACATCTTTTTCTTTGACATGCTTTATCAATTCATATTAGGTTGGTGCAAAAATAATGTCGGTTTTTGACGTGTTTTTTAACGTCAAAAACCGACATTATTTTTGCACCAACCTAATATATTTTTCTCTATCTTATTATGCTTTAATATTTAAAGATTATGCTGCGCGAATCTTGGAAGGTTTTCTTTGTCCTTTAGTTAGAACCCTGACTGTTGATGTCAGTGCGATAGTTTATTATCTCAGCCAATGTCGTAAACACAATTGCTCATGAGATATGAATTTCTCTCAATTTTCGAGCAAATCACGCGCTGCAATCTGTTATTCTGTTGATCTCAATCAATCGATTAACATCAACTTGCTTCATTTTTTATTTTCTACAGTTTTATTTATATTAATCAAACATGATATTAAAGAAATTTCCTTTGCGGTGGTTGAAAAGAACGTTAATGAATAAATGTTGCTATGATATTTTAGGCAATTAGAAAAGCTCTAATTAAAAAAAAATTGAGTCGAAAATACTAATCAGAAATCGCCAAAACGAATTGCAATTAATATATTTGGGTGAATTGCTCTCTGTTTCAGTTTATTTTTACACTGTACCTTTCGCTTCCTTTTCTGTCCTTCATCAGGGGAGTTTTTTTCCACAATTAGTAGTTCTTGGAAAGAGGCTTTCTAAATGAAACTAGTCCTGGTTATGACGATACAACTACATCCGGCAGCAGAGAGACTGGAGATTTTGAGTGGCGTGGAACCACGTCTTAATTGCTATTATTCCCAAGTTAACCCTGAGTCGAGATGGGAGCATCTGTGTGGGTCCCAGCTATGGGCAAATACTGACCCCCCACCCAAACAAAACACTTTGAAAGTATAAAAATACATTTTTATATATTTTTTAAATTGCCAACAATACATATTTAGAGTAAATTTACCAATAATATACACATACTAAGAAACTGTAGCGACTTCAACCAAATCCGTTTAAAATACTACCAAACAACCAACATGAAAGGAACTCTTTCATGACATTAATCCATATAATATCCGGCAATTTCTGAAACTAAACTCTATTCCAAAATATACCAAAACTGCAGCATAAAACACACATATCACTACCCCTAATAATCAGGTCAATACAAACATGTATATACACAAAAGCTGAGTATCATCTACCATGTATTCAACTGTGAAAGCAGAATAACATATATCATATTTTTATTACTTCAAACACCCAAGAAAATTAAATTTCGACATTAACTGACAATAAGGAGTTGATATATCATTAAACAAGCGAATCTATCAATCTAAGTGAAACATTCTTCTTCCGAATGAAATACATAGGAAACAAGGATGATTCATTTATTTGGATGTAACAAGACAGATCTTGGTTACAAATGTCTACACCGGTATTACTAAAGATTGGACATTTGTTATGGAAGTTGCGATAGGTTTGTAATGGGTTTGTGAGAAATGAGGGCGAATAAGTCATTATTTGTTATTAATATGACTCACCTCAGATCATGTAGAATAGACATTGCACACAATTCCCTTCAGAGAAGCCTGGTGCAGAGTTGACCTGGTGAGACCTCTTAGCCGATGTTAGGGTTTTTTTATTTACCTGGTGTCAATGACAACCCCGACAGGTAAATATGTATAGGCCCAGATTTTCAAGAATAGTGAAAAATAAACGCTTCTTTGAGACCATGTTCTTAATTAGGCTAAATTCTGATTCGCTAATAGACTAAGGCACTGTACAGCCTCTCACAAGTTTCGTTCTCGTCACTACTTGCTGCTCTGTAAGAGTGAGTTAAATATCGGACTTATTATTAAGATAGGTCGTTGGTTGATGTTGTTTAGCGGCATAACAACACCTCTTTGGGTTATTTAATGCCGCAAACTAAATAATTTGAACACGGTTTTATAGGGTCACCTTAATATGTTTTGACCGCAATTGCATGCCTTCAACTACAGATATTGCTGGTCATTTTGCTTTTAAAAATTAAGACGGGACTAAATAGTTTTAAAATAAATAGGGAATTTTGTGGAGTGGGTCACAGGGTCAAATACAAAAGAAGCACACAAAATTTGCAATAAGGAAAGAAAAAAGAAAAGACAAAAAAATAATATAAAGCAAGCAACGCAATAATAATATGGTAAAATGTTCACAAACTAGAGATTGGAGTTGACACAGAAGCAAATTTGTACAAGGGAATGTAGAGTTCTGATTTCAAGACACAACAGACTGGGACCGGGTTGGATGAAACCGAGAACACGCTTGTTTCATTGGCTAGGAAAAAAATCCAAGCATGTATTTGTATGTTTCTGCCTATAAAAAAGGAAGGAGAAAGTGTTTTGCAGTTATTGCCACTAGAAATTAAAACCAACAATTTTTTTTATTCCTTGAACAAAATAATTGTCCTGCTTGGAAAATTATTAGAAAAATAAACACATCTTGCTATCTCATTACTCATATGTTCTGTCTATAGTATTTTCAATATTCCTAGATAGAACTACATATCTGCAGCTTCAAATCTCTTTTTTACTTGTAAGGAGATTTTCAAATGCCATACAAAGATTAGCTATGATATACGTCAACATCTTGATAATGATTTTTTCCCCTTTGAGTTGCATGTGCTATCGATTTTATTTGTTGCTGCTGTTGGTAGTCTTCAAGTAAAGTTGTTTCTCTTATTTGATACAAGTTTTTTTTTTGTGGTCCTGCATCGCCGATTTACAAGGTTCGAAGAAGTATTGTCCTCGCCAAAACCCACAGGCTTCATTCCCACGAAACCATTTTTAAAGCGGTTGTATACAACTGAGAATTTAGATGTTTCTTAACAAAGTATGCCTCTGTAAGCCCGACATTGATATGAAAGCCTCGATCTGACGACGCTATTTAAGAACATCACTCGAAGCTTAATATTTTGGCATTTTAGCAATAAGAATGACACACGAACAATTTTCTTCTTCTTTCTCTTTTTATGTGTCACGTCCTTTCAAAGATGTAAGCGATCATGGCCCTCCACATCTTCATCTCCCCTGTAACTCTTAATAAGTTTTGTCTTTTTCTTATTTCTCCCAAACCCTGTTCTAACATCCATTTGCTGAAGCTCATCAAGTGTGTCGCGCTCTACTTTCCTCTGTCTCTCTTTCTCTCAATCTGTCCTGTGAGTATCAGATTTTACAAGCCCTTCTTCCTCGTTTGTGCCTCAGGAATTTCAACTGCATCTTCCATTTTCTCCAAAACCACATCGCTGGTCACATGTTCAGTCTATGGCATCCTTATCACATTTCTGTTGTTTCAAGTCTCTTCTTCATCTTTGAGGAGATTGTCCAGCATTAAAAGGATTGTCTAGTCGTACTGGTGGGAATTTTTTAACTCATAAAATAAACGGGAAAGTAATCGTGCCGCAGAAAATTATTTGAAAAACTAGTAATTGTACCAGATCAAATTAATTGTACCAGACTAAATAAGCCTCGTACTGGTGTATAAGACATTGAAGTTAATAATCTAAACGTTTTCGACACCTGTATTTGGTACAAAAAAAATAGTTTAAATATATATACTGAATTTTCACCACTATTCATCTAAATGCCTTGAGCAAAAACAACGAAATTGAAGGGAGTTTTTATAAAATGTCTATTGAATATTAACAACTCATCTCGGATGCTTATGTATAAACAAATGAAGAAAATAGTTGTCTAAAAATATCTGTTGAAAATTAAAAACACATGTCAGTGTCTCAAATATAATCGATGAAAGTAAATCTACAAAAGTGACATTCGTGCACCCATAAATACCGTTTATAATTTTGGATAGATACTACATTCAACTGCATACAAGGCACAAGAGCCACCCAAAGTAGACAATTACAGTCCAAATGGTAATTAAAGAGGTCATGTTTTCAAAGAATATAGCCACGTGTGAGTCAGTTCCACAAAATGTTGGCTCTTATAAAAACTCTGTCCGAACGATACCATGCAAACGATTTTGAATTCTAGCAAGGATGGAAAGCGTGGATTGAGCAGTGCCAGACAAATATGGCAGCAATGCTCGATACTTAAATCCAGACAACACAATTCCACGTTGACTGTTTAAAAGATAAAGCATGGAGCGATAGAATAAGCCGACCATTTTTAGAACTGCTTTGGCAAAGGATTGTATATAAGTTCCGCTTGAGGTCTGGAGTGAACTTGAAAGCCAAAATCTCTTCAAAGCCTGAAGCCTCACAGTTACGAGAGTCGTTCATTGAAAGTAAATGATCTGCTCTTGCAAATAAAAAAAATAGAACAAGTCAACTTTTCCTGACTTCTCTTACTTTTCCTTTCATTGAATCTTCTTCTACGCTTACAACCTAATCTCAATGAATGATGACGAAATGAAAAGAGTATAAATGAACATCACTTACCGTCCTACATAGTTTACCTTTACTTACACAGCTTTTTTAATCATTTCGCCCCAAACAAAGCAAAGAAGCCGCTAAGACGCAGGGGCAGGTGGTTACTGAGTGTGAAAAAATATAAAAGAAAAACGCTATTAAGTAGCGAGAACAGTAAAAGAACAAAAATTAAGAAGACAGAAGATAACGATTAACGTCGCTTTTAAATATTTCAAGATCAAATTTGACTCGAAAGTAAGAAGCCGGAAGAGAGTTTCGCAAGCGAAAAGTGCGGAAAAAAAGAAACATTTAGCATAGAACTTACGGTTACATCTCTCGCCATTTCAACTGTAAAATGATGAGATCTTACCGCCAATCTCTTACTGCGCTTAAATTCATAACGTCAAGATAACACCCTAAGAAGTACCATGAAAGCATTTAAAGAAAAGGCACAGGGAAGCTATATTACGACAGTGGGTAAGTGACTGAAGCCGAGATGCCAGGTCAGGAACAATAACATTGCAAATTCTTCTTTGGATTTTATCAAGAATCTCTAAATATGTAGCAACAGCACTAGACAATATGTGGCAGCAATATTCAAAGTGTGGACAAATAGTAGACTTATAAATATGTAAGATAAATTTCAGGCGAGATAAATTGTATAGGACGACACTGTAAATCAAGCTTCCTCGTAGTAGACCTAGTCAGTGATTCATTATAATCATTCCACTATATGTCAGCTGAAAACATTAACTAGAGAAGGCATAATGAGTCATTCTTCTGGAGATTAGCATCAGCCATGACGATGGAAGGCAGAAAAGATTCTTTCAGACAATTAAAAGACAGCAGTTTTGTTTTGGAGATGTTAAAATTAACAAGCCATTCTTTACTTCAGTTAACAAAAGATCGTAGATCATTTTGTTAGATCAGCTGCCAATTTGACCTTATTGAACCGATCAGATTTACTATTAAGACAAGTGTAAACGGTTATGTCATCTGAATAGATTTGAGTTGAGAACTGATGCCATCAGGAAGGTTGTTGATGAAAATTAGAAACAATGTATGTCCAAGGATAGTCATGGAGGATGCCTGCAATAATGCAAAAAGATCTAGAAGAGTGGCCGTTCAAAACAACTTTCATTTCGTGATTTGCTAAAAAAAACGTCTGAATCAGTTCAAAAATTCATCTAGAATTACCATAACTTTTCAATTTATGAAAAAGACCAGTATGTCAAACCCTGACAAATACCTTTGTGATTGCTCAAAAAAAAAAAAAGACTGAACCAGTGAAAAAATTAAAAATGATGAGATCATGCCGCCAATCTAGTACTGTGCTTAAATTCATACAGTTCATGTACCATAGAGGAAAGTTTATCAGAAGAATTACCATGAAAATATTCATAGAAAAAGTAGAGGGATGCTACATTACAGCAGTGGATAAATGATTGAAGCCGAGATACCAGGTCAGGACCAATAACATTGCAGATTTTTCGTTGGATTTTATCAAGTATCTCTAAATAGATTAGCAGGAGTACTAGACCATATGTGGCAGAAATATTCAAAGCCTAAACAAATAGTACATTTATAAATATTATAGATAGTTTCGGGCGCAATAAACTGTCTTGTACGACACAATAAACCAACTTTTCTAGCAAAACCCCAACAAGTAATTCAATAGAATCTTTATTAAGAACATTTTGGAACTTTCTTAAATTGAAAATTTTGAAAACCTAATGGTATTATTCGTCCAATTCTATTTATAAATGCATGTGGTAAAATAAAATACTTACATTTACCTTGATAAAGTCCTTCAGTGGACGAAACGCGTTGGTAAAGAAAAGTTTTCCTTTTATTTTTATTCTATAGTCAACGCGTATATATTGCAGAGATCTTATATGACAACAGAGGAGATAAACTTTTATCCTCCTTTGACGTATGTGATCATCGCACTCCACAACTTCCTTGCAGCCCTAATAAACGTTTGATCATTTACCATGCCTCTTCTTCCTCGCCATGCTAACTATTCTATACGCTTTTTTCCTCTGACCACTTTGCCTTCAGTGTGTCCTGTGAGTGTCAAATTTTCCAAGCTTACTTTCCACAGTATATGCCGAATATAATTCTATAAATGTCCTTTAAATACACATTGTCCCTAAAACTTCTTCACTGTTTTTTTTTCTTCAAAACAATTGAAAACGAAATGCTTGCTATGAGAGTGTGAATCACACCATATGCGGTGGTATTTCGTTGTCGGTCAAGAGCTTGGAGAGGAGATGAACGCTGCCAAGCTATCTGAAAGGATCGTGAGGATGAGGAATCATAGTCTGTTTCTTCTGACCTCAGCCCCCGTCCCCGACGATTGAAGCCGTCAAGGATCTGAGGATGACGATGATGATGACGATAATGACGATGATAGTGAGCAATGAAAATACAGAAAGAGCTATATTGATTTTTCTACATCATACGACTACATTTGTTCAAATACGACACGAAGAACTACTTGAAATATCAGAAAAGCTTCATTTACAAGGAAAAGATAATCACTTGAGCCATAACCTCTCATTCAGTTATTTGCCATGCGTGAGACACGCTTAGGCGATCATGTTTCGATACATGTCAGACCAGGCAGATTTTTCCTGCCATTTCTATCTGCGGTAGACTAGTTGCCATCCAAGGCTATAGAACCCAGTCTGTCCTGCTATTTACCCATAGCTGGGAGGGAAAGAGGATTCATATATTTCTCAAGGGTATTAGCACCTAAGTGAATGCAATGGATTCAATTCCTCAATCCAAGCTGCTATTCATTACTCCACAGTACCTCCCTGTATCGAAAGATAAATGATCGCCTAAGCGTGTATCACGCATGGCACATAACAGACTGACTTAACCTCTACTGGGAGCAAATCGCTTTCATGCGGATAGAGAACGAATTCAGTGAATAGACAAAATACAAAGAGAAATCTGTCAATTATGTGTTTTCCCAACGGATTTATTTATTCTGTACAGCGAGACAATTCAAATCGAACTAAATCTAATATCATGATTTATTATCGCCAAACATAACCCTAAACCGGCTTATACTACGCAGATTAATAGGAAGGTTCATTCACAGTGTCGTGCTTGAATATTCTTATCGTCAGAATTTTACACATTCATAAATCAACCATTCGTCCGTACACTGAATATTTTTGCTGCATCCGCCTGGTCTGGTGCTTTTGCCATGTATCTAGAGATTCTTGATAAAATACTAAGATGATTCTGCAATGATATCGGTCCCGACCTGGCATCTCGGCTTCAATCACTTTCCCACCGACGTAACGTGCCTTCCATATGTATTTTCTATAAATATTTTCATGGTAATTGTTCTGTCGAGCTTTCAAATTTGGTACCAAGATTTTACAAATGTAAACGCAGTACCATATCGGCAGCTAGGTTTCATCATTTTACAGTTGAAGTTGCTACATTTATCTGTAAGTTCTATGCTAAGTTTCTTTTCTCGCACTTCTTGCTTGTGAAAGTCTCTTCTGGCTCCATGCTTTCCGTGCAAATACGATCTTCAAAAAATATAATTGCAACATCATTCGTCATCTTCTGTCTTTTTGCATCTTTTATTGTATTTTCTCTTCAATAATTATGGGTGACCGCTTGGTAATACCAGGTGCTGCAAGCTTGGATGTGCGGATGGTGTACTTAATAACGGTGCGGAATCGGAAATCGTAGAGTCTGGTTTCATTATATTCACTCATGCACAAATAAAGAAAGGTACGAAACCACTTCTTCTCCCCAGCTATGGGTTAATTAGTAGGACTTGTCTCTAAAACAGTTTTACAATCCAAAAATGTTTTCTGGCTTTAAATAAGCTACAAAAGATTGATAAGTCGACAAAAATCAAATTCAAATTAAATTCTTCAATAATGTTTTCTCAATTTCTATCATTTTTAACAACTCCTGGCGTCTTACTGATTTTATTCCCTTACTTAGGGGGAAATGATAAAAACAAATTACAAGGCGCTGATAGACAATGTAATTTTAACGAAAGACATGACTTACCCCAGAATTCAAAACGAGCGCGAACGTATCTTGCCTGAAAAGTAATGACAAAAAGAAATATGGCTGCAATTGAAGACACAATTTATGCGCGCCTATCTCGTCCAAAACGAGGCGATATTTGCACACATGCAAATTTTGGCCGTATTGGAATAGCATAAAAAGCGGGGTGCCAGCAGCAAAAAAAAAAAAAAAAAAAAAAAGAAAGAAGTGTCATTCAGCGGACTGCGTGTGTTGGACGTACAGATCGACAGACAGACAAAGAGGAAGTTGAAGTAGGCGCGGCTGAGTTGGTGTCTGTTTCACAACTGCCCAGTGTAACGGCCCAGAAAGGAAGCCGCGCAATCCATTTCCTTGAGGCGACCGAAGAAAGAAATGGCCTGCTGGCGAGCGTCGCACTGCACTTTTTGACCGCCCCCCCCTCTCATCATCCTTTATTTTTCTCTACAGTAATAGAGGAAACCAAGATGTAAGAACTAATAGTAAACTTTAAGAAAACAGAATAAATGGTTGATAGCAAAAGATACAAGTTAAGTTGCGAGTTACGTATTGGGGACGTCAAAATCAAGTGCGAAAATGTAATAACCTTCATAGTGCAGTAATAGTTGATAGAAAGTCTGATATAGAAATTCGAAGGTAAAGAGGAATAGCAAAATATGTCTTTCTGAAATTAAGTATGGTATCAAGTGATTAGAAAATTCCCTTGGAAATAAAGAAACGATTGCTGGATTATTATGTGCTAATTCTTCAACGAATGTTAATCATTTTCCTCACAGACGAAAACGAACTTGAAGTGACAGAGACGTGTTTCCATCGATAAATGCCGGGAATAGCATGGACAGAATAGGCAAGAAACCAGGAAATCTTAGGAGGAGAAGGGGTTCCGTACGTTTCCCAAGTGTATTTGTGCATAAGTGAATATGACAAAAGCAGACTGGAATTGAAACTTGACTCTACGATTTCCGATTCCGCACTGTTATCAAGTACACCACCCGCACATCCAAGCTTACACCACCTGGTATTCCGAAGCGGTCATCGATAATTATTGAAGAGAAAGGACAATAAAAGAACACAATGCAAAAAGACAGAAGAAGACGAATGATGTTGCACTTATATTTTTGAAAATCGTAGTTGCCTGGAAAGCATGAAGCCGGAAGAGACTTTCACAAGCAAGAAGTGCGAGAAAAGAAACTTAGCATAGAACTTTTTAAATGTAGCAACTTCAACAGTAAAATGATGAAACCCCAGAAGAATAGGAATTCTAAAGAAACTGTACGAAAAAGAGACAGTTAAAATTTTGTGACATATAATGAAGAAAGAAGGCTTTGAAAATTTAACACTCACAGGGTTTAATCAAGACAGCAAGAGCGAGCAACTTATTTAAAGAATCTGACTAAAAGGGTGTCAGAATATGGGATACAGTGGTAAAAACAGTTAAAAGGCAAGAGTTAATTAGAGAAATATATTACGGAGAGACATAATCGCTGACATCCTAAGTAGAGATACAGTTCACACTCGTGAACTATCCCAGTCACTGTGGATAAGATTTCGAGATCCTGTCAACTTATCGCGTTTTTTTGTAAATAATTCTGCACATTCGTTCACAATGTATATGCGAAGTTTCGAACACACCAAATACTTAAATGAAAATGCATTTTATTTGGATAATCAGAAAGATGTATCTTTGATCACAACAAATAAACCCGCCGTAATTTGTATGAATTTCTGAAGTGAATCATTTTATTTATTATTTCTTAATCATTCACTTGCACATGAGTAACGTGGGTTAGTTATAAAAAGCAACTCCCAACCAGGATCGGATTATGACCTGTCGAGCCCCTGGGCTAATAAAATTACGGACCCCGCCCTCAGACGAGACAATCCTCCAATTCGCCCGCACCCGTCTTTGATATTTCTTTACTCGTGATATAGTTTAGCGATATTTACATACCTTGAAGTAAACTTATTGGAAATTATTTACATTATTTGGACTATTGTCCTCATCTTTGTCGCCATATTTATTACAACGTTTCGGCCGTTGTACACACCGGCCTTCTTCAGGTGGTTGGAATGTCGAACTGAACCCTTTATTTCGCTCACTGGGGTAGACGGTTCTAGTTCCACGTGCCATGTTTTAAATGATGTCAGTTATCAGTTATCTCCTATTAATTTCCCTCTAAAAGTTCTCCATTGGATCAAACCAACGCCTTTATCTACTGTGCCATGTGTCCTTGAATAAAGGCGTTGGTTAGATCCAGTGACAGGACCCAAAGAGTGTGAGTTCAATACCCGGTTAAGGCAGAAACTTAGCATAGAACTTACTGTTAAATGTAGCAACTTCAACAGTAAAATGATGAAACCCCAGAAGAATAGAAATTCTAAAGAAAGTGTACGAAAAAGAGACAGTTAAAATTTTGAGACATATAATGAAGAAAGAAGGCTTTGAAAATTTAACACTCACAGGGTTTAATCAAGACAGCAAGAGCGAGCAACTTATTTAAAGAATCTGAGTAAAAGGGTATCAGAATATGGGATACAGTGGTAAAAACAGTTAAAAGGCAAGAGTTAATTAGAGAAATATATTAAGGAGAGACATAATCACTAACACCCTAAGAAGAGATACAGTTCACACTCGTGAACTATCCCAGTCACTGTGGATAAGATTTCGAGATCCTGTGAACTTAAGGCGTTTTTTGTAAATAATTCTGCACATTCGTTTCAAACCGATCAAATAATTAAATGAAAATGCATTTTATTTGGATTATCAGGAAGATGTATCTTTGAATTCTAAAGTGCTACTGGAAATTTGAAAATGCAGTTGAAGTGCAAAAACAGGAGTAACTTTTGCATCACGTGAACTAGAAATTTAGTTTGAAGCAGATGGAACTGTTCTCTCAATAAAGATGCTCTGGACCCAATAATCGAGCTTTGCAAGAGTTACTTGGCAAGATTTATAGAAGACGTACATTTTCCAACAAAAATTGTTTGGAACGATAAGACGATATTTAAATTAAATGCTTCAATTAACTGCTACATTTGCACCTGTGATAATTTTTAGATTTTAGAGCAACATCCTGTAATTTTTGAGGTGTGGCATTTAAACATATTTTTAAATATAACAGACAATGAATGCCTGATATGTTTCATCATGAGCCATTCTAAACTTCATATAGTTGCTTTAATTTTGGGGTGAAAATAAAGTCAAAACTGTCCAACATTTGGATATTATTTTTATTAAGTTGGTCTTTGATCTAAGCTTCCGGCTCAAATGAGCCATCTTTGGAGTGGTTATACGGACATTTAGACAAAAATATTCACCATCAAAAATGATATTCTGTTATGCTGACATAGAAGGTTGCTATGCGACGATAACGGTCGCGGAATAGCAGACGTAGGTTGTAAATTTATGATGCGGTTCTATGACGTCGTACCATAGATAGATATATAGATAGATAATGAACAGACATAGATAGATAGATAGATAGATAGATAGATAGATAGATAGATAGATAGATAGATAGATAGATAGATAACAGACATAGATAGATAGATAGATAGATAGATAGATAGATAGATAGATAGATAGATAGATAGATAGATAATTAACAGACATAGATAGATAGATAGATAGATAGATAGATAGATAGATAGATAGATAGATAATTAACAGACATAGATAGATAGATAGATAGATAGATAGATAGATAGATAGATAGATAGATAGATTTCGACGCCGAATCTTGCGATGTTTGTTTTATGTCTAATCTTAGAAAAGGAAAAAAACAATATGCACTCGATGCACTCATTACAACGCCACTCAGTACAATGACTCAGCAAACTTTAAGCGTCCTCCCCCCTACACACACACGGTTACACACACAGACGCATACAGTTCGGCTGTGCAAATTTCATGCCTTCTCATAGAGGCCCGTAATATACCATCTATGTAATCAGCATCACCGAACACAGAAGACTGACTCACAAATGATATGCAGACGTTAATCAGTGGTATATTCAGTGATTAAGCCCGATTTTCGTAATGTCAGTACATCCTGTGAATGTCCGCCCCGTTCCCCACTCCACCCTCGTTGAGTTCAAGTAAGAAATGAACTGTTTTCGACAATGATCCTTATATCCGCTGTTTAGTTTTCATGGTTTCTGTTAACCGCGACCTATTCCTAAATTGTACTTAAGAAAGTCTCTAAAGTCCAAGAACCGTTATGTTGACAATTGAACGTGACAAAGAGAAAACATAAAAATGCATAAAAGACGACAATTATCGACTTAATAAAGAAAGACCAAAAATCCTTTGCTGTAGTTACTAAGATCTACGGCAAGAATGAATTCTCCATCCATCACTTGCACGTCCTGGATAAGACGTTAAACTACATCCGCGTCCTCGGTAAGACGATAAACTACATCCAGCAGCAAGGCCTCTGATCAGGAGGTTTTCAGAAGCGTGGCACCATTTCTTAATTGCTGGTGTTCCCAGGTCCACCGTGAGCCGGGGTGGTAGCACCTGTTAGGGTCCTAGCTATGGGCAAATAGTTAATTATTACTAGCAATACTTTTTTGAAAAAATTATTACCAGCAATACAATTTTGAAGGAAATATATTACTAGAAACAGATTTTTGACAAAACAAAATATTACCAGTAATAAGAAATGTTGTCGGCATTAAATAACCCATTGAGGTTGATATGCCGTTAAACAAAATAAACCAAATCAAACCAAATCGATCACTTGTATTTCAATATATTATTTTATCATGAACAGAAACCCACATAGAACCCACCGAACAGAAACCTTCGTCATGCCAAATTCATTGTGCAGAATATTCTCAACTCTCTCACTGGATATGCTAATAGCACTGATAATTTGATTTTTAGTCTGTTGTCTGCCATCCATCACTAAGTGGTGAACACAATGTTTTCCTCGATAGTGGCAGTTGCAGGACGCCAAGATATTGGGACAACTTCAAGACTCTCCATTCCCCTCCTAAATTCAGCTGCCCACATTTGAACATTTTATAATGTTGGGGCTTTCCCCCTCCCTCATGTAACAACCATGTCATCAAGAATGTTACTAAGATCTACGGCAAGGATGAATTCTCTATCTATCACTTTTATTACAATATATTGCTTTATTTTATTATAAACAGAAACCTTCGTCATGCCAAATTCCTTGTGCAGAATATTCTCAACTCTCTCACTGGATATGCTAATAGCATTGATAATTTGATTTTTAGTCAGTCGCCTGGCATTCATCACCATGTTGTGAACACAATCAATAGTTTCCACGGTGGTGGTAGTTGCAGGACGTCCGAACCTTGGGTCAACTTAAAGACTTTTCCTTCCCCTCTTAAATTCAGCTGCCCACTTTTTCACTCTTTATAAACCTGGAGGATGATCCCCTAATGTAGCAATTATGTCAGCATGAATATCCTTAGGGTTAAAATCCTGTTTCTCTAGGTACTTGTTAATACCATGAAGGCAAATAATTGTCCATTTTCAAGCGAAGTAGCTACTAGTTACTTTTGAAGTCTTGTTTGAACAGTCACATGTTATTTAAAATCGAAGGAAACAATACTGTTATTAATAAGATAAATTGAAATTAATGCATGCATGATTTCACAGCTCTAGCATCCTTCCTTCCTCATCAGCCTATGAGGTTTTCAGCCCACCTTCCTACCTGGACCGAAACAATGCTGTTATTAATAAGAAGAGTAGAAAATAATGTAGGCAATATTCCATAGGTCTAGCATCCTTCCTTCCTCGTCAACCTATGAGGTTTTCAGCCCACTCTCGTGTTTTAATATAATTGTCTTATTTTATTATGAATTATTGATGTTAATATCCCATTGTGCCTACTAATATTTACGGTAAGAACGAAGATTCTACCTGGCACATCATTTTTATTACAAAATATTGTTATCATAATCCTCTTTTATTATTAGTTAATGGGCTTTAATCTTTTATAGTTGCCTCTCTTAAGATCTACAGTTAAGAACGGACATTCTAACCGTCACTTGATGTTTATTACACTCTGCATTTGTTATAATTTATTCTACAACTATTTTTTATAAGCAAATTACGAAGTTGATCTTTATTGGGGTTGATTCATTTTTATGAAAGGATTTGTTTACCAGTTTCTAAAATTAATGCTTTTTATCTTTGGGTCTAATAAATATAAAAGAAAAACTTTTTAGTTTAACTAAACTAGTAGAATTCTTGGGTACAATACAATATAACTTAGTAAGTAACTGTTTTTGTTTTATTTTTGTTTTTTTTCTTTTTCCTTTTCTTTTCTTTTTCCTTTTCTTTTTGTTTTGTTTTCTTTTCTTTTCTTTTCTTTTGCCTTTCCTTTTCCTTTTGCTTTTCTTTTTCTTTTTCTTTTTCCTTTCCTTTCTTTTCTATTTCTTTTCTTTTTCTTTTCTTTTTCCTTTTCTTTTTGTTTTGATTTTCTTTTCTTTTGCCTTTCCTTTTCCTTTTGCTTTTCTTTTCTTTTTCTTTTTCCGTTCCTTTCTTTCCTTTTTCCTTTTCTTTTTGTTTTCTTTTCTTTTCATTTATCTTTCCCTTTTTCTTTTCTTTTTCTTTTCCTTTTCTTTTCTTTTTCCTTTTCCTTTTGCTTTTCTTTTCTTTTTCTTTTTCGTTTTCTTTTCTTTTCCCTTTTTTATTTTTCCTTTTCTTTTCTAATCATCATTTATTTTTGAGTTGTTAGTTTAAGTCAGTATGGAATGGCTCAAGATTTAGCCAAATCTAAATATCGTTGCTTATCTTCAAAAAATCTGTATTTTATTAGTTATTATTATTAATCTCTTAATCTGCCTTATTTGCAGATTAAATGTTATTATAATCAGTCGGTTGATTTTATATACCAACCCTTGTTGGGCTATTTAATGTCTAATTTTGTATGGAGCACCCGGTGGGGATAGAGATGACGACACAGTAATAATGCTCAACTAAAATCCGTTAACCATAACCCCACACTGGATCTTGCATTTATTATATAGGCCATCTATGTACAGAGAAAATAAATATTAATACACGCGGTTTCAGACATCCGCTACAATCTTGCAACATAATCCCCCCCCTGCAGATACTGGTGTAATATTTTATTTATTTCGTTAATTTTGTGACTTGTCGTAATACATTTGGATGAAATCAAGAAAAGGCAGTTTTTGAAAACATAGCGATAGATTCAGCCTATGATTGATTAACTAATTAAAGTTTGGGCTCTAATTAATCGAAATTATCGTCATTATCTCTTCTTTTTCTATCTTATCTCATTAAATATTGGGCGGCTTTTATTCTTCGCGTTTCGCCCTTTCGTATTTTTTTTTTACAACGTAATATTGTGAAAATTATTTCTTATGTCTTAATTCGCTTAATTCATCCGATGCTTTCAGCTCAATACAGGTGAGGCAGAAAGAAAGAAAGAAAGAAAGAAAGAAAGAAAGAAACGATAAGAACGATGTCACTGAGTGCAGAAATGTTGTAACCACGGCAACGCTGTAAATATGGCGGAATATTGATTCTATTCGGAAACACTTTTCATTAATGTTTTACAATTGTTGCTATGACAACAAGAACAGGAGTCAACAAGTGCATTTTCTTATCTTCATGGAAAACCTTCTTCCAAGATGTGTGTGTGTGTGTGTGTGTTTATACAAGAAGCATTTACTCTACACAAAAAGCATTTATGGTGACAGGAAGATCGCTTTTCTACAGTTTCTCTTTAAAATGAAAAGGAATCATTCTCTACAGAACAAATAGTTAAATGCGTTCAAAATAGCTCATGACACACATTCACTTTACATTAAAAACGCAGCTCTCTGAAGATGTACCAAAGAAATTGCGTACAAGTTGAAACATCAAAGAGAAGTCCATTTATAGAAGACATGGATTAAATCCGACGAAATGATTAAATAAAGAATAAATTTAAAAAAAATACATTTATACTATTTACATTGTTCGGAATATTGTTCTCATCTTTATTGTAAAATTCACGACGTTTCGACTGTTGAACGCTCCGGCCTTTTTCAGGTGATATACGTTGGAATTTCGAACGGCACCCTTTATTTCGCCATCAATGGTAGATTGTTCTATCCCCACGTGCCATGCCTTTTCAGGATATCTCAGTTTCAGTTATTTCCGTTTATTAGCTCAATTCTAGGGGTTTTTGTTCACCTCTGCTATTTTTTTTTTTAAATAAATCCAATCCCACTGGGGTTACAGGTTCCATTCCAGTCAAAGAAGCAGATATTTTCTAGGAAATTTTTCGTACATTCAGGCGGGAAAATGTAAATGCCCTCTCCACAGTTTTGAATTCAGAGTTTTCTTTTTTCTAGACTGGTTACCACCAATTCTAGAGAGGTCAATCTACTTTGCTATTTTACCTGTATCTGAGAGTGGAGAAGAGATAGGTTCATGCATTTTTCCAGGACATTAGTACAATGTGAACACAAACTGTTTAATTGGAATTTAATAAAAATGTAAACAATATTCTTACGAATAAATCTATTAATATATATATTTTTTTGTATTTAAAATCAATCAGATGTGAGACAAGTCATTTTAAATGGTTTTTATATTATTCAAATGGTGATTAATTTCTGCAGAAAATATTCTTTTTACTTATTAAATAAACAAAGTATTTACTTGAATAAATTGTATCTATCAAAAATAACGGAAACAGAAAATATTTTTTATAGATACAGTTGTATGTGCGTGTGTGTACGTGTGTATGTATATATGTATGTATGTACTGAAACACTGAAATACATAAATTCTGTATTAGATTTTCGACTGCTTTCTTTTCTTTTCTTTTCTTTTCTTTTTTTTTTTTTTTTTCACAGTTAAATTTCTATTTCTGTCACGAACAACGTCCACTACGGGGTTGAAGAGACACACCACCAATTATCTTCGTCTGCCGAAATAGGCTTTTCCCCATATGAGGTGATTGGGGATTTTATTGCTTATTAATTATTTGCTCTGTAATATTAAATACATTGAGCTCTTTTTTGGATCAGTTTTAATATTTTATATTACTAGGATCCACTTGGATTATATAACAACAAATTTATTACCTTTACTGTATATATATATATATATATATATATATATATATATATATATATATATAATTACATGAATCATTCATACAAAAAACAAATATAGAGGTTAATGATTTAAATGGCGAGAATACATCTTCGCAAACAATTTCAATAAGGTACACTAACCCCGAACCTGTATATGAATGATATGATCCCTGTTTATAAATTCCAGTTTCATAAGGTCTTTTTTAGTTTTGACAAGCTTTCGTCTGTTCCTCCAGACATCCTTAGGTATGTCGTTAGGAACAGACGAACAAACAAGAACAAATCTATTTCGATACCTGACGATGTCTGTAGAAACAGAGATAATTAGAGAGAGAGAGAGAGAAAGAGGGAGAATTGTGTGAGAGAGAGAATAGTGTGAGAACGAAGAAGGGAGAACATATGCCAGTATATAATCGATATAATATTGCTTTATTTACGAGAGTGTATCAATAATTCTATTGGCTAATTTAGTTATAAGGTGGATTTTTCGACCATAGGGATTTTCTTCAGCTTTTTATTTTTCCAGACTTTGACGTGTACAGTACATGTGTCTGTATAATGGCTAACTCTGGGTATAAATTCATGATATCATTCTGATTATGTTTATCTTGAAAGCCATGAAAAGTAGTCATTGTGCGCGAAAACATGGCGTCTGCTTTGACTCAGTTTTTTTTTGCACAGAAAAACTAGATATTTATCTTTCTACAACATTTTTATGGTTTATTTTTGCATTTCTTTTATTATTCATATCACCAATTTATTCATAATTCCATTCATAATTCCCCATTTACGTTAATGAGTTGAAAATCAGTTTATTATTGGCCTAATTATTCGTTGTGCAAGTGTTCGAATTTACCGACCCAAGAGGTTATCTGTAATTTTAAAAAAATATGTTTGTTTTATTTTTGCATTTCTTTTTGCTTGGTTTGGTTTTGATTTTGTTTGTTCAGAAAAAAGAAAAAAAAAACACAAAGAACAAAACTTATTGCAGTGAATTAAATTTTTCCCAAAGAAGTAAAAAGAAAAAGTCTTTAAAATTAATTTTAAAAAAATTTAGATTAGATCTTAACATAATTAATTTTACGCCTAATTTTACCGAAAAATATTAAGTCCAAAACGATAAAGAGATTAAAATAAAATGATACAAAAGTGAAATTAATTCTTTTGTAATTAATTTTCTGTGTTGGCTAAACTTCATGGAATGCTAACTGATTATTCAATAATGCCTTGTTTCCTGAAACAAGTCATTATTGAATTCCTTATTTGGGAAAAGAAAGCGGCTGATTAACAGAGGGAAGTTGTGGAGAATATAAAAAAAAAACAAGCTTAATGAAATGACCCTTTGCACCATAAAATTATCAAAAGGACAAATAAATCAGAAATCATAGAACGCAATGTCGATTTTATTCCGAATTTTACTGATGTTTATAAAGGATAACAGACTTTTGTTAGCTATTAGGTTGGTGCAAAAATAATGACGTAATAATGTCGTTTTTTGACGTTAAAAAATACGTCAAAAAACGACATTATTACGTCATTATTTTTGCACCACCCTAATACTTCGTTTTGGCGGGGAAGATTTATTCGCCACTCTGCGGCCTCTTTCACATAGACGCAACGTCACATACTTATCGCTACTCTAGCTATTTTCAGGACAAATATTCAGATGAGCTCTATGCTTTAGTTTTACCAGTGCAGACGTTTAGGACACACCATGCTATTTCCACAGAGTCGAATCATCCTCGTTTCCTTCGTATTTCATATGTGAGGAGAAATTTTCACATAGTCTGTTTCCCAAAGAGCTGCTACTTTGTAGGACAGACTCCCACCTTGATGCTTCCCTGAACACTATAATCTTTACCTCGTCAAAAGTCAATCGCTATATATCCTCCTTATCCTCATACTCTTCACTACCTACTACCTCCACTTTCATTCATACCACACACCATCTTTCATCATTTTAAAAATAAGCATCTACCTTGAGTGGCGCACAAGACGTGTATTAGGAGGACGCTATAACAAAAAACTACTCCTGGTTGTAAGCTGATTATCGAACAGAGGTTTGGATAAGCTTTGGTACACCACATTTCTCTACAGAACATTGTGACATATCAGTGACAAGATGTTCCATTTGAGGGTGTAAAATGAATATAAGCAGTTCTACCAATTCGAACTTGGTTCTTTGACTCCTTTTATTCCACCATTAAAAAATCCCTTTCGTTTTTCACGACTTTTGTCTAATGTGTTTCTACCATAAGATTGCTTAGAGTGGATCCCAGTTTGCCTAAAAGTACCCCCACACACACACCACTACCATCATCACAAACTATAATCTCAGGATCATCCGCTGTGACATATATAGCACACGACATGAAGAGTTTGGTGACAATATTGGATAACAGGATTCTGTCGTGTATATTCTTGCACCTTTAATTACCGTATTTGACAGCATATAAGACGCACGAGTGTATAAGACGCACCCCAATTTCAGCAGGGCAAATCAAGAAAAAAATTAGTAATTAGTAAAATTATTAGTAAATGTTACAGTCTAGGCTATATTTATGAGGTATTATTTTGGTTAAACAAGCCATGATTAAAATTAAACGAAAAATAATAGGAAAAAGAACACTGGACTATAAAAACTTTATTATCTCCAAATGTAAGAAAACAAAATAAAAATCAAGCAATTATTACAATTGAGCAAAACAGTACAGTTACCATTAAAATCCAGCTAAAAAATTTCCTTTATATGATCTGTACAACCTGCGTCTTGTAATCGTTTTAGTGGAATAATTAGGATATAAAAATTCTGATTGTATTTATACCAATGCAACCGGAAGTTACTGCAAGAAAAATATTAATGAAACAAATATATTTTACAAATATATAATTTAAATTTATTGCATATAATTTTAGTGAAACAAAGTACTAATATTACACGTGATGAAATTAATATAATGAAAATTATCAATGAGAACAATTTAATCTGCATAATAGCCTTTTAAATAATGACAATAAGTATATGAAAGTTACTCTAAAGTCTAAGCTAATAGGAGTTGCGAGGTAGCTAATTTTGGCAGACTATCGCGGAGTTTAAACCTACACATGGCATATAAGACGCAGGGGAATTTTAAAAGATATTTTTAGTAGAAAAGTGCGTCTTATATGCCGTCAAATACTGTATCTAGCCGTCTGGCATCACCCTTTCTCGCCTCGACAAATCATTGAATATTAAAACGATAGTAATAGTTTCACTTCCGTCTGCTTCACTGTTGGGGAAATACAGAATAAGCCGTGTGTGTGTGTGTGAGAGAGAGAGAGAGAGAATTTTCGCATCGTGTGAGTGACCAGCAGCTCAGTCCTTGAAATCTAACAGCCAGACTATCCGTATATAGGATATACATCGGGTGTTGGCCTTCTCCTAGAATGGTTGACATTACAAGGTTAGAAAGCTCAGTTTTACCTACTATTTCACCCATAGCTGGGAAAGAATAAATAGATTCAGACTTTTTCCAAGGATATTTGCGCGATTCGAACTCGACTTTCCGATTTATTTAATTAAAAGCTGATGTGGGGTGAGGATATCACTTCATAACTTTCCGAAAGATATTTGCAGTGAATGTGACAGACTCGACCTGAATTCGAACTCGGCTCTTCGTTTTCTCCTTCTGAGTCGCTATCCATTCCACCACCCGCTCATCCACACACATATATATATACACACACACACACACATACATACATGCACATACACACTTATACGCACATATATGTGTGCGTGCGCGAAAACGCGCTACCTTATTAAGAATCACAGTGACAAGTTTTGTCGACTCTTCTTGACGAAAAGTGGACAATTTTGCTGTTACACCCAGTATATATATATATATATATATATATATATATATATATATATATATATATATATATATATATATATATATATATATATATATATATATATATATATAGAGAGAGAGAGAGAGAGAGAGAGATGGATAATTTATGTGCTATGTGGATAATATGTGCCATGTGTTCTCAAGGACACATGGCACAGTGGATAAAGGCGTTAGTTAGATCCAGTGACAGGACCCAAAGAATGTGAGTTCAATACCCTTTTAAGGCAGTGGAGAACTTGGAGAGGGGAATTAACAGATATCTGATAACTGACGTGTATTAGACATGGCACGTTGACTTCGAACAGTCTACCCCAGCGGGCGAAATAAAGGGTTCAGTTCGACATTCCAACCACCTGAAGAAGGCCGGGGCGTACAAAGGCCGAAACGTTGTGATAAATATGAGATGAGGACGATAGTCTGAACAATATAAATAGTGTACATAATACCTCATCTCAGAAATATAGACAGATATAGATATGGATAAACTGGAATAGAAAGAGAGAGAGAGAGAGAGAATTATGGATGATTCCATTTGCTTTTCCAGTGTTTTGTATCGACAAATGCTTGTCTCCCGCAAATAATTAAATGATAGGGATATTAGAAAGCAGGGCTTATTTACATTTTTCTGAAACCGCACCATACGCACTAGAAGCTTGAAGAGCCGCAAGAAGAAAGTTTCCTGAGCAAAGTTGCTGGCCTAGATGGACCTAGCTGTGAAGGCCTGAACTGGTCGAACTAAGGACAATGCCTCGTGTGAACATTTGCCATGGAAATAGCGACAGAATAGTGCGAGGCAAGCAAAGAATCGTAATTTTATACGGAACGAATATTGGAATATTGGAATTCTTTGTTCTCTAGATCCGATATTTCTTGTTATTGACAAGGTAGTTTAAACGGAAATAAATTTCATCACTCATAATCAGCTTACGAACAATGTCGTTATCTTTAATAGCCATCCACTGAATTTGAACCGTTGTCGATGATCCGTCGGTTGCAACTTCTCAAATAATTTGGTATATGGATCAGTTATTTCACATTTGGAATTGGAGATAAGGAAATTGAACATAGAATAGGCTGAATTCACACAATAGAGCAAAATGCCGCAAAACGAAAACATTAACCTAAAATCTTGAATCATCTTCTTAAATAACCTTCATATGACTGTCATTCATGGCGTTCAACTCTCAGCAGTATACAACCTCTGTCTAAGATCAATGGTTAAAAATGATTTCGAACGAATGTAGCTTGTAGATCTTAGCGAGGGTCATCATTCTTAGAGCTTCATCGACTGACTCTACAGAATGACAACAAAGAAATCATTTCTTAAGGACTTCCAACAGCAGCAACAACTAAAATGGACAGCACATGTAACTTGAAGAGAAAATAATGGCATAATCAAAATGTTGATGTTTCAAACTACTTCAAATAAAACGTTAGGAAGGAAACCCCCACCAATACTAGAAAGAACCATAATATTAACAAATAACATAAACTACATCACTTAAAGACTTTCAGCAGCAGCAACAACTGAAATGGATAGCAGAGAAAATAATGACATAATCAAGATGTTGACATTGCACACTACTTCAAAGAAATGATTAGAAAGGAAACCTCTATAAATACTTCGAGGCATCTTCAACTGGTCACAGAATTTTAAAATCGATATTCTTTGTTCTTGTTCCCCTCTACTCCTGTTCACAACTCATCCCCAGTCTTTTAAAAAAGTGTAGAGGTTAATCGCTTCTTTCATGTTTAGGATTGTGTTTCCGGTTCCTTCTAAGTTCTACTTCAACTCTAAACTTCTGAAATCTCCGTCTGAACGCTGAAATTTTATTTGCTATTTATTTATTTCTCCTCGGAGAAGGTAGGTTCGCCTATCACCCGATTCTCACTTCTCTACGGTCTTTTCTACAGGAGTTTGGGTTTATCTCTTGTTCCCTGTTTAGGATCAGGTTTCTGGTTACTTCTAAAAAAAATTAATTCACTTTCACTCCCAGTAAGCCATTGTGCCTTAGTAGCATTGTTGACTTGTTTTTGGCGACTGATTAAAAAATAAAAAAACATGTTGCAGACTTTCCTGATTCATCTGGGAACGAATTGTGCGTGATCTTCCACATCGAGGCAAGTCAATGATTGAGCCATATTGTCTAAAACGTTGAATCAAGCGACGAATCATGAAATCCGATAATGGCTTTTTAGCATGGAAGTGCCGGCAATATTCTCTTTGGGTGCGAATGATGGATTGGTGAAATCCAAAGTAAAATTTCAGGAATGTCCAGTTATGATTTTTTTTTTCTGCGGCTAATTTCCTTCCTTATTCTAATCTAAGTACTGAAACAAAAATAAGCATGAAAAACCAGACAAGATATGACATTTTGAAATACCTCAGTGAATTTTAGGACACCCAATATCCTTTCTCAAACCAAACAAGAATTTGGTCGTGGTTCAAATATTGAATCAAAACTCTAGATATTTTGAAACACCAATTTGAATTGTACGCAGATATTTCTGGTAAGGCAGCAAACGTATGGCAAAATTGATTTGGTTTCGTTTCGTTTGTTTTATGGCATATCAACCTCAATGGGTTATTTAATGCCAACAAGATTTTTTTAGAAATATATTGTTAGTAATATTTTTTCAGAAATGTATTGCTGGTAATATTCTTTTTAAAAATGTTTTCCTGGTAATTTTTTTTTTTTCAAAAATGTATTGCCGGTAATATTTTTTTCAGAAATGTATTGCTGGTAATATTTTTTCAGAAACGTACTGCTGGTAATATCTTTTTCCAAAATGTATTACTGGTAATAATGCTTTGCTGGTAATAATTTTTTCTTCAAAATTTTATTGATGGTAATAATTTTTTTACAAAAATGTATTGCTTGTATTAAAACCTATTTTTACACTTTCATAGCGTCTGGACCCCAGTTTGGGGTTAACTATTTGCCTATAGCAGAGACCCTAGCTGGTGCTACCACTTAGGGTCAGGCTGAACCTGGGAACACCATCAATTACTAGGTGGTTTCACGTTTCTCAAAACCTTCTGATCAGAGGCCATGCTGTTGGACGTAGTTTATCTTCTTACCCAGGACGGGCAAAATTAAGGGAGACTCATTAAAAAAAAAATCTAAATTAGAATAGATGGCAAGATATGAACATTCCCCCACCCATTCATCTGTTTCTTTCTCTATCTCGCCCTTTTTCTCTTCTCTCCCAATCGCTCTCTCTCTCCCTTTTTTATTATTATGTTCCTTTTTTTCTCTTGACATTTCCTTTTCTCACTCTCGCTTGATTTCTATACCTCTCTTTCTTTCTCTCACTCCCACTCCCTGTCTATTTCATTCTTTCTTAGTCTTTCTCGCCCTCACTCTCTCTCTCTCTCTTACTCGTTCTATCTCGCGCACGCCTTCTCTCTTACATATTCTTCGTCACTCTCTGATTTTTCTCTATCCTATTTTTTTTCTCATTCTTTTTCTCACAGTTTCTTTCTCTTTTTCTTTTCACTTCTTTCTCTCTTTTTATTTATATCTTCCTCTCACTTTATTTACCCACTCTCTCATCCTCTGTCCCTTTCTCCCTTACTATCTCTATTATTCGTTCGCTCTGTCGACTTCTCTTTTTCACTCATCTCTTTTTCATTGTCCTTCAATTTCTTTTCGTTTTCCCACTCTCTTTTTATCACTCTCTTTTTCTCTCACTTCTTCTTTTCCTTTTTTTTCTCCTAACCCCTCTCTATCTTTTTCTCGCTTTCTCTATCCCTCTCTTTCACTCTAACGTTCTGCGTCTTCTTTTACGTTTTTGGTGCGTTTCATTTGAATTCTTAAACTCAGGAATATCGAAAATAAATTTCCTTCTTTTTTTATACCGAATCCTTCGTACATCCCGCTACCCCCTGTACCCCCCGACATACAGACGAGTTTGTTGGGGGTCAGCCGCTTGAGCCAAAAGTTGAAACATTTTCACAGGATCGGCCCAAGAAGTTTAGAAAGCTAACAAATTCAGACAAATACGTCGACGAAAAATAAAACCATTCAATAAGATATGAATAAAGAGGAAAACAAGTGTTAGTCAAAGATTTGTTGACAGAGCCCCCCGGGAAGTTGAACCTGGGGAGGGGTGTCAAGTATTTTGGTTCGTGAGAATGGATTTGGGTTTGGATCGGAGATGACATATGATACTTGCGGAATGCTCTTGGAGTAATTCTGCGAGAAGATTGCTGGGTAATTAGAACTCAGGAAATAGAAAGAAAGAAAGAAAGAAAGAAAGAAAGAAAGAAAGAAAGAAAGAAAGAAAGAAAGAAATCAGGCAGGCTTGAGATATCAAAAAAGAAAGTGGAAATACATGAGACGTTAAAAAAGAAAGAAAGAAAGAAAGAAAGAAAGACGTGAGATCTTGAAGAAAGAAAGAAAGAAATATATGACATAAGAAAGAAAAACAAGAGATCAGAAAGAAAGGAAAAAGAAAAAAAGAAAGAAAGAAATACATGAAATAAAAAAGAAGAAAAATAAGAAATAAGAACATTCTTACAGAAAAATGCTAAAGCAAAACAGACATCAAATCATAAAGAAAGAAAGACAAAAATACAAGAGATAAGCAAGAAAGACGAAAAATCATAAAGAAAGAAAGAAAGAAAGGCATGAGATCAAAGACAAAGATACAAAATATGAAAAAAAATGATTTATTTGTCTTTTACGGCCTATTTAAAACTAGTTTTTCGATTTTAAGAATTTATAATAATTTACTGATACAAGCGCTAAAAATTTAACCCATAGCTGGGAGGAGAGAAAAGGTAGATTCTTACATTTGCCAAGTTCTAATTTCGAGCCATTAACCATTAGACTATCCACAGATAGATGTTTACAGAACCTGGTTTTCCCAACTGGTTATCCATCGAGGTACTGAGAAGTTTCGAAGTTTGCATAACTTCGGTGATCGTACAAGAACCGGTGTTTCAACATGATACGGCCGTAAGACGAAAAGAAGAAAGAAATAATATTTGAGGTTATATTCAAGTGAAAGAAAGACATGAGGTGTTAAAGAAAGAAAGGAAGAAAGAAGGACATGAGATCTGGGTGGAAAACATTGTTAAAGAAAGAAAGAAAGAAAGAAAGAAAGAAAGAAAGAAAGAAAAGTCAATGGATTCAAAAATATTGAAAAATTTTAGAAAAGTAGAAATTTAAGGAACGTAAAAATTGCATCCAAATAAAAAAAAATAATTAAAATATAGAAAAAATAAAAATTAATAAAAGTGATAGATATGAATTGATTTTTATTTTGTTTGGCTACGTTTCACAAACGCTGCCAACAGAAGTACACTCACTGAGGATCGAACTCTCCATACTATTTTCTAAAACATTGCATTATTGCAGGTCCCATATCTAGATGTGATCTGAGATAGATAGCTAGATAGATAGATATGAACAGGCGGGGATAGATAGATAGATAGATAGATAGATAGATAGATAGATAGATAGATAGATAGATGAAAAAAGAATCAATTCTGGAATTCAGTGACGACAGAGACGATAACGTTTTAATCTAACTCAACTTCCATAAAAAAAAAAAAAAAACAGTGGGCGTCTGAGAATATCTCCTTGACTCTTTTTAATTGGTGCCAATTGGGGAATGGGTTGGACAAACTGTGGCGATCAGTAAAAGACTTTCCAGCCTTATCAGTAAGCAAAACATCGCAAGTAAGGAAAAAAGAAAAAAAAATCCAGGTCTTAATTACAGGGGACACATATTCTAATTCATCACCGGTTTACGGTGTCAAGGAAATTAGGCAGAGACTTCGAGACTAGAAACGGGCTTATCAACAGAAAAAATAGAAGTATTTTCATTGATATTGCCGCTTACGTCGCTACTGTTTTTTTAAGAGAACACTATATGAACAGGTAGTGGCATATATGAACAGAAAATATCTGAGGTAGATATCGTAGATTTTACAAGCACATAAATGATTTAACTGAAAGACCAGCTTTAGAAGGGGGTTTTGCCTTAAAATCTGAATGAACCTTCTTCTGACTATGAAGACACCAGATGAAAAGAAACCGAGTAAATTCCAACATTATATATACAAACTAATAAAATGAAAATAGGGTCCTTCATAAAAAATGCGATACTTTCAAGTTTCAAATGATTTTTTTTTAAATGAAAGATCATTTTTGAAGCTTTTATTTCTGTCTTAAATTTCAAAACTTTTCTGAAACATTATTTGAAGAAGTTTAGCTGATTTAAAGTAGAATTAATGAATCTGATTTGAAACAAATATTATTTACTTTAAGTATAAAATATCAATGAAATGCATTTTTAACCCGACAGTAGCCATGTTGTGCTGAGAACCTGTTTTTGTATAGAGATTTGTATGTACAACATTATTTAAGAAAATAACGTGAGCGTCATTTTCATATAATTTTTAAGTGTCAGTATTCTTAAAAATTTAGGAAAATATTTTCCACACTCTAATATTTTACTATATTTTAGAAATGTTATTTTAAATATAGTTATCACTATTTTCTAATAATTTGTATGGTCGCCCGTACTTGCAAAAATCTGCACGTTTATGCACATACAAAAAAAATTTAAACTTCTTTTTAAAATATTAGTGTTTGATGATTAAGCTTTTTTCATTTATGATTAGTAAATATAATTTTCACTTAATAATGATACCATCAAAAAGTCTTAGATTAATACAGAATCTTAAACGATTCAATAAATTTTCTAATTAAAATTTAAAAAGTGTAAACACTTTTTGTAAAAATGCATTATTCATCGAAAATGTTTTTCTTAACACAATAATGTCCTCAATATATCTTATTTATAAAAGCAATTAAAAGCTTTTCTGTTTAAATAATATTATAGTTTTATTCCATTTTTTTTTATTTTGGTCTTTCCTCTTAATAATAACATGAACATTTTGACGATAAAAGTTTGTTTTTATAAAGTTTGGGTCTTTTGTTCATCATAGTGTGCTCTTTTTGTACTCTATCTCGGCTTGAAATTGAGGATTGTTCAACTCCAACATAGATAGATATATGCAGCAATGTGCCATTCATTGTCTAATCTGACTCTTATATGCATTAAGTGTTGTAGGGTAGAAAGAGTCACGTCTTTCCTGACATCATAAAAGGAATCGATCATTTTTTTTCAGTATCTTTAGCAATGAATTTGAATAAAGGAATTTAAAAAAAATTAACCTTTCATCTCTAATCCTCTGTTTCAACCATTAATTCTCATAATGGAAATACTTTGCAGCCAGGGGATGAATTTCAAATCGAAACAGAAGAATTTTAGCCAAGAGAGAATTAGATATTAAATCAAATGTAAGTTTTATAGTCCATTGATTACTTTTTGTATTTAATTAATAAAGCTTCACAGTTAGCTGAATAAATTTTAATAATTAACACCGTAAAAGTATAATGGCGAAAAATGAATCGACAATAATTGAAAATGTAGATGGAGCTGAGAAAACGTTCAATTGCAATGCCAGATATTTTTACCCCAACCTCTGCACTTAATCAAATAAACAAGTAATTATTGAATAAAAAGGTTGCATGTCATCAAAATGATGCTGTGATACAAATATAAGAAAGCGTAATGTACCCATCATGACACCCAGTTTGATAAAGCTATATATCATGTACACGCATCACTGCCAAATATGTTGACAGGTTTTGTTAAAAGCAGCGCATAATCTTGCAGTGGGGACGAAGCGGTTTTCAACTGAGACTGTTTCTTCATCTCTAACCTTAGCCTAGCTGTTGTATACTTTAAACTTGAAGGGGAGAAAAAAAAAAACCTCATTCGGCTATAATGCTCTTCCATTACTCCCGCTCATGAACAAATGCATCAACCTTCACTGGACATACACAGATGGCTAACATCAGGCAAGTAACGAGCAAATCTGTGGTACTGGATGGAATATTTATTACGACCCAATCTTTACTCACTACGAAATAACAAGTATGTGTTAATATCTGTACTCATGAGAACATTTTTTTTTTGTATTTCTTTAAGGCATGGGCTACAAAGGATCCCTTCATTGAGTCTGTTGGAATCTTTTCCAACCAGTCCGAGGCCTCCAGCCATAACAGGGATTATTGATGTTCTCATGTGCCACATTATTATTATTATTATTATTATTATTATTATTATTATTATTATTATTATTATTATTATTATTATTATTTCCTTTGATTCCTGGCGTTTACACATTTCTTTATGGGTCCCGCCCATAAACCTAATGTTAGAAATGGCATCATGACACTTTTGTTTATACATTCTTTTTATAGATACAAATATTTAAGTAAAATAATGTGTGACGTCATTTGTTTACATTTGGATACGCGTTGAGCAGATATTATTGTACGTGAGAGATTCATGGAAGATTGAAGTTTAAAAACAGTAAAATCGACCTTGCTAACCGAACGATCCTCCGTGAATCAATCGGTGAAGGCACGTCAGGCTATATGACGCTTCCGCATAGGATACAGGTTCGATTCCTGTCGGAGGACGAATATTTTCTATGAAAATTTCTCGGACATTCAGGCCGGTAAATGTTGTTTAATACTGTTTATTATAAAACAGAGCATTTACTTAAATATTTGTATCTATAAAAAGAATGTATAAACATAAAAATGTCTTAAAATAATTGTCGGACTTTGGCCATTTTATAACAAGCTCTTTAAGTTAATCGGTGATTCTCTTTGATCCATTTGCCTTTAAGCAAATGAAAGGAAAAAAAAGATAAATTTCTACTGGTTACATAAAATACTTTCCTATTTATTAGAGCCTACTACAAAACATTTAAACAACCATTTAAGTAACTTGAGTACTAATTCTTGCAAGGGGAATAGTGATCAAAACGCTAATTATTTAACAAATAAAAATCTGCGATGTTATATCGTGTATGTATGTTAAGTGACTTCCTAACGGCAATCTAACATATCGACTTATACACGAGCATGACTCGCGACAATCAAAATTAATTCTTTGACATTTAATATGCAAAGCATATGGAAGGAGAGGGACGAAGGTAATTTTTTACGCCTATGATATCTCCCTTCATGGCTCCCCACAGCTTCCTTTTCTTTGTTATATGTAGTTTGACTTTCCTTCTTGGTGGAATGGTTTCCCGTGGTCATCTTTGCAACATGTAATTTTCCTTTTTCCTAGACTGGCTGCCACCCAAGTCTCGAGAGTGCAGTTTATCCTACTATTTAACTCATAGCTGGGGGGAAAATAGATGGACTCATGCATTTATGTGAAGGTGGCCACAACAGACTAGACTGGAATTTGAATTCGTGTCGCCGATTCCACTTACCACACCGATAATCGCTACGCTACCCGGATCCGAGGATGAACTAGCTTCAGTGTAAACTAGGACTCAAAATTTTCCAACAACGGCAAAAAAAAAAATACGAAACAAAATCTGATATTAATATCTTAAAGAAAAATCAGAAATAGGCTTAGACAATATATCGACTAATATACGCGTATATGCGGCATCTCCCCACCCCTCTCTCTCTCTCTCTTTCTCTCATTCTATCTATCTATCTATCTATCTATCTCTCCCTATCTCTCTCTCTCTCTCTCTCTGACTTATTCCGATTCTGTAAGTCTCTCCGCTTGTCTCTCTTTTTCTTCTTTTTTGACGTGTCTCTCTTTTTGGGAAACCATTTGCCATCACCATTTTCCCCTACTTCTTTGATTTTAACCTTTAATCTTTTTGTTGTTGTTGCTGTTGTTATTGTTGTTGTTGTTGTTAGTCTTCTCCACCCGACGTCAAACCAATAAAAGACCCTTAATCCCACCGGAAAAGAGCGCCGAATAAGCTTTCATGAAGAAACCCGAATAAGAACGCCGAAACGACCACTGTTCGTGGGAGGTCGAAATTTGCTTGGAGTAAGGTTCCCTCTAAGCACTTTATGCGAATAACGTAGAGGGGAAGGTAATTAAAAAATGGTGTCCAAATCTCTCAGCCATTTTTATTCGGAGTTCTGTGGTGTGGACAGACTCTTTCTGGAGAAACTTGGTGCGAACTTCTGTAACCTTATAACCTTAAATTTTTATTCCGGACGGTCTCTAAGGACCATTTGACACTTCTAAGCAGATCAGAATTTCAAGGCAGAAATTATAGTTAATTAGAGTCCAGTTCGAAACTCCTACAGAATGAAGCAAAAGAAAGAGAGAGAGAAAAATGGACAATCAATTGCAAGAAGATGCCAAGTAAAAACTGAAGAGATCAAAATCAAGTAAGATCCTCACTTGGCATCTCTCGGCTTCAGTCACTTTCCCACCCATTTTAACGTAGTTTTCTCGTAAGGCATCTATAAATATTTTCTTTGGTATCTCAACTTTAAGAATTTAAGCGCAGTACGAGATTAGCCGCGAGCTCTCATCATTTTACAGTTGAAATTGCTTGACACAATCGTAAATTCTATGATAACAGTTTCTTTTCACGTACTTCTTGGTTGTGGAACTCTATTCTGGCTTCTGGATTTCCAGGTAACTTTGATTTTCAAGAATTTAAATGCAATGTCAATCGTTATGTTTTGTCTTCTTAATTCCTCTTCTTTTAGTATTCTTTCTGCTTAATAATACTTCTATTTTTCTCATATTCTTTCACAGAAACCCCTTTCGCCTTTGTAGCTTTATTGCCTTATGTGGGGGGGGTGACACTATTTACTATTATATATATATATATATATATTTACTATTATATATATATATATAATATATATATATAATATAATATATATATATATATATATATATATTTACTATTATATATATATATATATATATATATTTACTATTATATATATATATATATTTACTATTATATATATATATATATATATTTACTATTATATATATATATATAATATATATATATATAATATATATATATATATTTACTATTATATATATATATATATATATATTATATATATATATATATATTTACTATTATATATATATATATATATAATATATATATATATATATTTACTATTATATATATATATATATATATATATATATATATATATATATATATATATATATATATATATATATAATAGAGTCAATTTAAACGGCCATCTCCTTAGGTAGAGGTACATACAGTTTTGAATTCAGAGTTTTCCTACTCTTAGACCGGTTGCCACCCAAGACTATAAAACCCAGTCTGCCCTATTATTTAAACCGAAGCTAGTGGGGGTAAGAAAAGTCGTAATCATATCTTCTCCAAGGGAATGTAATGAGGTCGATTGGAATTCGAACTCAGTTCACGAATTCATCAATCCCGAGTTCGCAATTCCATTACTCTACGGTTCTTTCCGTCTAATGCACCCTACCAAAGCGAAGATTTATACATTGACAGTCCAGCATTCTTTTTTACTGTTGTTTGTTTCTCAGACCATTTCCAATCTATTAATACTTTGCTTGGTTTCTGAAAAGCGACTTTCTATGTGCCTTCGTATGTGGCTATCAAACACTCCGCCGTCTTTTGCTTTATAGCCAGAGTTAAATTTCCGCACGTTCTTGGTTTACATTCCCAGTATAGAAATCGCCCATTGGCAATGGCGATTCTACGGAGGGCCAGAAGGGGCCAATATCCCCCCACGCCGCCGCCGAATTTCGGCTGTCCCCTATTTGCCCTCCCCACCACTTTTCTAAGTTTTGTAGAGGAAATAAAATTCAGAGCAGACAAATTTCACTGTTCTGTTAGAAATGACGTTAGTATTAACCCTTTGATTTTGTTTTGAAGTTAACCTCTCTTGTGGTCCAATAGCTTAAGAGGGGGAAAAAGATGGCAAGAATAGATTAGAACTCCACTACTATGAATGAAACGTTATTCTGTTTAATTTAGTGAAGTAACATACTTATACTAAAACTCATTCCTAAGTTGTGTATACGGTAGTGGTGGAGTATGAAAATAAAAATGCTGCTTGAATTTGCCCCCGACCCTCCTCTCGGTCCCAAGTGGCCCCACTACTTTCAGAGTTCCAGAATCGCCACTGTCCATTGGGCTGCCCACTTTGCTGACAGCCATGCATTTTATTTAATGGATATAACTTTAGGAGACACGATGGAGTATAGCGGCTTGGATTGAGGAATCGGAGAGCCGAGTTCAAATTCCAGTCGAATCCATTACTTTCACTTACGTGCTAAAGGAAAGGTGTGAATCCTCTTCTCTCCGCTCCAGCTATGGGTAAATAGCAGGACAGACTGGCTTCTATAGCCTTGGATGGCAACTGGTCTAGGAGGACAACTATGAATTCAAACCCGAAGTGGAGTCCCGGATGGACGACACTTTGTGCTACGTTCCGGCAACTCCTGTAGCCGCGCTGGTACCAAACTGTATTGGTTTATCCTCTCCTTTGGACTCTGCTAGCAAGGTCGAGAGGGGGAACTAGACGTCCGGGCAGCCCTAGTTCTCCATATATCCCGCTCAGGCTCGTAGCGCACCGCGCTATTCCATCGTCTCTCGACACGTACGGATGCCGACGACGGCCTATTACGTCCTATTTTCATAAATTACTTTTTCCCATACTTAATTCCTCACTAAATCAATCATCAACAAAAAAAAGCCATCCACAAAGCGTATATTGTTAAGTGTATAAGAAATCCTTGCTGAATTTTTACGCCATCTTCGATTTACATGTAATATCCATTTTTTTATATTGCTGTTGATGAAAGTCCGCAGATGATGTAGTTTTTTTTTTATTTTTATTTGGTTTAGTTCTGTTTGTGATTCTGTAGCGCTAATTCATATCTTTCTCCAAACCTCGTGAACGTGAAAAAAATAATGACATAATCAAAATAGTGATGTTTCACCCTGTGGGCAGTGCCTGCGAGAGACGGGGGTGGGAGGCAGCCAACACAAATGTGCCGGGTCTCGAAACCTGAGAAGTTTCAAGAAAATACCTTTAGGGTTTTTTTTGGGGGGGGGTCTTCTTTACAAAAAGTAGAGAGCAAAATTACGAATCGGTAGTATATTGAAAAAAATACGAAGACTAAAACCAGTTTCAAAGCAGCTTAAAAAAGTGTTGTTTTTTTTTAAATATCATTGAAAATGTACGATGAAAATCTAAATTCTCGTACCAAATCACACTTGATCGCAAGGGTTGCCAAGTAAGTAAAGCTCTTTAAAAAGTCTTGTATGGCACGCTAGATCGAGTTTGTTTGTTTCACCATCTCCTTTTCCTACTGGGGAGCCTCAAAATAATCTGAGTGCCACACCTCGGAAATTCTCACCCCGGTACTGCATATGAGTCACCATGATCCCAAATTCTGTGTCCAGGGTCTCGTTTAAAAAGGTTTCGAAAAGCACTAAACTGATAAACTGATTACATTTATTAATATTAGGTTGGTGCAAAAATAATGACGTAATAATGTCGTTTTTTTATGTTAAAAATACGTTAAAAAACGACATTATTACGTCATTATTTTTGCACCAACCTAATACCTGGAAAATAACAGCATGACGTCTAACGAATTAGTTTTAACAATAGATTTCACTTAATACGAGGCCCGAGTTCATCGAGTGCAATGTTCATAAGAGAAGTCAGGTGCAACAGCCGGGTAACCTAAGATATCCTTTTTATTTGTTAATTTTGTATATGTGATTTTTTTCAATATAAAATCCCATTATACTTTTTACGAGCTTTACATCACGAGCTTTAACAAGCCCCTCCGTTCTGATCGCCGAAGGTTTTTTTTTTTTTTTAATTCATAACACCATTAACGACCCTTTTCGGGGGTCTTTCAAAACTAAGTGAGCGCTGAAAGTGTTTTCTAGAGAAGACATTGCTGAACTGGTCGGAGAATAATGCCACATTGCTCGGATTTGTGATGTTAAAGGTCAAAAGAGATTTGGTCATGAATGAAAACTAGACTCGGCCGTGGAAGCCCCGAACCGTGAAAAAAAGACGACACCACCAGGAGCTACATCTTCTACGCCACAATATGGTTAAATTAGAAGCCGCTCTACTACTAAGACCCTTCTTCATGTCAGAGAAGGCTACCAAAATATACAAAATTAAACTTCACGTTCTAGTGGAGTATACATTCTTACACAGTATATAGTACATCTTCTTTACATAAAGTGCAAAATGCCCTGAATGCTGCAATAAAATAAAAATGTAAGATGAACTACACTATTTACATTATTCGGACTATTGTCCTCATCGTTGTCGCCATATTTATTACAACGTTTCGGCCGTTGTACCCACCGGCCTTCTTCAGGTGGTTGGAATGTCGAAATGAACTGAAGGCCGAAACGTTGTAATAAATATGGCGACATAGATGAGGACAATAGTCCGAATAATGTAAATAGTGTACATAATAACTCATCTCAGAAATATAGACAGATACAGAAAGGCCGAAACGTTGTAATAAATATGGCGACAAAGATGAGGACAATAGTCCGAATAATGTAAATAATGTACATAATACCTCATCTCAGAAATATAGACAGATACAGAAAGGCCGAAATGTTGTAATAAATATGGCGACAAAGATGAGGACAATAGTCCGAATAATGTAAATAGTGTACATAATACCTCATCTCAGAAATATAGACAGATACTGAAGAGCCGGAACATTGTAATAAATATGGCGACAAAGATGAGAACAATAGACAGAATAATGTAAATAGTGTACGTAATACCTCATCTCAGAAATATAGACAGATACAGAAAGGCCGAAATGTTGTAATAAATATGGCGACAAAGATGAGGACAATAGTCCGAATAATGTAAATAGTGTACATAATACCTCATCTCAGAAATATAGACAGATACTGAAGAGCCGGAACATTGTAATAAATATGGCGACAAAGATGAGAACAATCGACAGAATAATGTAAATAGTGTACGTAATACCTCATCTCAGAAATATAGACAGATAGTGAAAGATGAACTAACTTGTAACTACAGGGCACGATTGGTAAATTGTCACCCTTTTACATATCACTGTCTCAGAGAAAAAGAGCAGCAAGACGGAATTTACTCCGCACAAAATTTAGAAACAGCCTGCTATACTACTTAGCATTTGCCCTGGAAGCTCCAATACAAAGAGTATTTGGTGGTAATCGAAGAACAGGACAGAGGATTCGGAAAGAGTTTAATGAGTCTAATGGCGATTACGAAGGTACGGCAGCTCGGAAAACTCACTCTGATCGTTCTAATAAGAAAAAAACTCCGGAATTTATCCACGAAGACTTCAGACACAACACGGAGGTCTACAACATGCCTTGAGGAAGTAGTGCTGCCTTGGATCAATAGGGTGACTGTAGGAAGACCCATATCTGATAACAGGACTCTGCACCATGCTACAAAAGCAGGAGAACCCTGTCATAGCTGTTTCTGCTACCACATCACCCCTTACATCTGTCCACCTAACTTCCTCAGATTGAAACTCCCTTGATTATTATTTGTGGGACACAGTTGAGCAAGAGACCAACAAAACAACTTTTAACACTAAAGATGAAGTGAAGGCAAGGATTATGGTAGCATTCACCAACTTAAGCAAGGAGACTGTCCAGAAGAGTTAGAGGAGATTCCAAAGTCGTTTAGAGGCCGTAGTTGAGGCAAATGGCGATTTTTCTGAAGAAAATTACTCTTTAGTATTTCAATATATTTTTGTATAATTTTGATAAATGTATCTGTCAAAATAAGATGCCAGTGTTATTTGCATTTTTGCGCCATTTATTTGCCAAATAATAAAAAAAGCAATCACTTGAAGATTTGAAACAGCAGCAACAATAAAAATGTTTGATTTCCACACTACCCAATCAAAAGGTTTGGAAGGAAAACACCCGCCAATACTAGAAAGATCTATTATAGTTAGTGGACTTGATAAGTTTTATCTTGTTAAAAATTGCATTCATTTTTTTTTTTATATATATAAATTAAGCCGAACTTTTTAGCGCTAACTGTTCTGCCAATAAATGCAGAATGTTTCTTGTATAGAAATGGTTAATTTAATTAATTATAATTAATTTTGGTTGTTAATTTCTGATTTCGGGGTGTAATGTTTAGATCTAAGCATGAAACCAACTGGAAGCTTTTGCAACAAGAACGAGAAACTTATTGTATGACAATTAAAGACGAAATTGAACATGATATCAAATTTAAAGAATTTATCAAACCTGACGTAAAAATTCCACAGAAATCCGTAGGCTCATTTGAATAGCGGAAAATGTCTTCCAAGAATTAAGCAAAGTATTATAAATCAGAAACATTTCATTAGAAACAAAAGAAAGAAAGCTGAACTGCTATGTAATATCAATCTTCGTATGCTGGACAATTTCAGTCTCCTCATCATCCTTACAGATGATGAGGAGACTTCAGGCAACAGATATGTCGTTCTAAAAAATAATGCTGAGAATACCATGGACAGAGCAATGAAACATTTTAAAGAAAAATAGAATAAAAAAGGTCATTTATATTTAAAATAAGAACGAGACAGTTGACATTTCTGAAACGCATAATAAGGAAAGTAGGCTTGGAAACTGACACACTCATAAGACATGTTGAAGTCAAGAGGGTCAGGAGAAAACACTGAGTAGCCTATGAAAGGAATTTGTATAAATGGATTGTAGATTAGGGAGTGAAAAGGATAATACATAATGCAAACATTTCTTAGTGCGAAAAATTGTGGAGAGCCATGATCACCCACGGACTGAAGGATCACGGTATATACAAAAAAATCTCCAACCTGAAATTATTGAGCATATCGAAGTCAATGGCAAATCATTAACAAGAAAAGTCAAGAAACGGTCGAGGGCTGGTGCTAAAATAAGTTGAGTTTCTGGCTCGAGAAAGATTCCTTTTAGATAACTGGTCAAACACATCTCTCTTTAACTTCCCCTACACATCGGCCTGAAGATTCCTCCAAAAATCCTAATCAGTATTTGTCAACATGACATTTATCAAGTTGAATGAGGAACGAAGATAAAGTGCTATGTACCAAAGAAGATGGAAAGGGAATCTCAACACTGGATGGTGGTGACGACGAAAAATAGACACAAACAAGTAAACAAAAGACACCGTCTCATCTGGTTGATCTTCAACTTGGTATTAGTAACAGTATGCCACTAAGATCTGTTGGGACTGCTCAGCAACCTTGATATATTTGGGAAAGATATTAGAATAAGACCCTATACGTCCTGCATGCGCATAGAGAATGAGTTCAGCTATTTTTTCTACAAAAATAGAAAGGGGCGTAAGGCAAGGATTTGCCTTCTCGCCGGACTTATTCAACCTATACAGCCTGGTAGGCTTTCCAGTTCTGAGAGAACTGGAAAGCCTACCAGGATTCATCATTGGCGGCCACAATCTTAACAACATAAGATACGCAAATGACACAGTGATGATATCAGACACGGGAAAGAAATGACAAAACCTCCTACAGACGGTAGCGAAGGAGAGCGAGAAGAAGGGACTAAGCATAAACTACAAGAAGACCGAATGCATGGTCATCAGTAAAAGGTGGGCTCTAAATGCGATTTACAGGTCGGGGACACTAACATCAATCAGATGCGGAAATTTAAATATCTGGGAAGAATTTTAAGTGCAACGCTGAGCTCCGAAGACATATTGGGATGGCCGAAGACCCATTCCAAAACCTAGGCAGAGTATTGCGAGACAGGAGGATTTCTTTGGTAACAAAAAAAAAGAAGTAATGTGTTTCTACATGATATCTGCCCTCCTTTACAGCAGCGAATGTTGGACGGTCTTCTCAAAGACGAAGAAGAGCCTCGAGCCAACGCAGGTATGGTTTTACAGAAGGATGCTAAGGATATCACGGACTGAGCGTCTGAGCAACGATGAGGTTTTGAAGAGGATGCGAACAAGGCGGAAGCTAATACTTAACATCAGGAAGAGGCAGATGAAATTTCTGGGACACGTAATAAGAAAGGAGGGCTTGGGGAATCTGATACTCACAGGTCGAATAGAGGGAAAGAGAGACAAGGGTACGCGTGATATACCTAGAGGGATTAAGCAAGTGGATGACAGAACAGTTTCTGGGAAAAGTAGCAAAGTGACAAAACTTATTAAGAGTTACAAAGGATAGGAGGAAGTGGAGAGCCATAATCACATACGTCCTGAAGAGACACGACACATAAAAGAAGATTATTAGTCAAAACATTCGGTATTCCGTGAATGAGCAGCTTGTGCTACATTCAATGGAAATTTCGAAAATGTTCTATTAAAGATTTTACAAGAAAAATAGCTTTCTCAAGAACAGTAACTATTATGGCTATGTGCAGTATGGATGGGCGTTTCATTCCTAACCGTTTTTTAAGTAGTGTGGAATGTTAACAATTATTATTTTCTCTTCAAATTGCATGTACTATCCCTTTTTCTTGTTATTGGTGATGATGGGAGTCGTCAAGTGATGTGTTTTACCGTATTTGGTATAGTTCTTTCTTTGTGATTCTGTAGCACCAGGCCACAAGTTTCGAAGATAATTATTCTTCGATTAAGCCTGCAGGTTTCACTCGCATGAAGCAATTGTTTAACCATTGATCTTAGAAAGCGGTTCTATACAGCTAACAGTTTAGATATTTCTGAACGAGTTTGGCGCCATTCATGATATCTGTCTCAAAGTCTCGATCTAGCGAGGCCATTTAAGAACATGATTCGAGTTTTCAGAATAATGTTTTGGTTCCGTAGCAATTTGCTGTGTTGGGCGAAACTACCTCTAGCGTGGCTTATTTTATGTTAAATTTCCTAATCTTCTATATTAATTTAAAGCGGATCAATACACCGAGGTATTTAAAGTGTATAGGAATTACACATTCCATTTGCTGAATTCCTTTTTAGACAAAAGGTTACGTTATATATATCAAAGGAGAAAATAATTCACTACGACGTAAATGTGCATTAATCGCAAGGTCATCTGCAGTAAATTTGCGAACTGGCTTTTACAACTTTTCACCATTACTAGCAGAACTTCTATTAACACAGTGTGGGGTACCTACTTACAAAAGAGATGGAAAGAAAAAGACACGAAATGAATTCGGTTAGATGAAAAAAAAAATCCCAGTACTTTTTGATGGTGCGCATGTGCAGTCCTACCAACAAAACAAATTTAGTCCGATGAAGTTCTGAAGCCTGAAACGCTTCACAGATAAAAGTTTTACACCTGGTCATAGAATTTACTCAATATATATATATATATATATATATATATATATATATATATATAAACCTAAAAAAGGATTTACCAGACGTCACACTCAACAATACCCACATTTCGGCAATACACACATACACACCGCACAGCTCAAAAGGCAACAGTAAATGAAATATGGTTTAATACACTGTACAGCAAAAACGTATTGACAAATGTATGAAAAATATAAAAATAAAAGGTACATATCAAACATACACTCATCTTCCAACCATCAATAATGAAAAGAAACCCACAATCAATTAAACCTGGGTTAACTGACATTTTTTTTTCTAAGGAACAAAGGAATGGCCCTAAAAGAATGTGGATTTTCGGCAATACACACATACACACCTCAGCTCAGAAAAGCAACAGTAAAGAAAATAAGGTTTAATACACTGTACAGCAAAAACGTATAAACAAATGTAAGAAAAATATTCTTGAAACTCATGCACAAACCCTTCCCTCCATCAAGAAATATCTCCACCAGATATTCAACAGAAACACAGTACAAATCAGCTTCAGTTGCACTGAGAACATGACTCAAATAATGAAAAAACAGAAAAATAACCAACAACCTAACCACACAAATCAAAGCCATGTGTAACTGCGGAGCAAAAAAAAATGAATGTCCCTTAAATGACAATTACTTACAAACAATATAATATACCAAGTCACTAATAAAATAATCAGATGAAGAAGAATATATATATATATATATATATATATATATATATATATATATATATATATATATATAAACATGACGTATCTGTGTGTGTATGTTTGTGTGTGCTATAAAGTTTAATGAGAATTCGAAGAAATGATATGTCAGAGAATGTTAAAAATTCTACTTTGACAAGTCTCAGTGCTGATCTAGTGTCATCAAAAAAAAAAAAATTCTTGTTTGAATAATTGGCGAAATATATCGAAGTAGTTTTCAAAATTGTCTTTACACAGAGAGAGACATATATACTCAGCATAGTTTAGATGTGGCTCCAAAACCGTAAGTATTGAGTTCACAGCGAAGATCAAAATCACTACACGGTCGTCATTGATCTAGCACGACAAGTTAACAAACATTTATAGTACGACAAAATACCCTAAAAAAATAAGCGAGATTTAGACTCGGTACATTTCCGCAAACATAGGACAACATGAATATATTAGTAATGGTCGGACATTGTCCATCGGAAAGTTATATATATATATATATATATATATATATATATATATATATATATATATATATATATATATATTCAAAATTATAATATTAGCATGTTACAACATTACTACAAAAATTACAATTTTGATTCAACACTTCAAGTGATGGTGTTGATTGCAAAATAAAGGGTTCAAAAACCAAACAAACCGCTCCATAGGAAAAATATTGTACGTAACCTTTGACGACCAATCAGAATACAAGTATATGGTAATTCAAAATAACGTGAAAGTATACCCTAAGAAGAATCTATTAGTGCATTAAGCTTAAGCTTAGATTAAATAAAAAAACTATATAAATAATTAAGTTTTAATTTCACAGTTAAATTTTAAATTGAAAATTATATATATATATATATATATATATATATATCCAAGTAGAGAGTTGGTACAGATGGAATAAAATTCCGACAACTAAAAACACTATTCTTAAAAGAGTGTTCAATACTGAGTAGAGCAAATAATATTTATTCCAAATTATAACATATGCATGTTATAACATCACTACAAAAATTGCAATTTTGTTTCAACACTATTGGTGCCTTATCACGTGATGGGGCTGATTGCGAAATAAAGGGTTTTAAAAGTTTAAAAACCAATCAAACCCCCTCAGTAGGGGAAAATTGTTACCCTTATTTGCTAACGATTTAATCTGTCTACCTTTACTTGTATATATATATATATATATATATATATATATATATATGTATGTGTGTGTGTGTGTGTGTGTGTGTGTGTCTGTCTGTCTGTCTGTCTCCCTCTCTGTGTGTGTGTGTGTGTGTGTGTGTGTGTGTGTGCAAAAAGGAAATAAAATCTGACTGGATTATGACACTCTCCGTGGACGAGCGATCTAAACTACGCCTATTCATACCGTGGCTTCTCCTACATAGGAAAACAATATTTCGAACACTTCTGAAGAACACAGTTTCTTTAATAAATTTCTCAATTTCGCAGGTTAATGTAATTCATACTGTTCATATATATATATATATATATATATATATATATATAGAGAGAGAGAGAGAGAGAGAGAGAGACAGACAGACAGACAGACAGACAGACAGAGAGGGAGAAAGAGAGAAAGAGATAGGTCTAGATATATAAACACATTAAAAATTACATTTAAAATAGTGAAAGGCTGTGACAACACTGAACGCCATTCTTTCACCTTATCCTAAATAAACATTCAATTCTTGCTTTGACAACATTTTACTATTATTAGAAAAGAATTCTGTTGCAAATATTCCTTCTTCATTATTCGTGCAAAAGTTTCTTTTATACGCTTTTCAATAAAAATAAAATCTTTCTTTCACAATATTTGCAATTATTTGTTTCATTTTCCATAATCACGCACAAAAGATCCTTATATATATATATATATATATATATATATATATATATATATATATATATATATATATATTATCGATAACGTTTTAGCGTCATTCCTTTCTTTAACAATTTGTGAAAAATTCACAACGATTTCAAAATATTCTTCCTGCCTCTTTATTGACAAATTTTGATTTCTTTATTCATGTTCAATTCTGCTATTGCGTTTCGCACTTGGATTTATTTTTTTAATCTTAAAAGTTTCAATTTTTTTTCTCAAAAATTCCGGATTGTAAAAGTTTGCTTTATATTAATTGAAAAAATGATTAAAAAAAAAACAAAAAAATAAAATTATCCCTTTACACAGTACATCATTAGCGTTCTTAATACTGTAGTGACCTTAAACATAGTGGAAGTAGCAGCTTTAAATAAACCTTGTATAAGCAGTAGCTATCGAATAGAAAAAGACGTGAACACTAAAGCAGCTCTCTCTCTCCCTTCTGGCTTTTTCCTCTTTCGAATTGTTGCCATGAACTTTCCACGCTGAAGCTAAAATAGCTGTGAAAGGTGTACCCATAAAACACACAAATACAGTAAGTTCCCTTTATGACAGATTCATGAACATTTCACTGTGTATACAATTTACGTCTAATAAAAGAAACTCTTATTTTAAACATTCCTCTTAAGTTATCTAATAAATGTTATATTGCATTGCAAGTCAATTGGTCACTTATGGTTAAAAGTGCTCAATATCAGGGATAGAGCGTATATAAACATAAAGGTGGACTTGGAGATTACATAAATTTTCTAATTTTGGTTTTCTTTTTATTCAGCTTTTAATACAGTTTTTCTTTTAAGGGGATTAGGTGAGCGTCGGATCTGTTCGTAATGATAATTGTAGCAAACGCTTTCGGTCAATCATCTATTTTATTTAGTAGTAATTCTTAGCTTTGCTAGATGAGATTAGTAATAATTCTATATGAGCTGCTTTTAAAAGGCAGCCAACACGTTCTTCCCGTTGTTAAATGTGTGTCTAAGTGTATGCGCGTTCGCATGCGTTTTCAGTAAGTGACTGTGTCTCTGTGTATGTCTGTTTGTGTGAACATATGTATGTGACTCTTCTGCTATTCGCATGTATTTATATGCCTACGTAGTAGTGTTTGAGCCCGTAATCGAGGGGGCAAGTCAACACGTGTAGGACTTTTCTACCCTTTTTTTTTAATCGGATGTTTACAAGGAGCTTTTCGAATTAGGCATTTTCAACATTTTGGCACGATCTGGTCTTCGTCAGTAAATGTTCTGATGAGTGTAAGAAAGGCGGGGGGGAGAATAAGGAGACGAGAGAGGAGCGGGTAAGAAAAGGAAAAGAAAAAGTAAATAAAAGAGATAGGAGTGTAAGAAGAAAGATGGAAGTGTTAAAATGAGAGAGAGTAAAAAAAGAGAGAGTAAGGAGCGGAGAGTAAGGAGAATGGAGAGGAGAGAATGGAAGGGTAGAATAAGAACAAAGTAAAGAAGAGTAAAGAGAAAGAAGAGTAAGGAAGGGAGAGTAAGGAGGAATGTTTAAATTAAAAACAAGACACGAGTGAAAGAATAAGGAGAGGGTGTGAATGAAGAAAAGAAAAGTTGCGATAAAAAAAAGGTATGTAAAATATTAGACAGATACACATTTATCGGTGGATCTAGATATCGGTGTTCAAGTCAAGTTAAAAAGCTTCATGATGTGATTTTCAAAATAAAAATTTCTTTGTCCCACTTGCAAGATCGACGTAACATTCTCTACCTAACTCCTTATACCTGTGTGTATTACTAAAATGATATTATTATATCGCGATTTACAAAGCGTAACTTAGATGTGACACACCGTCAAAAATATGGAGCATCCAGTGAGAATCGAACTCACTACTCAGTCGTAATTAATCTAGACTAATCTGATTATATACAGGGTAATTAAAAAGTAACTCCCTATTTTAAGTATGATGGACTCTCCTGTCTTGTAAAAATTATACTTGGACGGGAGAGTCTATCATACATAAAATAGGGAGTTACTTTTCAATCACCTTGTAGATATTATCTAATATCTGTCTGTCTGAACGGATTCATACATATTGCTGCTACATTTGATCCGGTACTCCTGCTATATATTTAGAAATTCTTGATAAAATCCAAAGACGAATCAGCAATATTATTGGTCCTGACCTGGCGTCTTGGCGTCAGTCATTTTCCCACCGCCGTAATACAGACTCCCTGTGATTTTTCTATAAATAGTTTCATGGTAATTTTTTGATGAACTCTTAACTATGGAACCTTTATGTTGAGATGTTGAGTGTTTCCGCGTGAGTGTATTGAAATAAGGACAAACACATACGTCGGGAAAAATACTGCTATATTCGAAGAGGTATTTACAACAGAGAGATTAGTAGTCAAACGAACGCAGGTTAGTCAGTCACAATAAGAAAGAATATAAAGTCCAACTGTATCTTCCGGTAGAGAGACGGAAGTGTGATTGTCACATGATCTCTCCAGAACTCTATAGAACTGTCCTATTAGTAGTAGAGAGATCTGTCCATTCTGATGAGAAGGTGGGTGCGCCCTAACACTTTATGAATTTAAGCGCAGTACTAGATTGGCGGTTAGGTCTCATCCATTCCCAGTTTAAATGGTTAGATGTAACCGAAAATTCTTTGCTAACAGTTTCTTTTCGCGCAATTCTCACTTTAGGAACTCTCTCCCGGCTTCTTGCTTTCCGGAAAACTTTGGTCTTCAAAAAATTTAAATGTAGTGTCAATCGTTATCTACTGTCTTATTGATAACTCTGTTATTGTTCTCGCTCTTTAATAATGCGTCTATTTTTTTCTTATTCTTTCCCACTCTGCAACCCTTTGTGTCTTAGAGGCTTATTGCCTTCCATAGTGGGATATAATAAAAGAAAATCTCGAAAATCGGTTGTGCGGCCTTGATGCAATTTGGCAACTAATCATTAAGGTTATTTTTACTTAGGTGCCAACAAACACTCTTCTGTAGGTTTATTCAGTGAGGTGTCATTAAGTACGATCTGACCGTCGTATTCCAAATGACCGAGCAAGAAGATTTCTTTTTTTGCCAAACATTGCATCCCATAGATCTGTCAGAACCTCTTTCTGCAAACTATATTTGGTTCCGTTTGATTTATGGCTTGTTAACAGATCTAAAATTGCTGTTAAAACTCCATGAAAAGGATTAAGAAGGAGGTGAGACTGCTGATTTCGGTCCCAGAAGAACACTGCTTTGTAAGTTACGTAGAAGTTAAGCTGGGCTGATGTCTGAAATCCCCAATATGAGTACTCTGAAGTGGACTAAGCCAACATTGCTCGCGGTATTATTATTAAATATCTATGTATTTTTCGAACAGACTTGGTACATAGAGATTGAAATAGACGTGAATAGGTTGATTGTTAAGCGCCTACTAAGCAAGGGTCGCTAAATACTGCGTGGCGCTCGACTGTGGCCCACTGTCAAAAAAAGGAAAACTGGAAAAATCTGATGATTGGTAAATGGAATAATTATCCAAATTTTTTAACAGCGTTCATTCATTCACTATTTAACAACATTCATTCAACCTTTAAAGTTAGGCAATCCTAAGAGAACTAGAAGTCCTGTCAGGATTTATTAGTAGTAGATATAGTCATAGCAACATAAGATATGCAGATGACACAATGTTCATACGAGGCACAGAAGAAAAACCACAGGGACTGCTAGAAAATATAGTAAAAAAGTGGGAAGAAAGGACGCTCAGTTGCAAGAAGATATAAGGTTTGGTTGACAGCAAGAGGAACATCTCAAGATGCGAATTACGAACTAGAGATATCAAAATCAAGTTCGAACATTTACATATTTGGTAAGTGTTCTAACGGAGGACGGATAATGTGGCACCGAAATCCGAAGGTGCATTGACATACCAAAATATGCCTTTCAGAAGTTAAGTAAAGTATTAAGAAACAAAAAGAACTTTCATTAGAAACGAAGAAAATAATGTTAAACTGCCATGTAATATTAATCCTCCTATATACTATAGTGAATGATGAACAGGAGATCCGATGCAATAGAAATGTAATTCTACAGAAGAATGTTGAGAATGTCATGAACAGAACATGTGAGGAACGGGGAAGTCTTAAGGAAAATGGAAACAAAAAGGATGCCTATACTATAGCTGCAATTTCCAGGGCAAGGAAAGAGGTCGTCAAGAATTTGACACTCAAAGGACATACTGAAGGAAAGACATGATGAGAAACATCGAGTAACCTACTTAACATGCTTGTCGTCCTGGGTAAGACGTTAAACTACATCCGCGTCCTGGGTAAGACGTTAAACTACGTCCGGCAGCAAGGCCTCTTATCAGAAGGTTTTGAGAAGCGTGGCACCACCTCTTAATTGCTGGTGTTCCCAGGTCCACCCTGACCCGGGGTGGTAGCACCTGGTAGGGTCCCAGCTATGGATAAATAGTTACCAATTACCAGCAATACTTTTTTGAAAAAAATTATTACGAGCAATACAATTTTTAAGGAAATACATTACCAGAAACAGATTTTTGACAAAATAAAATATTACCAGCTATAAAAAATTTTTGTCATCATTAAATAAACCATTGAGGTTGATATGCCGTTAAACAAAATAAACCAAACCAATCTAAACCAAAGAATACATATTCTATTCATACGAATCTATCCTAAAAATGATGTCGGCATTAAATAACCCATTGAGATTGATATGCTGTTAAACAAAATAAACCAAACCAAACCAAACCTAACATGTTTGACTAAACGAATGACAAAACAGGAACTGTGAGGTATAATGAAAATACAAATCTTACTAAAAGCAATAAACGTAACGAAGCTGTGGCGAGCCATGATCGACCACATTCTGAAATTATACGGTACACAAAAGAATCTAAAGCTTATAGCTATAAGATGAAACATACCTTTTCCGAAATAAACAAGAGATTGGTTTATTATATTTCAAGTAACGATGATTCCCGAATTATATGCAGATCAATATTGAGATAATATCTATTTGGGTCATTTTCAGCTTCCATTTAGATATAAGAAATGTTGAAATCTTTTCTCTTGTATTCTCGAAGAAAGGTCAAGTGGTAGATGGAAAGGACTTATTCATCGGAATCATTTTGGCGTTAGGTTGATTCTCAAAAAGAAATATAAGTTGTTAGATTGAAGGAGACAATGATTTGAGCTGTCTGGGAATGGGGGGGGGACTGAGAAAGTGAAGAAAAAGAGGCAGAAGGAAGAGAGATAAGAGAGGTAGAGGGAAGAGAGATAAGAGGGGAGAAAGAGAGGTAGAGAGAAGAGAGATAAGAGGGGAGAAAGAGAGGTAGAGGGAAGAGAGATAAGAGGGGAGAAAGAGAGGTAGAAGGGAGAGAGATAAGAGGGGAGAAAGAGAGGTAGAAGGGAGAGAGATAAGAGGGGAGAAAGAGAGGTAGAGGGAAGAGAGATAAGGGGAGAAAAAGAGACAGAGGGAGAGAGAGCAAAAAGGGAAGAAAGAGAGAGATAAGAGGGAAACACAACAACAAGGACACATGGCACAGTGGCTAAAGGCGTTGGTTAGATCCAGTGACAGGACCCAAAGGGGTGTGAGTTCAATACCCGGTTAAGGCGGTGGAGAACTTGGAGAGGGGAACTAACTGGAGATAACTGATAACTGACGTCCATTAAACAGTGCACGTGGAACTAGAACAGTCTACCCCAGTGTGCGAAATAAAGGGTTCAGTTCGACATTCCAACCACCCGAAGAAGGCCGGAGCGTACAACGGCCGAAACGTTGTAATAAATATGGCGACAATGATGGGAACAATAGCCCGAATAATGTAAATCGTGAACAAATAGCGAGTTGGTTGGTTGGTTGGTTTTACGACAAGTCGACCCTTGTTCGGTTATTCAATGTCGAACTGGGGTTCCCAGTGAGGCTTGAACGCACTACTCAGTCGTAATAGTCAGTCAAACCAGTCTCGTTGAAAAGCCGATAAATAGATAGACAGATAGATATTCTACTGCATACATATATTTGAGTAGAAGCTCCGTTTATTCATTGAACAGTATATTTTATTTATTCTACCGGCTGAATATTCGATATATCTTATTAAAGAAAAACATTCGCTCTCCGGCAGTATTCGAACCCTAGTCCCCTCCCCGAACAGAGGGAACTGTCCTTTAACCTACTCAGCCACGAATAGCTTTTGCAAAACAAGCCAGGCTGAATAGTGCCTTTAAGTAAAATCCTTCTCATCACAGACGCTCAAAATTTTCATATCTGCTCAGTTCCGTATCCAAACGTAAACAAAGCAATTTCTAAAGAAGTAATGGATTTTTCATTTATGAATCAAATAGATTTTATCTCTTTAAATCTTATTTTTAGTGTATACGATTATTTATTAAACAGTATATTTATTTATTTTCGTCTACCGGCCTGAATATTCGGGAAATCTTATTAAAGACAAATATGTACTCTCCGGTAGGATTCGAACCTGCATCCCACTGGGCAAAGAGAACTGTCGTTAGATCTGACGTGCTTTAAACGATTCAGCTACGAAGAATTATTGGCGCTATATCCATAGGTAGATAGATATGCACAAAGTAAAAAAAAAAGAGAGAGAGAAAGGCTCAAGTCATAAGAATCTAAAAGATTTGAAAAAAGAAAAAAACTCAAGTCTTAAGAACCTGAAAAATTGATGAAAGAAAGAAAGAAAGAAAGAAAGAAGAAAGAAAAAAGAAAGAAAGGTTCAAGTCTTATGGTCTTAAAGTATTTGAAGAAAAGTCATAAGGGCCTAAAAAATTTGAAGAAAGAAAGGCTCAAGTTTTAAGAGGCTTAATTTTTTAATTAAGATTTGAAAGGTTCAGCAAAGATTTGAAGAAAGAAAGAAAGAAAGAAAGAGTGAATGAATGATGTGAATTAACTGAGGCCGATTGGATCAGGAGTTTCACATTGATAATTTTACATGCTCTTTAAGAAAATTGTTTTGCATATTTCATAAAGGAAGTTTGAAAACAGACCAAAATATATCTCACCCGTGGAGCAATGGTTGACATGTGAATATCACTGCTACTATACTGGGTTCGATCCTCCACACTGAGAGCTCCATACCTATGCTCTTGTGCCCGACCTGTACAAACTTAGTAAATATCAATATAAAAGGACATTGTTGTTATTCTGAATCGTCCATTCCCCAATATTCTCTGACGCTAAACGTTCTTCTAAAAACTAACAGAAACCAGTAATTCTTATCTCACCTATGGGATCTCTGGTGTTGAAAAGCCGAAATTTAAACACTTGTAACAAAACCAAAGAAAGGATTTAAGGGTGAAGCAGCCGGGGGGAGGGGATCTTCCCCATGCCTAACCCCAGACCCTACATAAACCTTATGACACGAACATACTCTAACAGCCCACCCACCTACATTCATTTACTCAGAGCTTGGATCTTCGATATAAGAGAGGTCTTCAGTGTTAGTTTCTTTACAAAAGTGATACGATAGGAAGCGGGAAATGGGTCTCTTTTGCGGGAGGCGGCTGCGCAATCGGGTGGGGTGGGTGAGTTGTGGATTTTTGTGGACATAGACTTTTGTGGGGAAAAGCGTGGGAGGCTTAGGATTAACTGCTAAAGATTCCGCAGTAGGAAATTACTTTACGGCGTATTCTATGGCGTAGTAGTCGGCGTGGGAGAGGTGGAAAATATTTTCTAAATACTTACCCCTAATCTACTTGTAACTCTCCGCTTTTTTTCTCTTACTCTCTTTATTCTTTCTGCTTTTCTTCCTCCTGCTGCTATGTTAACTCTCTCTATCTCCTCCTCTTCTCTCTTCTCTTGTATCTTTTTGTCTACTCCTTTATTACACTATAAATTAAACTTTTTTAGTTACACTCGTTTCTTTTTTTTATCTCTCTTTTTCTCTTTTTCTTTCTCACATTCTCTCTATTTCTCTCTCTCTTTCTCTCTCTCTTTCTCTCACCTCTCTGTTTCTCTCACTCTTTGTCTTCCTTTCTCTCTCTCTCTTCCTCTCTCTCTCTCTCTCTCTCTAACTCTCTTCTCTCCTCCCTCAGAAAGTACTACACTATGAAATTACATTCTGTCTTTCTCATTTGCATCATTATGCTTGGTTCTCTATTTCTCTATCTTTTTATCTCCTTCCCTTCCTCTCTCTCTCTCTCTCTCTCTCTCTCTCTCTATCTATCTATCTATCTATCTATCTCATGTTATTTTTTCTTCCCTCAAAAAGTACGACACGATGAATTTACTGCCTCTTAATAAAGTTACGTTCGTTTTCCGCACTCACTCACTCACTCACTCACTCTGTGTATCTCTCTCTGTCTGTCTGTCTCTATCTCTCTCTCTACACACAACACCGAGTGGCGACAATCTAATATTGAACAGTTTTTCCCATAAATATAGCATACCTTAAAACTATATTTTTATCATAGATAGATAGATAGATAGATAGATAGATAGATAGATAGATAGATAGATAGATAGATAGATGTGTTTGTACGATGTATAATAGTATCCTATTCAAAATTGGTGGTGATGAGAGAAAGTGGAAAAGTTTATAAACGACGCATTTCGCCAACATTCCATCTGTTGGTTTCGGCCTCTTCTTCAAGTCGGAATACAAGACAAAACTGTATTTTGGATGCGTTGCAACTTTTGAGGATAAGAGGGGCAACACATTAAATTTCTTTGTCTGATCTGTCGACCAGGAAGTGTTTGTTAGTTTGTATTTGGCAATTAAATGAGAAAGTGGAAAAAATTCTACGTAACGAGTTTCGTCATCTAAATGACTTCATCAGACTTTGACATTTATTTGCCTAACTTTGATCTGATATATAGAAATCATTCTCCACACCATATATGTGTGTATGTGTGCGTGTGCGTGCGTGTGCGTGCGTGCGTGCGTGCGTGCGTGTGCATAATAAAAAATGTGTATGTAATAAAATTATTTCTACTCTAAGTTTCGCATGTTATGAAATCTGCTCATCAAAAAACAAAAGTTTTTTCTATTTATTTTCCCTCACATCATATTTTTTCTTAAGTTACGCTAAATCATGAAAAGTTGGGATGAAATATCGATCGGAATTCCACAGAATGATAAGGTAAAGAACAAATAGGAACTGTTTATCAATCTTACATGTTTCGCTTTTATTAAAGCTTCATCAGAGAATGAAATATGAAGGAAAAGAAGAAAGAAATTCTAGGTATTTCTGACTTTTGTGTTGTTTGATTTTCATTGGCCAATCAAGTTCCGCGTGCATTCGCCTCCTTAAACCAACGTTAGTATAATTCATGGCGTTCCGAATTCAAGGAGCGAACAATTAATGGATTTCAAGCCTACATGAAAAACTTGTAAATATTGCTGTTTGTATAAAAGTGTATAATTCTTTTTTTTAGTTTGTCTATGTGGGAATCAGATGATAATATAATCCATATGTGTGTGTTTCCGTGTGTTTAGGTGTGTGTATGTGTGTGTGGGGGGGTCCGTGTATATGCGTGTCCGTGTATATGCGTGTCTATGTATGTGTGTCCGTGTGTTTATATGTGTGTGTGGTTTTGTGTATGTGGGTGACCGTGTGTATGTGTGTATGTGTGTGTGTCCGTGTGTCTAATAGACATTATGATTGTTGGGGTTTTTTTGTATGTTGATTTGGCAACGTTTTTACCGTTTGTCCTAGATAAACACAGGTTGGGTTTTTTTTAGAATCTATTCAATAAAGATTGCAGATGTAATATACTGTTTTTGATGTGTGTTTATAGTTGGTAATAACGTTCTTAGTAGGCTCTCAAAATAATTCTCCGCAAAGAATTATAATCTTCTTTATTTAGGGTGCTGTCGGAGTTAGCTCCTCCTTTAGTTTCTTAACCCTTCACCAGGGGTCTCTCCCCCTGGCTATAAATACTGACTGAACCTTCGCCTCGATGTCTTTTTTCGTCGGGCCTTCGGCCTAATACCACCTCGCAGATGTGAGCTCTCACAGATACAGCGTTTCCCAAATTCTGGGAACACGCTAAGAACAATACACGTACGTACGAACACTCACCACAACACACACACACACACATAATCAATGTAACTGTCCATGTGCTTGTAACTTGTACTTGTTGTTAATACATATATTTGTTTACATATATTTATCGGTCTTGTTTTTTTTTCTTAATTAAAGTCCAATTTTCTCATGTAGTTGGACCGGCTAGCAGGAAAATCTTAACCCCACATGTGTTCTTCTACAATACATACACACCACCCCCACGGTCCGCTACAGTGCCATGAGTAAAATCAAAATTATGATACAAAATCATTTATGACGTACTCTGCATTGAATTTATTCGGAAGTTAGGTTATCCTAGGCTTTTTTCTTTTTATTTATTTCCTGTGCATCTTCAGTTAACAGATTGAGAATCAAAGTGTTGTAATTTAAGCAATATATTCTCTATTCATCTGTGGTCCAAACAAAAGTCCTAACCGCAATAAAAAAAAAAAACTTCTTAGTTAAGATACAAAATCCTCTTTAGTTAAGATACAAGGACGGCAAAGGCTCTCATTTAAATTTTAAAAGAATATTTGTTTTATTCTTTTTTTTAATCTGTTACACTCCATGCAAGGCTATAAAGCCACTAAGACACAAGGGGTTACTGGATGTGGAAGGATTAGAAATAGAAACATTAGTAATGAGGTTAAAAAGAAAAGCAATCAGGACAGTAGATAGCGATTGATATTGCATTTAATTTTTTTCAGATTAAAGTTGGCTGCAAAGCATGGAGTCAGAAGAGAGTATCACAAGCGAGAAAAAAGTGTAAAAATAAAAAAGAAACTGTTAGCCTAGAATTTACGGTTACATCTAGCCAGCTCAACTGTACATTGATGAGATCTCGATGCCAGTCTAATATTGCGCTTATATTCAATAAATCTGGCTACTATAGTGAAGAACTCACTCGAACAATTACCATTAAATTATCTATAATAAATAGAGAGAGAGAGAGAGAGAGAGAGAGAGAGAGAGAGAGAGGCAACGTTACGATGATAGTAAAGTGACTGAAGGCGAGAGACACCAGATCAGGATTCGTACAGATCTGGTGCTTCATCTGATAATATTGTTGATTCTTTTTGGGGTTTTATCAAAGACCTCAATGTTTTATTTTTTTATTTATTTTTTTTTCACGTTTTCTCAGTTTGTTTTATCAAAATTTATTTCAATTTCCAAGTTGTCTAAGGTGTCCCATAGTTATTTAAAATCTCATAAGATTCTGTTTTTTTCATATTTTTATTTTATTTTATTCAGTTAGTTATTTTCAGGAATTCGGTTAAAATAAGAAAATTGCCCATAGAAAAATGTAGAACTGAAATGCATTTAACGAACTTACTGATTATCAGATAATTTCGTGAAAATCCTAGCTTATATGGCCACAAAGTCCTCCTAATCTGTCCCGTCTCGTTTATTCTCTATGACGATATCTTAAAGAGGGTCTATATATGAATAAACCAAAGACAATTAGACAACTCAAGGATAACATCTTAAAGGATGACAGCTTATTAACCGAAAATGAAGGCTATTAATGTCGTATAATTTTCCATAATTAATTTGGAATACCTTTCCAGTGTTTGAACTTTCCTATTCTATTTACATTATTCGGACTATTGTCCTCATCTTTGTCGCCATATTTATTACAACGTTTCAGCCATTGTACGCTCCGGCCTTTTTCAGGTGGTTGGAATGTCGAACTGAACCCTTTATTTTGCTCACCGGGGTAGACTGTTCTAGTTCCACATGCCATGTTTAATGGATATCAGTTATCAGTTATCTCCAGTTAACTCCCCTCTCCAAGTTCTCCACTGCCTTAACTGGGTATTGAACTCACACTCTTTGGGTCCTATCACTGGATCTAACCAACACCTTTATTCACTGTGCCATTAAAGAGTCATGTTCTTTAATAACCCCGTCAAATCGAGACTACTATAAGTATGTAATATACCAGTCTTCGGCACCCTACGGCACGTGTGCAACACGTGGCACGCCAAGTAATTTCCAATGGCACTCAGCCGCAAATGACATCACGAAGTCTGCACCAATAACTACTACAACGCACAGAAGATATTTACCTGTTTCAATTTTAATATATACTAAAGTATATATACTATATATCACTATATAAAATATCTTGTACAACAGGTATATAGACCTTGACTTGTATAAAAATACGTATGCTGTTGGCACACTGAATGATTTGAAAACCCTAAGTCGGCACATAGTTAACAAAAGGTTGCCGACCCCCTGCAATAGCGATTTTCCAAGCGTAGCTTAGATGTGGCACAAGGCCAAAAGTAGGCGGTAGCCAGTGAGGATCGAATTCACTACTCAGTCGTAATTGCTTGCTAACCATTACACTGCCACGAGGTGGCTTCTGACCCCTGCAATATAGAACCAGTTTCTCAAATCGAGAAATGATGCTTCCCAGATCACTAACACTCTTAACCTGTTTAGGGTTAACCGTTATTTTCGCCGCATATCCGCATAAACCATGTCTCTGATTCTGTAACTATCTACTTCGAGTGGGCCTTGTAAAAAACAATCGTGGTCTGGGGTTACAGAGTTACAAAGAACTCTACCAAATAACAGAAATTACCCCACTTGAAGACTTTCAACAGCAGCAACAACGAAAATGGATAGCAAATGTAACCTGAAGAGAGAATAATGACATCAAGATGTCGAAATTCTACACTACTTCAAACAAAAGGGTTGGAAGGAAACGACCCATCAATACTGGAAAGAGTGATAACAGCTACTGGAGTTAAGAAACTTATTTCTCTGAAAAGATTATTTTAAGAGAAATATTTTCTAAAATTCGACCAACAGCTTCGGCCAATGAATGTGAATGTTTCTTTATAAGGAGAAGTTTAATATTACCAATAGGAAGAAAATAAAACTTACAGCCCCAGTTTAACTCAAATTCAGGAAAACTAATCTGTCAATGAGAAAAATTGAACTAGCAATAGAATCGACATACCTGATCTGTTATCTTGTTGCCTCGATACACTCAATATAAATTCCGTGCCCCCACCCACCACACCCCCAGTGCAATTAACAACAAATAAAATCTCGGCATAATCTCGTTGAACGACAGATTAAATCTCGTCACTGAAAAGATTTCGCAACCCAACGGTGAACTTAATAAAACGAAGGAAACTATAACATTCCTAATCTCCGAATATATCTGTCTATATTTCTGAGATGAGGTATTATGTACACTATTTGTACACTATAATACCCTGAAATTCATACTCAGATGCCCTCAAGGACACATTGCACAGTGGATAAAGGCGTTAGTTAGAGCCAGTGACAAGACCCAAAGAGTGTGAGTTCAATGCCCGTTTAAGGCAGCGGAGTGGGAAGATAACTGATAACTGCATCCATTAAACTTGGCACGTAGAACAGTCTACCCCAGTGAGTGAAATAAAGGGTTCAGTTCGATTTTCCAACCACCTGGAGATGGCCAGAGCGTACAACGGCCGAAACGTTGTAATAAATATGGCGACAAAGATGAGTACAATACTCCGAATATATATATATATATAAACTTCAAAACGCCACAATATTTTTTATTAACATTCATCAAGGCCCAAGAGCTACTCAAAGTAGAGGATAATAATGAAGTTGTTATGTGGACGTAATAGGAAGAAATGAAAAGTCAAAGTTATGAGGATATGAAGTACATATAAAGATTAGCCAAGGACGAAGTGTTTAAGATTATAGTGTTTGGGAAAACATCACCTCGGGAGTTTGTTCTACAAAGTAGCCGTTCTTAGGAAGGAGCTTTCTAAATGGAACTTCCTTCTCATAAATGAAATACGAAAAGAATGAGAATGATTCGACCCTGACGAGATAGTAAGGCGGGTCTTGGCTGTAATGGTTTAAAGCTGGTGGAACTGAACAATGAATCTCGTCATATTATTTGCAAAGGAAATAGCGACAGAGAAGAGATGAACTTGCCAAGTTGGTTTCTTTTAGAAAGTGACTGTAGTCAGTATTGTGAAGTTTCAATGCATGCGCAAAATGAATATATATATATATATATATATATATATATATATATATATATATATATATATATATATAAGTGAATATTGAAGTCAACACATAGAAGCGACAGGCTGTTTCATGCTAGAAATAAAACAGCCTGTCGCCTCTAACTGTTGACTTCAATGTTCACTTTTATATTTACACACGCTCTATCTCTGATATTGAGTACTTTATTCCATAAATATAGCATGCCTTAAGAGTATATTTCTCCATTCATCTATATATCTATCTATCTATCTATCTATATATATATATATATATATATATATATATATATATATATATATATACATCGGTTTTACGAAATTAAATATTGCCATGGGTAATAGTATTGGTTTTGCGAAATAAAATATTACCATACGTTTCTAAAGTCTCCGCTATCATATATATATGTGTGTGTGAAGAGAGAGAGAGTGAGTGAGTGAGTGAGTGAGTGAGTGAGTGAGTGAGTGGAGGAGAGAGAGACATAATACAAGTAAAAGATTTGTCACTTAGCTGATACCTTCAATATCCAGACTCAAGAAATTCGTAGAGGAACCCTCCGTAAATTACTCCGTTCACTCGTCAGGAGTTATCAGCAATTAACAGCTTATACTTTTCAATTTTTCTTTTTTATATGCACTTTTTATTGGTGAAAGGTTTTTTTCATAGTTTATGTGTATGTGCGTTCGCGCCCATTTGCCTGTCTGCGTGGGTGTGCGTACGTTTAGAATGACGTGATTATTTGTCTTTTTTCTCATATTTTATTTCACTATACACCCACTCTTTAATCTTTCTTCTCTTTTTCCTTTTTTCTTTCAATTGTTGCTATTTGTCTTCCGGTTTTCTAGTCAGTCATTTTCATTCTCTTTTTTAGTCTCAAGCAAAACCAGCTTGGGAAAAATAATACAAAATTTAATTATTTTAAGCACCCACAAATGCATACACACAACACAGCTTTCGTTATCAATCTGAGGAAGCCATAGAGGCGAAATGCATTGTCGGTTATTATTTTTGAAACATACTTTCAGGAATGTTTTTCCAAATGTCAATAACTTTTTTGGATTTACATACGCAAATTTAGGCGGAGAATCTACATCCTGAGCAGAACTTAGTTACAGTTTCTCGGAGAGAGCGTGTTATCTAGCGTGATCAACAATTTGAACAAGGCCAGCACGCTCGAGCCCTCAGCCACAATGTCTTGTGGCTTTGTGCTAATACAAGCTATCGACAGCCCACAAGAGTTCCGTCTAATTAATTTTACTCACAAGGCTTGGATCAACACATGGTATGGTTTTCAGGCACTTTCCAAAGCTGCTGCACGCTGGAATCAACCTCGATCCCATCAGGTAACATCAGGAAATCGACCATGGGCCTCATGATCAGAAAGCGAACGTTCTAACCACTTAGCCACGCGTCTCCCCCCATATATATATATATATATATATATATATATATATATATATATATATATATATATATATATCCAAGTATAGGATTGGTGTATACGGAATAAATTCCAATAACCAAAAATACTATTCTTAAAAGAGTGCTCAATACAGAGTAAAGCAAATATAATTATTTATTCGAAAATTATAACATAAAAATGTTATAAAATCACTACAAAAATAGCCATTTTGTTTCAACACTTCTGGTGTCTTATCAAGTGATGGTGTTGAATGTAGAATAAAGGGTTTTTTAAATTTTTGTAGTCATTATATAACATATTTGTGTTATAATTTTCGAATAAATAATTATATATATATATATATGTGTGTGTGTGTGTGTGTGTGTGTGTGTGTGTGTGTGTGTGTGTGTGTGTAAATTAGTTTTCTTCTGCCAGGAATTGACAATCATCATGTAAAGAAATTAACTCAAACAAAAGTTAAAAACTTAAGCAACATATATAATGGAGCTCTTAATTTACCTACCATATCGGTCAACTTCAACTTCTCGGACTAAAAATTGAACGCACCAAAATAAAATTGTGAATTCCAATCTTAAGTGTAACTTAAAAAATAAATTAATAAAGATGGATATAGAAATATTATTTAACAAATGGTTTACCTGCATTACTAAAAACAGATCTAATAAAACAAAAACATCTTTATATTGAAATTTACCGTTAAAGATCTTTCTGGTATAATTGTTTAATTTGCAGTTCGCATTAAAAATTTCCAGAATTCTTACATTGATGTGTAATTGTACATGCTCCATTCGAATCTGCCTTGATAAATTTGATAAAATCTACCGTTTAGGAGTTATCGACAATGAAATTTGGGATTCAGTCGCGTCGTTGGCGGCCGCCATTACTCGCGTTGTTTGCATACATTCGCTGCGGGAAACTAAATGCAGAAGACTATGGAAAGCTAAGCTCGAAACTGATCTTTCTTGTCTAAATTTGTCACAATTACTGCGCACGAGAACTATTTACGGAGACACGCTCAGTTTGCGCAATGATACTTATAGTGATAGCTATTCTGCAGCGAATTTATACAAACAACGCCCGCAATGGCTTCCCTTAAAAACTGGTTGGACAATATCAAACAATGCACTGCTATGACTATACCAAAATTGCTGATGGCCGCCATTCTGGAGGAGATTTAATGTGGTTTCTGCATTCGCCCCCTCCCCCAAGATTACAAAAGTCAAGGTAGACGGCGACAGGGTAAGAGGCTCATTTTAGGCGGATAGTTGGGGCAGATAGCGGTTAACCCTAGACTTGAACAAGTTAAGATTATAGTGAACGGAAAAACATCCTTTTGAGAGTCAGTTCCACAGAGCAGTGCTCCGTGGGAAGAAACTGGTCGACTGGAACAATTTTAACCAGTGGAATATGACGAGAAAGAGGTTGGTTCGATGCAATTCGCGTAGCATGGCAGGTCCTTAACTTGAAGTTTATAACTGGCGGAACTAAGGAATGTACTTTGAGCAGTTTTCATGTAAGTAACGATAGAGCAGTGATAGGCTTGCGGCATCTTGTCTGCGTAACAGAGGTTTCAAGATGCAAAGTATTTTATCATTGATGAGGACGCAGGGACGCTTTTGGACTCTATCGAGACCTGAAAGGGAAGACTGTGCAGCTCCTCTGCATATATCACAGCAGTATTCCATTTTACACCTGATCTGGCTCTTGTAAAGGTAGAAGATAGCACAAGGAGTCAGGTACTTACTGGAGCCGTACAGAGAACTGACCATTTTTCCTGTATCCTTAGCGATGGATCATTTATAAGAGTTCAATTAGGTCTGGTTTGAATTTGAAGATCAAGGTAGTGAAGGGTCCTATATAAATATATATTAAAGAAACATAATATTAAGTTAAAATTATTAATAATCGGAGAGACGAGTTCGAATTCCAGTCGAATCCATTATATTCACTTATGTGC
>OZ010579.1:11959873-12162373 GCA_963932145.1 Acanthosepion lycidas
CGAAATAGATAATAAATAGACATAGATAGATAGATAGATAGATAGATAGATAGATAGATAGATAGATAATGAACCGAGCGAAATAGATAATAAATAGACATAGATAGATAGATAGATAGATAGATAGATAATGAACCGAGCGAAATAGATAATAAATAGACATAGATAGATAGATAGATAGATAGATAGATAGATAGATAGATAGATGTAACATACTTGTTGGTTTCTGTAATTTAATTGTTCATAAGAAGAAAAATCTATTTGTATGGAATACTCGTATTCATTTTTATGTTGAGATTTTTTTTATTTCGACGGGGCTTTGGTGAAATGTTGGGCTAAGTGGGTCTGATGCGACCCACACGCAAATATTTTTGCGTCTGCTGACGGGTGGTGTCGAATTTCAAATGTGTGCTAGCAATAAACGAGCCTGCCAAACAGAGAAAGAAGAAGAAAAGACTAGATTTAATATACATAAAAAACGAAAAGAATGAATGAAAGAACAAGAAAAAAGGACAAAAAAAGCTGAAAACGTAAGAAGCGATTTTTATGAAATTCAACTCATAAAATATCTTGAGGCAAACGTCATAAAATTCTTGAATCCAACAGAAACGGTCCACCTCTACGTTAAGATGCTGACAATATCAGTATTACTCGACTTGATCTTATATTAGTTTTCATATTATTAGCTCTTTATTTACTGCTATTATTATTATTATTATTATTATTATTATTATTATTATTATTATTATTATTATTATTTCTTTATTTCCTTTGATTTCTGGGGTATGTATACTCATTTCTTTCCGGGTGCCAACCAGAAACCTAAGGTCAGAAATGGCGTCATGACACAAACACACACACATATTTTACTTAGAGAAATCCCTTTGTACGATGTGGGCTGTACTAATGAGTACAATTTTTTGGTATTTCTTTAAGGCATGTGCATCCAGGAATCCTTTCAAAGAGTCTATTGGAATCTTTTTCCAATCAATCTGAGGGCTCCAACTACCACATGGATTGTTAATGTTCTCATGTGCCACATTTTTGAGATTTTGATTTCAACGTCCTTGTATTTTGATAGTTTTTTGAAGATCTTCAAAGATACATTGCAGTCTGCAGAGACTGCCATATCAACAAGGAAACAATTTTTTGTTTGTGGTTTCTGATAACGATATCTGGGCGATTAGCTGTGATTGTTCTGTCTATGTATATTGTGTAGTCTCATAAAATTGTAACATGTCCTATCTCCGTAACTGAGTCTGGGTGGTGTTCATACCACTTTCTTTCAGTATCATTCCAGTAGAAGTTGCCGATTTTCCAATGCAGATATTGGCCCACTCTCTCATGCCCTTTTCTATATCCAGTGGCGCCCAATACCGTGCAAAGTCATGCAGCATTATTATTATTATTATTTGACTTGATATCTTCTCCGACTATTCGACTTTTCAGCCGAATGTTGATATTAGGTTGGTGCAAAAATAATGACGTAATAATGTCGTTCTTTGACGCTAAAAAATGCGTCAAAAAACGACATTATTACGTCATTATTTTTGCACCAACCTAATAGTTATATCACACCTCCTAACCTCCGCTGAAACACACAACTGTTTCCTCAACATATGACTTGTTCTAAGCAGTGTTGCCACCTGCTCACTATCAATGATGTCAAGTAATCTCCATGGCGTTTTGTTGCAAATCGTCTTGTGCGCCAACCACAAAAAAAGACAACTTGTTCCTGTTTGGTACACTTCTCCAAATTTTTACATCTCTCTATTTTCACCTCCTCTGTCTTCACGATGTTTTTATCCAAAGTTACTGTAAAACTTATCTTAGTATATAATATTGGTTGCTCTTATGCACAAATGTGATATCTGGGCTATTCCTCTCCAATCGCCTGTTAAACAAAAATTATCGCAACGCGCATGGGCTATGCTTGCTCATTCTCGGTTAATGACGGTGGTCAATACTTGCACTATATTTCTGTACCCCTCCAGGCCATGCTTTCTACATAGTTCCCAAGATATTCTGATTATGATGGTCACTTTGTCATGCCGTCTGTACTCTTTTAATGGCAACTGAGGCCAGCAACGGACAATATGTCGCCCACTTTTCAAACCTTTTCTTTGTTCAGCGGCATATCATCTTCATGGATCATGTAATGCTGAAATTTAATTTTATTGGAATAATTATTATTTTCTTTTTCAAAAATGTATTGCTTTTATTTTATTGTTTTACTATGAAAATGTATTTTTTTTACTTTCATTGTGTTTTGATCCCAGTTTTGGGGCTTTAACTATTTGCCCATAGACCTGGAAACAACCACAATTAAGAATTGGTTCCACGCCTCTCAAAACCTTCCACTCAGAGGCCTTGCTACTAGATGTAGTTTATCGTCATAACCAGGACGGCTCACATACCTTCTACAAGGGTAAATCACCCATTATTATTATTATTATTATTATTATTATTGTTGTTGTTGTTGTTCATTGGCTTTTTTAACAGTAGTAACTGCTGGGTTGCATCAGAGATCAAGTGATAGCAAATCTCCTTAACACGCCAGTACTTTCCGCAGTATTTTAATTGTTTTCAATAGTGCCGTAGTTTGAATGGTTTCGATAATTTTTTGTTTGTTTCTTTTTCTTTTTCGTTTAGTTTTGTTTTGTTTTTTGTTGTTGTTTTTGTTTTTTGTTGTTTTTTTTTTATAAAGCGTTTACATATTGTTCCAAGTGCTCCAACAATGACTCGGACAACTGTCATCCCTTCATTTCTTCAGTTCCCTAGTGAGGTCCAGATACTTATCCTGTTGTTGTTGTTTTGTTTTTGTTTTTTGTTTTTGTTTGTTTGTTTGTTTGTTTGTTTTCTTTTCTTTTAATTGTAACCCCTAGTCTGCTGGAACAATACAATATCCTGATCTGTTTTGACAGATTTGACACACTGCGATAAAAAAAAAAAAGATGGAACTAATTAATGTAGCATGTACGAATATTTTCCATGGATATAGTTCCGTGAAAAATGCCCTTACGAGCTACATAGCGATAGAGTAGAGAGTTACTGTACGTTTTTCTTTTTTCATATATATAATAATACTGGCTGGCCTCTCGTATCTGAGGATGCCTGTCTACTGTGATTTATACTGCAACTATGCTGAGCGGACTTGCTAACAGTTGCTGGATGAGAGAGCAATATATCCCGTGATCAACAGGGCCAGCACGCTCAAACCCTCGGTCACGCTGACTTGTAACTTCGTGCTAGCACAACCTTCAACGGCTCCCAAATAGTTCCGTCTACCCAATTTCACTCACAATGTTTGAGACAAACCAAAGTATGGCTTTCCCTGATCTTTCGAATAGGAGTAGAGGTTTATCACTTATTTGTTTCCTATTTAGGATTAGATTACCGGTTCATTCGAATGTCATTTCATTCTCATTCACTACCAGAATGCCCTTTGCGTCTTCGTGACATTATCGTCTTGCCTGGGGTGAATTGATTAAAAATGAATAAAAAAAAAAATAAAAGAAACAGTAAAATCAGGCAATGAAGTTTCTCGAAAATTCATAATGAAAGGCAATCTCACTCAAGCACCTCTTTTTTTTATTTTTTTTTTTTTATTCTGTTTACGTATTTTTTCCGGGAGGCTTAACCAGCGTTACAATTAATGTCAACATCAAAACAAAATTTAAATTACGTCATACACAAACGAACCAATCACAAACAATCTTGAACATATTCCACTCCCAAAATCTAACTCATGTGACAATGTTGCAGAAAGCTTAATAGTTAATTATTAGACACCATAAGTATTCTCTCCGCGCCATCATATAATCGTAGAAGTCATTTTGAGGCGAGATAAAACGAACCAAAATAGATGTAACCTTTCTCCGGTACTGCATAGAAGTTAAAACCTTTATTTGTGTAAAGCCTTTGGTGTTTTGTCGCAATAAACCACCGGCAAGGAGTGTTCATTGCAAAATGCGGACGAAATCACGAGGTATGTTTAACAGGAATAAATCACACCATTTATTAAATCACACATAAGATACATTACTTTACATAACTTTGAATATTAGGCACTATTCAAGTTTGCTTGTCAGCTCGTAAACAACAGGGATTTCTTTAATGGGGGGGGATATTTTTATAGTTCAATATTCATTAGAACTTACCTTACTCAAAACATTTGTTCGAATCGAAAAATATTGATTTATCATTTTAAAACAAGGTTCTGTTCATAATATAAATACAGTGTCAAATCGATCCCTGACTTTTAAAGAGTTATCCGCACTTTGTTTTTATTTACAAATCTCAAGTTTGAAACAGTGTACTATTGATGACGCTCTTTGCACCCATTTTTTTATAAAACGTGAAATCAATTACGTAAACAGTGTGAAACTTGACATTTAATTGATTCGATTGATTCATTTGTTTTTTACAGATTATCAACCTTTTGCAGGCTATTTAAAGCCAGAGAATACTTTTAGATTGTAAGAAGGTTTTGGAGATAATAATGATTTAGAGATACAAGTCCTACTAATTAACCCATAGCAGGGAGGAGAAGAGGTGGATCCATACCTTTTCCCAAGAGTATTTACACGAAAATGAGTATAACAAACACGAGAGGAACTGGAACAATTCCGAGCCGTTAACCATTACAGCAGCAGGTATTCCTAAATAGCCACCCATCTATTTACTGACCAAGCACAACGTTGCTTGACGTCGGTCATCGAGAACAGGTAAACTGGAACCAGTATTTCAATGCGATGTGCCCGTAAATAACACAGAGTGGAATTAATTCTTTAAAATTTAATGATCGATTTGACAATGTATTATGAAGAGACAACGTCCTCCCCAAATTATAAAATGATAAGAATGAATATTCTTTTCAATGATAAATGAAATTCCGGTGAATGCAAATCTACATAACTGCTTCTAAAAAATATTTCCATATTGTTTACATCGAACACGCTACTTGATGTAGTTCCGAATATAATTACTGAAACAAATGAAATATCTAAGCTGGTGGTCAGTTATTATTAGGAAACCGAATGAAAGATGACTCTTCCTACTTTGCATAAATGATCTGCCAAAGAGTATACACCAATCATTTGTGAATATCTATACTGATGAAACAACGCTACATATGAGCGGACCTTCAAAACGATAAATGACAATTGCCTGGCAGCTGATCTCTCCTCTGACGAAGCTGGATGAGGGATGACTCATCCTACTTTGCATAAATGATCTGCCAAAGAGTATACACCGATCATTTGTGAATATCTATGCTGATGAAACAACGTTACATATCGGCGGGCCTTCAAAAGGATAGATGACAATTGCTTGGCAGCTGATCACTCCTCTGATCAAGCTGGATGAGGGATGACTCATCCTGCTTTGCATGAATGATCTGCTAAAGAGTATACTCCGATCATTTGTGAATATCTATGCTGATGAAACAACGCTATATGTGGGCGGTCCTTCAAAACGATAGATGACAATTGCCTGGCAGCTGATCACTCCTCTGACCAAGCTAGATGTAGGATGACTCTTCCTACTTTACATAAATGATCTGCCAAAGAGTATACTCCGATCATTTGTGAATATCTATGCTGATGAAACAACGCTATATGTGGCCGGTCCTTCAAAACGATAGCTGACAATTTCCTGGCAGCTGATCTCTCCTCTGACCAAGCTGGATGAGGGATGACTCTTCCTACTTTGCATAAATGATCTGCCAAAGAGTATACTCTGATCATTTGTGAATATCTATGCCGATGATTCAACGGTAAACATCTCAGTGTCGATAAAACTGACTGGTCACATTAAATGTCTTGTAAACTTGTGATGTTCCACTATCGCCGACCGGACCAAGCCCTTTCACCTGTCGCTATGAACGGATGTTCCCTCAGGTTGGTCCCGTCTCTTGTGCACCAACGTTCCATCGCGAAAAATGCTGGAAAAATTGTCGGTTCACTGTACCTCCCCATAAGTACCTGACTTCTCCCGCTTATCCTTTACAGTTATAAGAGCTAGTTCAGGCTACTACTTCTAAACATGGTAGAGGACCTACTCTGTCATCTTTCTTCCAGTGTCGATAGATTCCAAATTGTTATGGTCCGGTTCCTTGTACCACGGTGATAGTCAAGTTAGAACCAATAAAGGAGAACTCGAACACGGATATGGAATAACACAGATATATTACAAACAGGAATATATACAGAGAAGTAGAAGTGTTAGTATGAACAATCAGGTTTAGTAGAGAGAACAATGTAGTCTCGACCAGTATTACTATTCAAATGTCTTGCAGTAATTGTCTGAACGCGACTCTTTTTCGAACTGCTTCTGATTCGACTCTTGACTCGACTTGAAATACTGACTCCACTTGCCTACTCCTAAGGCGCAGTTTTTATTAAGTATGGAATAGTCCATTATTATTATTATGGGTAAGATCCGATTACACAAATGCGTCTCCGCGTCCTTATGGATAATTAATTATTTCCAACTCTACAACCCCTTTCTCGCAGACAAGACGTCGCAAGCCTCTCGCTGCTCAATTTCTATTTCCGTGGAAATTGGTCAAGCGAACGACACTCCACAGTTCCACGAGTTCTAAACTTCACGGCTAAGGTGGGATGTCAAGTTGAGACAAGAAAAGATTTTGAATGTGTCCCACCCGGTAATATGTTTATTGCAGATAATGAAAAGACAGAGATATTGAATCCACTGTCAGATATTTTTAAATTTGGCAAGGTTTATAAGAGAGTCGACATAATAAAGATTTTGTCAAATCCTGACCCTTAACGTAACTATGAATCAAAAATATTCTAAGCCCTCATTCTGATCACTGCAAACAGCCACCCTGCCGCGTTGTCGATTGGCAATTCTCCCTCCTGTTCTATAACAGACAACTTCGAAATCGAAAGCCTCACCCTCGTTCGCGCTTGTTCGAAGTCGTTGGAGTTGCAAAAACATCCTGTATTTAACCTTTCACCAAGTGAAGACAAATTTTGGAAAGATCGAGTTAAAACGTTGACATTTTCATTTTATCCACAGTAAACAGTTAAAGCAACATTACTATAAACCTATCCCTATTTGATGATGCTCTTATCTCGCCTTCTCTCTTTCTTTATATACCTCCCTCTCTATATATCTGTCTGTCTCTTCCGATATTAAGTCTATGCCTCCTTTCTTCATTAACACCACGTCTCTATCCACAGCACAACAGAAGAAGAAGGAGGAGGAGGAGAAGGAAAAGGAGGAAGAAGCAAGCAAGCAAGGGTATTATAAATGTAACAGCGAGGATTTAATTGAAATGTATATATATATATATATATATTTTTGCTCTGTGCTTAGGAGGAATTTTTTGGTATGTATGTAAGGACTCATGACTTGGGTTTACTGGTTCAATATCTCTCTTATCCCATTCCTTTCTCTCTCGCTACACCTCTCACCGATTCTGTTTCTTTCTCCTTCGCCCTCTTTTTCTCTATCACCATCCTCATGTCTTTCTATCTTTCCGTGTCTTATTCTCATCTATCACCCATCCGCCTTTTCTATCTATTTCCCTTCATTCCATTTTCTCTTTTTATTCCAGCCTCTCTCTCTCTCTCTCTCTCTCTCTCCATTTCCATTTTCTCTCAATTTCTCTTTCTCTATAGGTCTTCATCCCATTTCCTCACTATATTCACATCTATCTATCTATCTATCTATCTATCTATCTATCTATCTATCTATCTATCTATCTATCTACTTTCATCTCTATCTTTCGCTATCTGTTTCCCTACATAAATCTTTCTTTTCAGTGTCTCCGTCTCTCCCTCTCTCTCTCTCTCTCTTTCTCTCTCTCTCTCTCTCTCTCTGTATATATATATATATATATATATATATATATATATATATATATATATATATATCATTCCAGCTTATGTAACAGCTTTTTACCTTGCGAAGGGTGGTTAATTGATTTGAACCTTTTAAAACCCTTCATTCTACATTCAACATCTTCACTTGATACGACACCAGAGGTGTTGAAACAAAATGGCTATTTTTGTAGTGATTTTATAACATATTTATGTTATAATTTTCTAATAAATAATTATATTTGCTCTACTCTGTATTGAGCACTCTTTTAAGAATAGTAATTTTTGGTTATTGGAATTTATTCCGTATACACCGATCCTATACTTGTGTATACACACACACACACACACACACACACACACACACACACATATATATATATATATATATATATATATATATATCATTATTTCAATCTCTCGCGTTCTGTCGCACATTCTTTAATTCTTTGTCAGTTGATCTATATCTCTTTTACTACTACTTACTCTGTCTTTATCGTTCTGTAGTTCACACTCTCTTCTTTTATATCTCTTTCGCTCACTTCTCTCTTCATTTAATTCTCTCAGTCACTGGTTTACTCTGTCTCTCTCTCTCTCTTTCCTTCTCTCTTTCTCTGCTTATCGATTTTCCAGTTTCTCCCTCTTTGCGCCTTTCAATTACTCTCTATTCCTTCCTTTCACTCCGCTTCTTTCTCAGTTTTGCTCAAATTAACCCGCTTTCTTTCTCTAATTGTCCCTTCTATTCTTTACTTCAATTCATAAAGGTATAAATAAACTCCTATATTTGATATAAAACATAACAGAAAAGTAAAAAGAGATAGAAAAAAATGTTATAACACATCAAAGAATAAAGGAAATTCTTCCAAGCAACGAACCAGCCAGAGAAACAAATGGTAAATACCCTTTCCTAAGGTAAATATCTAGATGTGGTCGTTATCATCAAGAGTTTAACGGCTTTGATAGAAACATTACTGATAAAAACGACTTCAATGTTGAATCATTTCAATTGCACAGAAGAGAATCGCAAAGAAGGATCTTCCACTACGATGGTGAACGCGCAAATTGGTCACGTGCCGTCAGAAAGATTTTAGATAGAAAAATGACGATGGCTTGGGAGAACGGATCTAGGGGTGTTAGCATCAAGCTCACTTTATATCGCATATCTAGATGTTTGTGGTGGTTGGGTGTGCATATTAAGAATCTGCTTCGCAAGTCCGAAACACTCCAGAAATTACAGAATTTTATTGAAGAGACAGGTTTGATAACAGCTAAAATATGTCAAAGTCGTATTCGTCGTTTTTTCATAAAAGATAAAAAAAAACTTACATTGACAATAATTGAGCGATGTTCATTTTGAATGTCTTTTGGTTGGAAGCAAAAAGTTTTTGATGTCAGATTATGTTTTTCTTTGATTTGGGGTTTCAAATGTTAATTATTTACACAGTATACTCGTATATATTTTAATTCCCCCTTTATCCAGTGTTCTCTTTTTAAGTATATCTTTCTCTCTCTATTTCTCTTTCTCCATTTCCAACTCCCTTTACCACTCTCTTTCTCTCTCTCTCTCTCTAAATATATATATATATGTGTGTATATATATATATATATATATATATATATATATATATATATATATATATATATATATATCTTCTCTATTTAATCTTTCCCCGTCTTTCCTTTGTATTCTTTTTTCTTTCTCTCGTGGTATCGATGATTCTGTCTATATTTCTTTATTCACTATTCTCTTTTTCGGTAAGTCTTTTCGTACTCTCTCTCTCTCTCTCCTCCCCCCTCTCCCCCTCTCTCTATAACCCTCCCTCCCTCTCACTCTCTCACTCTCTCTCTCTCATTATCTCCTTCTCATTTACTCTTTCCTTGTTTTTCCTTTATTTTCTCTTTTCTTTTTCTCTCATGCTATCGATGTTTCTGTCTGTATTTCTTTCTTCATTACTCTCCATTTCGGTACGTCTCTCGACCTAATGTAATGGTTAACAAGCTTGTCTCGCTAGATCAATTACGATTCAGTAGTGAGTTCGATTATCAATGATTGCTCCATACTTTCGAGCATGTGCCAATCATAAAGCTATGCATAGAAAATCCTTATATATATTTGTGTTTTAAATTTTGTGATTTGATAATATGAATTTTTCAAGTGCCAACTTATTCTACGAGAAAGTATGGTGTTTGGGTGAACAATGTAAGAAATCATTTTACTCCAAAAAATACGAGAATTTATAAATGACATTGTTTATACCAAGAGAAATTTTTGAGATCCTGTGTTTTTTGTAATGACTGGGTTCGATATTTTAAGCATTTTGTAGTAAATGATAAATGTAAGGAATTTCTTGTAACCATTAAAAGGAACGACCTGTCGAATTACGTTTTTAATTCCACTTTCATCTTCTTCATAATACAAGTGTAGAATCGGTAGAATCAATTAATAATTTTTTTTTATTTTTAGGCCATTTTATCAGGTGTTTGTGTCATTTTTAAACAGTTTAAAGTTAATTTTATTTACTTGTTGAATTGAATGAAAGAATAAAAGGATTAGAGATTAAAACAATAAAAGGATTATAAAATAAAAGAATAAAAGGATTATATAATAAATGAATAAAAGGATAAGAGAATAAAAGATAAAAAGATTAGAGAATAAAAGATAAAGGGATTAGAGAATAAAAGAATAAAAGGATAAAAGGATCAGAGAATTAGAATAAAAGGGTTAGAGAATAAAAGAATAAAAGGATAGGAGAATAAAAGAATAAAAGCATTAGAGAATAAAGAAAAATAAAGGATCAGAGAATAAAAGAATAAAATGATAAGAGATAAAAGAATAAAAGGATTAGATAATACTAGAATAAAAGCACTAGAGAATAAAAGAAATAAAAGATCAGAGAATAAAAGAATAAAAGGATACGAGAATAAAAGAATAAAAGGATTAGAGAATACTAGAATAAAAGCATTAGAGAATAAAAGAAATAAAAGATCAGAGAATAAAAGAATAAAAGGATAAGAGAATAAAAGAATAAAAGGATTAGAGAATACTAGAATAAAAGCATTAGAGAATAAAAGAAATAAAAGATCAGAGAATAAAAGAATAAAAGGATAAGAGAATAAAAGAAAAAAACGATTAGAGAATACTAGAATAAAAGCATTAGAGAATAAAAGAAATAAAAGATCAGAGAATAAAAGAATAAAAGGATAAGAGAATAAAAGAATGAAAGGATTAAAGAATACTAGAATAAAAGCATTAGAGAATAAAAGAATAAAAGATCAGAGAATAAAAGAATAAAAGGATAAGAGAATAAAAGAATAAAAGGATTAGAAAATACTAGAATAAAAGCATTAGAGAATAAATCTTTGTCGCCGTTTCGGCCGTTTTACGCTCCGGCTTTCTTCAGGTGGTTGGAATGTCGAACTTAACAGTTTATTTAACTCACTGGAGTAGACTGTTCTAGTTCCGCGTGCCATGTTTAATGGATGTCTCCTGTTAATTTCCCTCTGAAAGTTCTCCACTGCTGTCACTGGATCTAACCAACGTCTTTATCCATTGTGCCATGTGTCCTTGAGGGCATCTGTCTATGAAGAGAGAAGGGAGATCACCGCCCACTGTGGGATCAGGTTGAGATCATAGACAAGGAATACCATTGGAAATTTCGTAAACTTAAGGAATCAGCACATATGCTAGGCCACAAAAATCTACTGAGCCGACCAAGCATAGAAATGAATACAATATGGGAACCAGTAATAAGAAGTGCCAGAGAAAAACGATAATAATAAAAGTTGCAATATGAGCTCTGGTAAAAACATGTAATGATAACAGCAAAAAATTGCAATATAAGTAATGTAAAAATGGTTGCTGAAGACATTAGGTTTATAATACCCAGAAATTCATACCCAGATGTCCTCAAGGATACATGGCACAGTAGATAAAAACGTTGGTTAGATCCAGTGACAGGACCCAAAGAGTGTGAGTTCAATACCTGGTTAAGGCAGTGGAGAACTTTCAGAGGGAAATTACCAGGAGATAATTTATAACTGACATCCATCAAACATGGCACATGGAACTAGAACAGTCTACTCCAGTGAGCGAAATAAAGGGTTCAGTTTGACATTTCAACCACATGAAGAAGGCAGGAGCGTACAATGGCCGAAACGTTGCACAAAAGATGAGGACAATAGTCCGAATAATGTAAATAGTGTACATAATACCTCATCTCAGAAATATAGACAGATACTGAAGAAGTATTAGGTTGGTGCCAAAATAATGACGTAATAATGTCGTTTTTTGACGTTAAAAAATACGTCAAAAAACGACATTATTACGTCATTATTTCGGCACCAACCTAATAGAAGACACTCTGGTAAGCAAACATTGCAACATGTTTAGTTTTGTTGTTTTCATTCCCGGTGTATTCTGGTGTCCTTGCTAGTAAAACATAAATAACAACAGACGTTCTTCTGCCTAAAGCTGTTCATCATTACATCCACGGCCCGCCCAATTGATCGAGAGGCCGACCATGACTTCCTTCAGAGCTCGAAAGTCGTACAGCAACCACTCCGACGACGCACTTAGTTCTACACATCCCCATACTTAAACTACTCTTGGCCTAATCACCACCCCCAAGGATACTACCAAATCCAACACCACCACCCCATATGCATCTGAGAGCAAATTATCTTAGATATACCCTGAAGGCTTTTCAGGTATGACTTTATTCTAAAACACGACCAACCACACCACCGCGACCATCACGAATTATTCCCAGTTCGGTAAAATTGTGACGGCTGTTCCAATGTTCCAGGCGAACTCTCCACCCCAACCCAACTCTCTCTCTCTCTCTCTCTCACACACACACACACACACACGCGCGCGCAAACACATTCTCTGCCGATGGTAATGGTGTGTTTTCACGTGCGTCACCTCATTTTCTAAACATGTCTTGACTGTCAGAGAAGTCCCTTTTAAGAGACTAATAGAATTTTAAGTGTCAAAATGACGCTAATAGGGTTGAGAGGACGTTTGAGTTTCGACCTCCTTGCTTCATTCTATCTTTGGGAATTGGAATCGTTTTGTTTTGTATGGGGTTTTGACTTCTCTGTTCAATTTAAAAGAATCATCATCATTATTATTATTATTGTCGTTGTTGTTGTTGTTGTTTCCTTGGTTCTCCCTGACCATGCGGTCTTCCTGTCGGGACCAAGAAAGAATATGATGGAATTAAAAATCAACAACAAATATTGTTTCATTATTTTGTTAAATCTAATTATTTGACTCAAGTTTATTATAATTATAATTGTTATTATCCTATGACTCAGAGACGATGTACTGTTTGTTATTACAATTCTTTTATTCATCATTATATTCTATTGTTCTTATATTCTGTCATTATTATTCTTGCTTTTTATCACAACATTGTAAACGTTCTTCTCCATTATTTTTTACCATTATTATTATTAACAAATACAGCAAGTTTTTCTGGAGATGCAACCAAGTTACGTTTAAATTCATGCGGTGAAGGAAACCAAGGAAGAGAACTCCTTAGGACAATTGCTATGAAAGTACTTATAGAAAAGACAAAAGGAAGCCACGTGACGGTGGTAGGATAGTGACTGAATTCGAGATGCCAGGTCAAGACCGATAATATTACAAATCATTCTTTGAATTTTGTCAAGAATGTCTAGATATGTAGCAAGAATACGAAAAGCACCAGACCAGATATGGCAACAATATTCAACGAAAAGTAGATTTCTAAATGTGCAAGATGAATTCTGGCGACAGAAATGGTCTGACAGTGAACCGGCTTTCCTGTTAGAAGACATAGCAACTGTTTCAATATAATCTTTCCACTTCATGTCAGTGGAAAACGTGAGAAGAATGTGTAATGAGTTGCTCTCCTGATGGAAGGTAAAAAAAGGGGCAAAGAGGTTCTCTCCTGGTTTTCCATGATAGATGCTTTAATGTTCCGCCAGTTCAATTTTTACAGACCCGCTATGCCATATACACAGGGGTGGACCACCTTCGTATTCCAGTTGTAAGCTTCTTCTGCTCTATGGAACATACTTCTGATACTATGTTCCCCAAAATAACGACTCTTGTCAGCAATATTCCATTTTTCTAAAAGTGTCATGTACTATTTTGGAGAGATATAAGGAGTTACCGTTTTCTTTAGAGATGGATCGGATATATGTGTTCCACTTGAGGATCGGGATGACCTTGAGTTCCAACAAGCGTTCAAAGTAATAACTTCTCTTTGAAAGAGCACACATTCATGGCGACTGGTGAGAATTTAGGACCAGCTCGGTAATGGTGAAAGGTTAGGCGCTTGGTTTTTGAAGTATTGAAAGTGACATGCCACCACAACCCATTTAGCAATTAAAGACAGTGTTATGGTAATTTGCCCACGCACGCATGGACTCTCCCAACTATAAATAGGAGCAGGTACTGCTTTTTGGAGATAGATAGATATATAGATAGTATTATGGTAATTTATCCACACATGCATGGACTCTACCAGCTATAAATAGGAGCAGGTACTGCTTTTTGAAGAGGGAAGTTTCCTGCATTCAACTCTGAGAGTCGAACTGAAAATTCTTGTTGTAACACTCTCGTTTGTATATGTTTGTATTATTGTTTCTGTTAATAGATTTGTTTAATTCAATTCCTCTCTTTGTGTCTATTTCTGGCCCCTAACAAGGTTACAACAGAAAGGTTAGAGGAAATATTTGCTGCAAGGGTCTGGTCATCTAGAATTTTTGTGATGCGCCCATAAACTGTGGTTTCACCAAAGCGATACTTAGGAAAAAAGAAATTGTGGGAAACTGTAATGAGTTCAACTTGCAATGTGCGACCAATTAATGTGGCCTTGTGCCAGTACAGCTTAAGTTTAAGCAATAACTAACAAGCAACACTTGCACAAGCATATAGCTTTCATTCTTTATTTAGTTTCTAATTATTTCGATTTTCATAGAAACTGGCAGGTTTTGTTGGATGTGATTCAGCTCAGATGATGGTACTGGTTCCTTCAGTATCCGCCTGGTTGACGTGACAGATAGACCTCCTAGCTGCCAGATGCATATCTACACCTTCATTAGTTGTCATTAACTTCCCCCGACATGTATTCATATGCTTAAATCAGCCGCAATTAGAATTTGCACACATGAAACAAAACGGTTGATAGGATAAAGAACGGAGTCTCTCATTTCCTGGAGAGATGTAGACTCCACATTCGGAGAAGTTTCTAAAACCACATACCCACTCGCCAAAATTTGGAGCTGAATAAGCAATAATGTTATGACAGATTTCGTTTCGTTTTCATATTAATCTGTGTGACGATAATGATGTTGAATTTGATCGAGTGTTTATAATTATAGAGTCAGATTTTATCAACATTTAGAAATTACAACGACTCAAAATATTTTTGAAAAAATACCATTTGGCAATATAAGACGGATCAGTCAAAAAAAATTCGCTAGAGCGGTACAAAAGACTAGTAAAATAATATATATATATATATATATATATATATATATACTATTACCGTTGCTTTATAGAATGATGAAAATCTTCACGATCATACTCTGCTTCAATTCAGTTCATAGTACAAGTAAATCAAAAATTTCATTGTTTTTGTTTTACATTATTTATATGTGAACTATTGTTCTCATCTTTGCTGTTATGATCAGAATGTTTGAACCTTCATTAGGAGATTGTCAGTCCAAGTAATTTTCAGCCTAATGGATTCAAGCTTCGGTTTATGAATTTGGTAATGCAGTAATTGTAAGTAAAAGCCCTAGGCGGGATAGTACCGACTTAAATGCAGTGGAAAAGGGTGAGCAATAACTGATCAGCACTAAAATAAAAGTTAGACGAGATATTCCTTGACATGGGCAGTGGAACGAGAACAATCTACCCGCGTAGCTTAAATAAAGGGTTCAGTACTGAAGTTTACCAGGGTCGACAACGACCTGATCAAGGTTGGGGCTAACATGGCGGAAACGTTGGGGAAAATAGTTCGTATGTAAATAATGATAACTCCTCGTCCCAGAAAATGAAAGTGAGACTTTCATCTTTGTTTTCTATTTATATTTCTTTTTTATTTATTTTTTTACAAATAACTTCCCATCTACTCCACTCAGACTGACGCTACATTCTAAGGGAGCTATTTAATCCACCAATCCGAGTCCACGAGACAAGATTCTACAGCTTGTTGGCCTAGATTCATCCTCCGAGATGTGTAACTATACAGCTACTTCCACATAAACAGTTCACGTCATTAAGTTGAAGATTTCAAAAAATGAAGTAAATAAATTCATCCGAAATATTTTATACAAAATGTGGCAAAAGATCACAGAAAAGCAAGAAAAATATTTTGAAGGCTGAATAAGGATGCCATGAATTTATATAAATAAAAAACCTTGTTAAAATAATGCCAGTGACTATGAAAATCTATATGCCAAAATAAGATATAATAACAGCAAAATAAAAAAAATCTCCTAAGTAACGGATTTTCTACGGAGAAAGAACATCTTCAAAATACAGTAGAATCCCTCACATCCGGAATCCCTCATATCTGGAATCCCTCATATCCGGAATCCCCTATAACCGGACATGATTTTAATATGTATATTTGAACTATTTGGGTGATATGTAACTGATTTGAAATTTCTGTTTTTCGGGAAATTTACTTTGGATAATTGCTTCTGCTTATTTTCACCCAAATGGTTTTTATTGGTGTAAAAGATGATGGGAATAAGAGGAAAAGAACAACTTTGGAGTTATCGAAAAAAGTGGAAATTTTAAACAGACTAGACGCTGGTGAAAGTTTATTGTAACTAATGGCTGAGTTCAACATAGGAAAGTCAATATTGTATGATATAAAATCTTCTAAATAAACTATTCTCTAGAATTCACACTATTACAATGAACAAGGAAATAAAAAAAAAACATGATTGTGATGAAATCGGACTGAAATTGAAAAAGCTATTGAAAATGTTGTCTGTTTTATGGAAAGAAAGCCAGCATTCAGCTACGAAGATTGCAATAACGCACGCAGAGTTAAAAAGTGTCTTTCGTTTTAAAAAATTCAAGAACAAAACTAAAACGAAATGCTGAAAAAGTTGAGAAAGACATTAGAAGAGAAAGAATCATCATTCATAAATTGTACCAAAGAAAATGTTTTATATAAAGTTTCTTGTACAAAGCCGGTAGTACAATATCAGTTCTTCAGATAGAAATATGTTTTTCATGCCGGAATATACTTGTCATGCAAAGTTATTAGACCTTCTTCCCTTTTTTCGAATATTTCATGATACTTTCTTCGTCGAGACTCAGTCTAGGCCAGGTTTCTGGAATACAACGCAAAGTCAGAGGTCTTCTTCAGCGACAGGAAGTCACGTGAGTTTGGTGAAGCAGTCATCCCTCGCCTTTCGTCTGGAGGATTCTTCTTTTTGATTTCTTTGTTTGACTCTGGGAAATTAATTGGATGCCCAATTTTGGAGAGGCCCTTCCTCCGAGGAGTAATGGTATCAGAATAACGATCCACCTTAACTCCTTCCTTCTCGTATTGATGCCTCACACTAATACTTCGCCCCTCTTGATGTTCTATCTAGGCCTTTCACTTCGGCTGTAACTTCGACCAATCCGATCTTTAGACTGCATGGGCAAGCAGGCATGGCTTATCTCCAATTATTAATTTTAATTAACGTCTAAAATTTTCGTCAACGGAATTCTTCGATCCTTCCGGTTTTCTCAATCGGGCATTCATCGACTGTTTACTTGACAGCCGCTTCTTGTGGCACTTTGACTCTTATCGAAAGAAATCTCATCTCTTCAGTAATTCACATGTTCCCTTCCTTTTTTTTTTTTTTCTTTTAAGTGATAAAAAAACATTTCTCCAACTTTGCCTTTGTTTCCAGAACACCTTCAATTTTATCTCGACCGACTTTTCTTTACCGGGTTATGGCCAGAAGATAATTCCATAACCTGGATTTTAAAAACAATAGTGTCTCAATTTCGGCTTTCACACCGCCTCTCCCCACCCCTCGTGGGTTTAAATTATCCAGATGTCTTTTACGACTAGATTCCTAAAATAATAATAATGCCAATTTACTTCTAGCCAGCCCCCACTCCTGAGTTGGTCATTGAAGGTCCTCATATTTTTATTCTTATGTCGACGTGTTGACCAGCCGGTAATTACCAGGTCCATTTCATAGTCAGATGTCAATTTTGGCCATATGGTTTTTGTGAAAAAAATCAAATGATTCTGTCTTATCTTTACTCAAAGAAGAAGAAAAAAAACAAACCCTCTGAATTGAATAAATTTTGCCTCGTCTCTTGGTATAGCTATCGAGTTATCTCTTCAGCGCTTAAATTGTCACATTTCTTTCGGTATAGCTATCCAGCTATCCCTTCACCTCTTAAACTTGCAGGCTTGTCCTCTTCACAAGAAGTTAATGTCAATTTTTCTGCTTGTTTTTCTTTTTGTTTGTATAATGTCTCGTTTATGTCGTTATTTTCAAAATTTAAATTAATTGAAAAAAATAAATTTAATAATCTTCCCTTCTCTGGTAAATAATATTGTCATAATTTCCTTCATATTTATCATATATACTAGTTCTGTTTTTAAACTTCTACACATTTTCAAATTTCAGGTTTCCTTTGAAGAAAGGGAATGTTTAAAATCTCAGTGGAACTATTGACAAAGATGCTGTCAAAAAATGTCAAAAAACGTACAACTGAAGCAGAAAAATTAGATATGCAGATTGAAAAACACCAGCAACAGGATTCTACACATGTTAACTCTATATTGGATATTTTTTCACCAATGTCTTACCATGAAGAAACAACTGATGACAGTTTTGAGCCAGGGATGCAATCTGAGAGATCTTACCGTCTGTAGATATGTCATGGAACTTATCAAGGAGCATGGCTTGCTAATGCCTTTTATTAGACCTACAAGATATGGGCTTTCTTCGTCCAAGCATTAACTTAAACGGCATTATCAGTGACAAATCAAAAATAGTCAGAGAAAAAACTAGATTAAAATTGACCACACATCAAAAATTGTTCAGAGCAATTAAAATACACTGGCCACCACGATTTTTGGTGCCAAGAATCAAAACACATTTTTTATCTAATTCAATGGTGCTGATTCCGAAAATTATCTTACTTTTTCTTTGTTAGCTACCATTTTTGCTGTATTGAAATTGCTCATTTTTGGGAAAATGATGAATTTACGATCTTGGCTGATTGCAAAATTTAGTTAATAAACGTCGTAGAATCCCATCAATTTTCAGGTACCTGAAATAAAATATTTTTATAAGAAAAGTTGTTTTTAAGTCAAAAATTTTAAAATAGTACCAAATTTTTCCAATTTATTGCCAAAATTCAAATTAACTGATAATAAGTAATACACTTCAGTAAACCTGATAATGAAGGTGGCATCAAAAAATGAAACCCTAAAATCTTGTTTGATACTCATAAATTTATCCTATCACTTTTATCCCTTCACTACGGAAGGAAACTAAGCACATTGAGAGCATTTTGTTTTCACAGTTGGAAAGAAACTCCAACTAAAGACATCCCAATTGAATGCACCTATTCCATTGTACATGATACTACTGGAATATCAAAAGGGACTTAAATAACATTGAACATGACAGACAATCAAGAAAGAGAAAACTTTTACCATAATTCTTATGTTCCCGAAGGTTTTATTTCTGTTGCTTATTAAATGTTCTGATGAAAATACTTATTGGTCTTGATATATTCAATCGTGTTATTTTTAAAGACTTAGGGTGTGATTGTTATGGCAAAAATAATATTTCTCAATAAGCAGACCAATATCTGTCTATATTTCTGAGATGAAGTATTATGCACATTATTTGGACTATTGTCCTCATCTTTGTCGCCATATTTATTACAACGTTTTGGCCATGTACGCTCCGGCCATCTTCACGTGGTTGGAATGTTGAACTTAATGTATGTCAGTTATCAGTTATCTCCTGTTAATTTCCCTCTGAAAATTCTCCACTGCCTTAACTGGGTATTGAACTCACAACTCTTTGCGTCTTGTCACGGGGTCTAACCAACCCCTTTATCCACTGTGCCATGTGCCCTTGTTTTATTTCTGTTATTAGTTTATTGAATGTTCTGATGAAAATACTTGTCGGTCTTGGTATATTCAATCGTGTTATTTTTAAAGACTTAGGGTCTGATTATTATTGCAAAAATAATATTTCTCAATAAGCAGACTAATATTTATTGATTTAAATACGAATTGAGAAGGTTTCTGTGATTTTATTTTGAGAAATAAAACCATCGGTTAATATCATGACAAATGGAAAAATGATTTTTTTTCCCAAAATGAGGAATTTCTTCACAGCAAAAATGCTAGCTAAACAAGTGGTATCATCTGCATTGGCATTAGTTGAAAAGTTGATAAAGACACTTTGTAATAAAAAGCAATTGCAAAGGAAAAGGTCGAAAAACCTTAAGAAAATCAAAGGACCAGAGCGCCACTAGACTTTCTCCATAGACGGACACGGAAAGAAGACATCTCACCCACAGAGCTATCCTTAACATTTGATGTAACAAGTGTTCTTCTAGTAGAGGATGTTGCTGCTGTTTTAGAAGAATTTAAACAGCGTAAATTTCATTAAGACAATTTTTGTCAGCAATTCCAGTAGAAACACTGGTTGTAATCAGAGCTTGTTACAGCTCTGGAGAGAAAAAAAACTTGAAAGAAAGTTGCACACTATTGTCTGCTTACTTTAGCAAAATGAACTTCCATTTTGAGCTGTTTTTAAGTACATTAATGGAATTACAAGAAGTCCTACTACTTTTACTGGTCCTCTAGGGAAACTTTTCAAAAATGATTACCAGCATTTGTCCCAGATAAAATATAGCACTATCAATCGCACTTTAGAAAACTTCTATCTTACTGCAAGGATAATGGAAGATTTAAATGGCTAAAGACTGCCCTTAGAATATGCAACAGGGCTTTCTCGAGGGAAAGTGAACCGTAGATCTGATGACTGGAAAACTGGGTTTTTAAATCAAGCAAGATGGCTAACGTTAGTCATCAGGTATTTATGGACTAGAGGTGCTCCTTACAAAATTTATAATTGAAATATGCAGTTAGTTGGTTTGAAATTAAAATGAATAATAAATTCCATAATCAACAAGTGTATAACTTCAACATAAACAAGAGAATAAATCAATAGTCAACAGAAATCCATAATTAAAAAAAATTTACATCGCAAAAATATTTTTTTGTTTCAGAAGTAGCGAGCCACTAGAGAAGAGATTTAAAAAATGACATTCCACTCTGAAACGACTTCTCTCGTCAAATGTGATTAACATCTTATAAAATGGAATTCGTTAACCTGGGCTTGCAGAAAGATTTTCAAATAATGAACTGCAAGAGATTCTAATGAATGGAAAAATATTGAAGTTACCAAATTTACTTGCCCATTCGCAAAGTGCAGAATGAGCATTTAAATGAACTACGGTAGCTTCATAAACTGTATATGGAGAAGAAGCGATGCCAAACACATTATTCCTAAATCATTGTCCCATCAAATAAGACTTTCATTTACTTCAAAGGTAAATTATACTGAACAATTTAGCTCTATTATAATAAATATCTAATATAATAATATGTTTTAAAGTGTAGTAGTTTCAGTGAGATTTTCAATAAACAACTTCAGATTAAAACGTTTTAGTTTAGTTTATTTTGTTTTATGGCATATCAACCTCAATGGGTTATTTAATGCCGACAAGATTTTTAGGATAGATTCATATGAACAGAATACATATTCTTTGGTTTAGATTGGTTTGGTTTATTTTATAAGAAATGTTGTCGGCATATCAACCTCAATGGGTTATTTAAGGCCGGCAACATTTCTTATTGCTGGTAATATTTTGTTTTGTCAAAAATCTGTTTCTGGTAATATATTTCCTTCAAAATTGTATTGCTGGTAATAAGTTTTTTTCAAAAAAGTATTGCTGGTAATAGCTAACTATTGCCCATAGCTGGGGCCCTAACAGGTGCTACCACCCCAGGTCAGGGTGGACCTGGGAACACCAACAATTAAGAGGTGGTTCTACGCTCGTCAAAACCTCCTGATCAGCTGCTGGACGTAGTTTATCGTCTTACCCAGGATACTTAAAACGTTTTGTCTTATAATTTGTGCCCAGCAGTATTATGGTGTTTTATTTATTCATTTATTTATTATTGCCTACGAATTAGTGGAAGATTTTATTCATTGTAATAATTTTTGTATCATTTACAATTTTTACAATTTTCACTTATTGAATTTATTTCAAAAAATGTATATTTTTCTTGTCCCTATTCATAATTAGAATTCTGATTTAAATATATTTTCCTTTCTTTGTATTTAATACTTTATTTGGATTTATTGCTGAAAACAGTAAAATATTTTAGTCAATTTGTAAGCAAAAACTTGCGGAGATTAAGTATTTTTGTACATTTCTTTTCAGACGACTTTTAAACCTAAATGCTCAAAAATCGACAAAAGCTATAAATCTAATTTTGTGAACATTAGATCCTAGCTTTCACAACGAGTGCAATGTTCCTTTTCTACAAAACATGAAAAATTAACCTACACTATTGTAGAACTACATTATGGTTTCAAGTTATGACTACAGTAGCCATAACAACGGAATATCTGATTATTTCAAATGATTGTGCTTTGGAGCCAAATACTTTCTCATAAATAGGGCACCAGTACATCCATTAAAACAGAAAAATACTGTTACACAAAGTCAACTGACCTGAATCAATTGTAACATAAACCCTTGTTTGAATTAATTGAAACAACCGCTTTAGTTTCCTTTCTTTTACCATACGGTCAATTTTAGACCCCCTGGATTGACAGGGGGTAATCAATTTCTTTTTTTTTTTCTTTTTTCCTCAGATTAGGTCATCTGCAGTAATGAGCAGTAATATGAATCTATTTTCGGGGTGTATGATAAAATTTGTTTGGCCTTGAAAAATATTGCGTCATCCGAGATTGCGTCAAATTTTTATCCTGCCCAGACAGTATCCTACGACGGAAAAGAAAATTACTTACCAAAAAAAAAAAAAAAGGGCGCGTATTCTGCATGACATGCTGAAGATGGAATATTTAGATTAAAAACAACTCTGTTGCAGGAGTCTCTATAAAAGTATTTTGTTATGCATAATACTTGGCGTCCTCTCCCAGTTGTTGACGAATGAAAAATCTACTCGGCCGATAAAAGCAGTTGGTGTTCTCGAATCGAGCGGAAAAACTGATGTATTTTGGCTACCGCGTTCGTAGGAGATTGAGTTATTTTTCTGACTGGTTAAGTGCATTGGGATTTGTGAGATAGTACCTGCGAATTGAGTTTTCGGCATTTCTTTCTGCCCCCGATATTCGAGTTTGAACATACAGTGATTTATTCTCTGCGTTGTGGAATTAATCTGCGACAAATATTTCCTTTGCTTTCAGAACGCTTACACTGTTTTTGTTTTTGTTTACTGAGAAACATTCTCCGTGTGGGTGAGTACACTCACATGCAACATTTGTTTTCTTTAGATGCTTGAAAGTTTGGGGTGTATTATTTTGAATAACTAGCTTCCTAGTTTAGATTTTTTTTTTTTTTTCATAGTAAATAATGAATCAGATCTATTTGTCTTTATCGTGAGGTGTTTATTTCACTATAACAATGTTTGACGTAATAAATACACACACATATATAAAACAATATTTCTATATATTTAAGGCAATTTTTTTTTTTTTTTTGCTACCCATGAACAAAACCCCTGTTACACAGTGTCATCGCCTGAGACAAAACCTGATTTTTTCAGGTTTGTGATTATCTTTGAAAGTAAATTAATCTGAGAAGAGTTCTGAGGCAGAAGCAATTTCCACATTCTCATTTTATTGTTTTCTGTATCATAAATATGGTCTTATATATATATATATATATATATATATATATATATATATATATATATATATATATAATTATTTATTTTTAAAGAAAAAAAAATTTATAACATAAATATGTTATAAAATTACTACAAAAATAGCCATTTTGTTTCAACATCCTCGGTGTCTTATCAAGTGATCACTTGATAAGACACCGAGGGTGTTGAAACAAAATGGCTATTTTTGTAGTGATTTTATAACATATTTATGTTATAAATTTTTTTTTCTTTAAAAATAAATAATTATATCTGCTCTACTTTGTATTGAGCACTCTTTTAAGAATAGTAATTGTTGGTTATTGGAATTCATTCCATATACACCAATCATATACTTGGATATATATATATATATATATATATATATATATATATATATATATATATAGACGGTTTATTCTCCAATATGAGTGTTCAGCTATTATTATTATTATACATCTACATATTACATACAGATATATTTCTAGAGAATTTATTTTTAATCCGAAATTTGTCGGAAAATTTATTTTCTTTATTAAGATTTCTCGAATACACAGGCGGATAGACGTGATGTTTAAAATAAAAATGAGGCGTTTATTTCAAATACGAGTGTCTACTATAATAACGTTTGAAATAATAAATACATATATTCATATATATATAAAACAATATTTCTATATATTTAAGGCAAATTTTTGTTGTCTTTTCTGTCGAATAATACGTCTTAGATAAAAAAAAAAAAAAGATTTTCTGCCAGAAAATATTTCATTTCGGAAGAAATATGGTCCAAGGTTTCGACTTTCTTAAGTCATCATCAGGGTAGATAGAGAGAAATGGTGAGTATCGTAGAACTGGTGAGTGTAGTGATGTGACGTACGTATACATTAGTGTATGTATGTCGCTACGAATGTAGTTGTGAATTATGTAAAACAAATAAGATTAGGAAAAAGGAAAATATTAAATAGGCCGATAAAATTGTCAATCATGGCCGCAAAGGTTGATTGTCTTCCCTGGTCATGGCTGATTCGAAGCGGTGATAAGGCGTCTGTTTAGTAAAATGTTGTTTATCAAATTCTCAGCCGTAATGGAGCCCATTACTTGTCGAGGTGAATAACCTCTGCCCTATGCGACGGATTTAGTGTTTCTGGCAATTAACTTATACGTGTTATCTTCATTAACGAAAAGTTTGTATATAAATTTATGTTTGGCTTTGGTATTCATAGAATTTCGATATAAAAGATTTGTATAAACTCTCTGTTAATTGTAAATTAAACCCGACGTTGACAAGACATGGAAGAATTTAAATATGTGGAGGAAACTGCCAATCACTTAATAAAGATATGTCGCAATTTAGTTCATATGGAATAACAAGTATATTTGTAAGAGTGGGAGCAGTAATTCAGTGAGAATTGCGCAAATGATGTGGTTTTATAGGCCTTTGAGAGAGAAGTGAATATAACTGCGAACATTATGATAAACATTGTTAATTTTCGATTTGGTTTTCTTTCATTTTGATTTCAGCTGCTCTTCATTCTGTAATGAAGGAGATAAAAGGAAATTTAGCTATATTATGAGATTCGTTCACCTACAGCCGTTAGTCTCTGTGGCTTAAATAGGAGAGCAGCTGTCTCGGTAAGACTGTGATCTTTTTTTTCTTGATCCTCGATTTCAGTTGATATTCATCACAAACTACTAAAGAACAAGTGAAATTAAGATGGAAAAAATACTATTTGCGGTCGTGTGGGCGCCAAATGTAGGATTGAAGAGCCAAGTTCACACTCCATCGAATACCTGCAGCATTCAATTTCGCACAATGGTGCAAGTTAAATAGTAGTGTAGACTACGGTCATTATTTCTGATTGACAACAAGCTTGAGAGAAGGAAACTTCTCAATTCCTCTCAGCTATCTTAGTTAGCTGAGTGGAATACAGAAGGCATAGCAACTTACAAGAAAGGAAGCCGGAGAGAGCCAAAATAGCCTACGTTCTGAAAGTACATGCTATATATATATATATATATATATATATATATATATTAAAAACTACACATATACCTACGTTTTAAGTACGACTCGGAGTTTCATGACTTTCCCATTCATCAGGTACTGAGAGTAGGAATAATGATTGTGATATATATATATATATATATATATATATATATATATATATATATATATATATATATCACAATCCTTATTTCCACCATTTGAAATATTCAGATATTCTGTTGTTATGATAACAGTAGTCATTAATTGAATCTACTAATCAAATTTTCAAATACTGATTAGTCAGCTATTGATAAATTCATTTTTACTTTAGTTCAGCTCTTTTTGGTTGCATGTTTCCTTTAAATGGTTTTAAAAATAACAAAATTCTTTTGTATGTGAAGATAATAAAAATTCTAGATTATTCGTGCAAAAAATAAAGCCAATCTAATTTCAAAATATTATCCTCGTCTTTGCCGAAAATTTAAAAACACAGAATAACATTACGACTAATTCTACTAGACGGTGTAAAACTATTAAAATTGACTGTACTGAGTTTTCAGGAAGAATTGTAACTGTGAACTATATAAATACTGTAACTGTTTTTTTATGGCTTAAAGAGTAGACCAGCTATCACAATGAGACAGGATTCACAAGTGAAAACGTGGATAAAAGCATTGGTTAAGTAATCCGCTGTAGGTCAAATCACAGTCGATGTCGTCCAGATAGAAGGCTCGCCATGGTCATGGACACCTGGTAGTTTATTCCCTCAAGGGAACCCCACTACGCACAAGCCGTTGACATCAGTGTAGGAATCCGTCCTATCTCCGTACTGATTGTATAAATAGGCATAAGGCTCAGTCTAGCTCATTAGGTTAGATGGCCTTTGACCACACAGGAAGGTCCATCCACCCTTTGACAGATCTGTTTTTTTAATCCGGCTGAATAGCCACCCTCCTCAACTTGTTTAGTCGCTGATGACGTGGCTCGGCAGCAGGTAGTAATGGATTGTCTGGTAACAGCACATATCTTAAAATTACAAAAGGTAGCTTTTAGTAAATATATTGGATCATAAGATAAAAAATGAACCCCAAACCAAAAGTCACCAAATATAATCTCTGAACCTTGAGATGGTAAGATTCAGAAATTCACCAAAGAAAGACTAAAGTAAGGATCTTATTTTTACGATTTTCTAAGCGCAGCTTAGATGCGGCACAATGCCGAAAGTATGGGACACACAGTGAGGATCGAACTCACTACTCACTCTTAATTAATATAGCAAGACAATCTGTCTTACCATTACACCCCGTCGAGGCGCCCAAGTAATGATCTTATTATCTGTCTATATTTTTGAGATTAGGTGTTTACATTGTTCGGACGACTGTCCTCATCTTTATTGTCATATTTACAACGTTTCGGTCTTCTTCAAGGCATTTTACTTCAATCAACGTTTTTTTTTTCCCTGGACTATGTGGTTGACTGAAGTAATCCATTGTCTTGACCAAGCATTGGTTAAAGTAATCCAATGACTTGACCCAAAGAGTTGTGAGTTCAATATCTGGTGACAGCAGAGGTATTATAAAAGAAAACTTAGAGGGTTGAGTTACATCAACACCATCAGAAGCAGCATCAGCATTCCCATGACTGACTATGGTCGTAGGGACACCGCGGGGCTGAGCAACAGACCAATTCTGTCTATAAATCTCAAGTAAAAACTAGAGAGGCATTTATTCCTTCATAACGCGTCTAGGTCAAGCAGACCTTCTACGGGTCAAATCACAGTCTACGCCCTCCAGACCGAAGGCTCGCCTTGGTCATGGACACCTGGCTGTTGATCCAATCAGGCAAACTCTAAGCTCACACCGTTAACAGTGTAAGAAGCTCTCTTCTCGGCGCATCGGCTGTATACATAGTCATGAGGCAAAATCAATACAAAAATAATGGATTTTTGGTGAACTAATGCATTATTAGTTATTGGTACAGTTGACTATGGGCTAATTACTTTCGGAATATCTTCATAGATATTTACAGTTTGTTTTTTTTTTCCTTATACTAAAGTTCGCCCAATACAAGGCTTAGGAGCCACTGTGGTAGAAGGTTACTGTATGTAAGAGGAAGTGGTTAAATAAGTAAATAAATTTAATTAAATGGTCAAATTTCACTTGATACCACGTCAGATCCTGTTCAAACGGCAGGTTCGTAAATGACGTAACTCGTGTTTATGCTCCAACTGCAGTACTTGTGTGAAAGCTAGGGGGGGGGCATTCATTCCTTCATTACGCCTCTAGGTCAAGCAGACCTGCCGAACTCCAACCTGCTGCAGGTCAAATCACAGTTCCCGTCTTCAACCAACGTTTTGATCCCCTGGGTCATTTGGTTGATTGAAGTAATTCAGTGACTTGACCCAAACAAAAACTTGTAGATTTGAGTTACTAGAGGGAATTAACTGAAACTGAGGTATATACAAAGGCATGGCACGTGGAATTAGAACAATCTTTCGATATTCCAACATATATCACCTGAAGAAGGTCGGAGGCTACAACGGCCGAAACGTCGTAAATATGGCAATAAAGATGAGCACAACAGTCTGAATGATGTAAATAGTGTAAAAAGCGATTTGTGTCAATGTATCAGTGAACATTTTTTCTGCATTACGCTCTGAGTAATTTGCGACAAAATGCAAATGAAATTAAGATAAAAGACATACTCGTCGAAAACTAATAATAATTGACAAATTTCATGTAATTATACAATTATCGATTACTTGAAGATGAGTTGTACCAGTAGTCATTTAGACACTTGGATCGATTCTGAATTTCCAAGGAAATATATAGAATAAACTGGAAAACTTAGAAGAAAACCATACCATTCAGATGACGTACTGGGTATGGCGATAAACTACATCCGCGTCCTGGGTAAAACGATAAACTACATCCGCGTCCTGGGTAAGACGATAAACTACATCCAACAGCAAGGACTCTGATCAGGAGGTTTTGATGAGCATGCTACCATCCTGACCCGGTGTGGTAGCACCTGTTAGGGTCTCAGCTATGGGAAAATAATTCACACCCAAACTTGTGTAAAAATAGGTTTTAATACCAGAAATACTTTATAATAAAAAAAATTATTACCAGCAATAATTTTTGAAGGAAAAATTATTATCAGCAATACTTTTTAAAAAATACCAGCAATACAAACAGCTATACATTCTTTGAAAAAAAATTATGACCAGCTATAGATTTCTTCAAGGAAAAATATTCCCAGAAATAGATTTTTGAAGATAAATATATTACCAACAATAAAAATTTTATCGGCATTAAATAGCCTGTTCAGGTTGATATGCCGTAAAACAAACCAAACCAAACCAAACCATTCATATGGCAACATTACCAGTGCAAATCACCTGTTACTGTTAGCGTACCAAAATAACGATAATTGTCCAGTAACAGTTTGTACTATTCACCATCACACTATAAACCTCATCCTTCATTGGTATTATGCCAGCATTTCGTCCATTATGACCAATCAGGAATGTGCCAACTCGACTAACTTTCTGGGAATTTTGGAAAGATTCCTTTATTTACTCTAGGGTTGGGGGATATATATTTTAACGCTCTTCTGTTTATATTCCGGAATATCTCGAAGACTTCTTATTTAGCATGGCTCAGGTTTTGTCCACTTTGTTTCTACTGATTCTAAGTCTGCACTACGCGACCCAGGGCTTGAACTCACAATTATTATGTCATCAATTTCAACGGAAGCTTTGATCCACTAGACGATTTTTTCGAACAAAAATAAACGGCATAAAAATCAAAGAAAGCAAGACAAAATGAAATGTTTCTACAAAGAAAGAAAAAAAGAAAGAAAGAAAGATTGAAAGATTTCTCAAAAACGAAGAAATAAAAGAAGGACTGAATGATTTCTTGAAAAAAAGAAAGAATTTCTGATGGGTTTCTAGAATGAAAGAAAGACTGAATGATTTCTGGAATGAAAGAAGGACTGAATGATTCCTCGAATAAAAGAAGGACTGGATGATTTCTGGAATAAAAGGACTGAATGGTTTCTAGAATGAAAGAAAGACTGAATGATTTCTGGAATGAAAGAAGGACTGAATGATTCCTCGAATAAAAGAAGGACTGGATGATTTCTGGAATAAAAGAAGGACTGAATGGTTTCTAGAATGAAAGAAAGACTGAATGATTTCTGGAATGAAAGAAGGACTGAATGATTCCTCGAATAAAAGAAGGACTGGATGATTTCTGGAATAAAAGAAGGACTGAATGGTTTCTAGAATGAAAGAAAGACTGAATGATTTCTGGAATGAAAGAATGACTGAATGATTCCTCGAATAAAAGAAGGACTGGATGATTTCTGGAATAAAAGAAGGACTGAATGGTTTCTAGAATGAAAGAAAGACTGAATGATTTCTGGAATAAAAGAAGGACTGAATGGTTTCTAGAATGAAAGAAAGACTGAATGATTTCTGGAATGAAAGAAGGACTGAATGATTCCTCGAATAAAAGAAGGACTGGATGATTTCTGGAATAAAAGAAGGACTGAATGGTTTCTAGAATGAAAGAAAGACTGAATGATTTCTGGAATGAAAGAAGGACTGAATGATTCCTCGAATAAAAGAAGGACTGGATGATTTCTGGAATAAAAGAAGGACTGAATGGTTTCTAGAATGAAAGAAAGACTGAATGATTTCTGGAATGAAAGAATGACTGAATGATTCCTCGAATAAAAGAAGGACTGGATGATTTCTGGAATAAAAGAAGGACTGAATGGTTTCTAGAATGAAAGAAAGACTGAATGATTTCTGGAATAAAAGAAGGACTGAATGGTTTCTAGAATGAAAGAAAGACTGAATGATTTCTGGAATGAAAGAAGGACTGAATGATTCCTCGAATAAAAGAAGGACTGGATGATTTCTGGAATAAAAGAAGGACTGAATGGTTTCTAGAATGAAAGAAAGAGTGAATGATTTCTGGAATGAAAGAAGGACTGAATGATTCCTCGAATAAAAGAAGGACTGGATGATTTCTGGAATAAAAGAAGGACTGAATGGTTTCTAGAATGAAAGAAATACTGAATGATTTCTGGAATGAAAGAATGACTGAATGATTCCTCGAATAAAAGAAGGACTGGATGATTTCTGGAATAAAAGAAGGACTGAATGGTTTCTAGAATGAAAGAAAGACTGAATGATTTCTGGAATGAAAGAAGGACTGAATAATTTATTGAAAGAAAGAAAAGTCAGATAGAAAGAACGAACGAAAGAAAGCTGAAAGGTTATAAATGCCAAAGAAAGAAATTAAAGTGAAACGGAAATCATGGGAAAAAAACAGAAAGGAAAAAAACGAAACAAGAAAGAAGAAAGAAGAAAGTGAGAAACAACAAAAAAAATTCCGAAAAGCAAAAGTTCCAGAGAAACCAAACAAATAAAAAGCTGAGAAGTGTAAAACGAAGCGGCAACTTAATTAAGAAGGTTGTCTTTCTAAATAACGCTCTGCTGTAATTAGGCGGGAATCGCTATCGGAATGGGTGCTGGGTGGCGTTCTTACAGTTTAACAAGCATCGGCAGGATGTGGGATAATCAGGAATCATGAAATAATTAAATGGCACTCACGATCGGCAGTCGCGGGGAGGCTAGAGGCTTTTTACTTCCAAGGGCGATGACCAGAGGCGATAGAAACGGGGACGAGACTTAGAGCAAAGAATGAAACGACCACCATTTTTTTTATTCACGTGTGTAGGCAGGAAAAAGAGCGCGAATTCGATCTAACTGTACTTATGTATTCACTTTTGCATGTGTGCTACGTAAAATCATGCATTTATTCTTTCAAATGCTTTTCTGCTGCGAACAACTTCTTGTTTTCTTTTTAAATTGATAGATAGATAGATAGATAGATAGATAGATAGATACGAACAGACTGAGATAGACAGATATGAACCGGCTAAGACTGATAGATATTAACAGATTGAGATAGATATGAACAGACTGAGATAGATAGATAGATAGATAGATAGATAGATAGATAGATAGATAGATAGATAGATAGATAGATAGATAGATAGATTGATTGATTTGGCTGAGATATGACCAGATAAATATGAACAAATTGAATAAGTTACATAGATAGATGGCTATCGAATAATGTCCGCGGGATACTCTGAGACATTAGTCTCGTATGTTCACAGGAATTACAACCAATATAGAATTGACAATGACAGCAGAATTGGATAGAGCAAGTTTAAAGCTACAAAACCCATTTTTCTATATCGTCATCTCTACTGCTTATGCATTATTGAGAGACGCTCTTTGGTATGAAGAGAGAAACAGAGACACAGATTATGTAATTTTACAGAAGGCTATTGATAATTCCATGGACGGAGCGAGTAAGAGACAAGGAAGTCTTAAATGGTAACAAAAAGAATATTTATACTCAAAATCCTAAAAAAACAACTGAAATTTCTTGGACACACAATGAGGAAGAAAGACTTGTCGAAGCCGAGAATGATAGGGGAAGGCAGGAGACAACCAACCTGACGTGTTTATGCCAATGGACGGTGAGATGGGATTAGGAGGCTTGGCAAAGGGAGAAATGCTGTTAAGGTCGACGAGGGATAAAAGGTTGTCAAGAGCCAGGGTCGCCCACCCCTAGAAGAAGAAAAAGCCGCCTGGAATGTGACTTATCACACACATCACTGTTACAACAGGTTAAATGTATTAACCATCGCTCAACTGTGCTCATATTCACATGATCTCTTTAAAAGTTTGGCAAGACTTATATTCCAGTGAGCGTAAATGACTATAACGAACCCGACTGGAATTGGAACTCGGCTCTCCGAGTTCCAATTCCGAATCGTTATACATTACACCACCCGCACATCCAAGCTTATTGCTATTCCCAAGCTTTCACCCATCTAGGTACAGCGAAGGCTCGATATCAAGCAATCAATTCCTTCTAGAAGACTCACCGTATGTTTAAAGCTTCAGAATTAGACAACTGGATTTTTCTGCGGTTTAAAGTGTTGATTATAAACATATCTTATTCCCTGGTTATCGTGAGTTCGATTCCTGCTTTGGGTAGTGCTGAAACGTAAGAGTAGAAGAAATGGAATTTTATAAATAGGAAGTAATTTGATATCGAACTTAAAGGCTTTCATCATAAGAGGAACGAGAAAGTCTCACAATGGAGAAGTTGATACTTTAACAGATTCTTTTTAATAACAAATTCTATTATCGGTGAGTGCTTCACACCAGTAGTCAGTCGATTAAGTGCCATCACGTGTTTACACGCTTGACTGATTATGTCTCTTTCGATTCATGACTAACTCGGCAGAAGAATTGCCCTTTCTTCTTGCGCTAAGCTGGTTACCACCCAAGTCTGGTTATTCGCGCGTAATTGAATGTAACGAACCCGACTGGAATTGGAACTCGGCACTCTGATTTTTCATCACCAACGGACATACACCTTTATGCAAATTAATTGAACAACCGCTTCAGTTTCCTTTCTTTCACCATACAGTCAGTTTTAGATCCACTGGAGGGGGAGAGGATGTAATCGATTTTTATTTTTTCCTCATTTTAGGTCATTTTCAGTAGTGTGCAGTAATATGAATCTATTTTCGGTGGGTATGGCCTTGAAAAATATTGCGTCATCCGTGACTGTATCAGATTTTCATCACACCCAAACACTATTATCTCGACTGTCGATTAGTTGTCCTACGGCCATTGTCTGCGATGGACATTACTCTAAGGAAGCGTACAAAAATTGTAACGCTGCACGAACACGCCGACACGCCTTACCAGAGAGCAAATCAAAGTACTATAGATTGTCCCAGAATCTCTCCTGATTTAAATCCAATCGAGAATCTATGGCCAATCTGCAAGGAAAGACTTTGTGGAATGGACATACGAAATGCACTGGGTCATGTTTTATCGGAAAAAAAATGAAAACAAAAGTAAATAATAACGGAATTATTCGTTTTGCTTCAATTAATTTGCACAAGGGTGTAAATACTAAGCTTTGCAAATAGAAAGAAAAATTAATAAAATCTTCCGTTCCAAATAAGTCAGTTTCTTTTTTTTTTTTTTTACCCCTTCTTACTGTTACTTTTCTTTTCTTTCTTTTTTTTTTACTTTTGTTTTGTTTTGTTTTTTTTTTCTTTCTTTTTTTTCATACATGTCGACTTCCTAGATTTCTCTGTTAAAAAAGGAGCAACTTATTTTGAGCTCCGCCACAACTAAGGATTCGTAAGAAATTTCTAAAGTCACTAAATATTAGAACCCCCCCACACACCTAAGTTATTAAACACGACAGAGTAATAATACTAATAATATACAAAATGAAGGATATCGTAATGATATACAGCAAATGATGTCGATTTTTGTGGAGAAGAACCGAAGAGAAACGAGAGAAAGCGAGACTAAGAATGCAAAGAACTCTACTCACAGCTCCGGCAAGAAGAGCCGTCGATTGGTCCGCCTGACTTTATCAGTAAATCAGATACGATGGTCCTTCAGTAAGCATCGCTTTGATGCACCCCATCCCTCAGATGACATTGCCGACAGATGAACATACCCGGTGTTTCGAGTGGCAGCGTTTCACAGTTTTCCACATCAGTCACAAGATATTCTATTTCTGACTCGCACATGAATACCTCGTTTCTTCTCAAGGTAACCAACTGAAACTCGACGACAGCAGCAGTGAGGAATTCTATTTATCAGGCGAGAGGCACAGCTATTTCGCCATGTTTATTCTTGCGTTCATTCCAATATGCGATATTTTCGTAGTTCACTCTGGTTTATAGATAGCAGACGACACGATTATCATTCTTCGCGAGGCGTCTTCAGGATTATTAGTTATTGCAACTTGAACACAGTCCATTTATAGCTTTCCCACATATATTTAATAACAATGCTCCGTCAGAAATGTTTACCCATACATTAATCTCTTTCTTTCTCATTTCAAATCCATAATCAAATCATTAGCAATGAACTTATATTTTACACATAATAGCCCTATTCTATCAATAACTTTTGTATTTATTACTGAGCACCGACAACCCGCTTCTTCCTCGAACAAAGTATTTCGATCGCTGTTTTCTATAAACTCTACAATAAATGTCTTTCTACCTAATAATTGTTGAAAATTCTCTTCTCTAGTTCCATTCTTTAAGAACTCAGGTGATCAGTTTGCTCCTTCTCTTGTCCTAGTAACCTTCAACCACTTTTCGGCAAAGTACAAATGGATCTAATCAACTCACCTCACAGAGTCTTCTTTCAGACAAGTAATATGGCTTTTGCTTCTCTGGTTAAACTGTTTATGTATTAACTGTTATTACTGAAATAGTCTATCAAGCTTTAAGAGAGAATGCTGAAGCTAAGGTTGTTGCTTTGCATATCTCGAAGGCATTTGACGGGATTTGGTATGTTGGTCTTCTTCACAAGTTGAAAGGTCATGGTATATCTGCTTGAATTTTTGATCTGATTCAATCTTATCAAATCGCGAAAGGAATGCGGTCTACAATGGCGACTCTTCTAGATCTTTTTGCATTGATGCAGGTATCTCCCAGGGATCTATCCTTGAACTTACGTTGTCCTAATTTTCATCAACGACCTCCTGATGTCTTGATATCTTAACTCGGTATCTATTCTGATGACACAGCTGTTTACTCTTGTTTCAATGGTAAGTTTGATCGATTCGATAAGGTTAAATTGGCGTTCAATCTGTTGTTAACTGAGGCAAAAAATGGTTTGTAATTTTAACGCCTCCAAAATGAAATTGCTTACTTTAATCGTCTGAGAGAATACTTTTTACCTTCCATCATCATGCTTCCTGGCTATGAGGATAAACTACATCCAACAACAAGGCCTCTGATCAGGAGGTTTTGAGGAGCGTGGAATTACCTCTTAATTGCTGGTGTTCCCAGGTCCACCTGTTAGGGTCCCGGCTATGGGCAAATGGTTAACCCCGAAACTGAGGTAAAAAGCATTATGAAAGTGTAAAACTAGGTTTTAATACCAGAAATACTTAGTAAAAAAATTATTACCAGTCTCCTCTTCATCTTTGAGGAGAGTGTCCAGCATTCACTGCCATATAGTAGGACAGAAAACAGTTCAGTACTATTTTCCTGTTTCTAAAAATTGCTTAACTTTTGGGAGATCATTTTCGCTATCCCAATGTGTCTTCCGATTTCAGTGTCACACTTCCGGTCTTCTATTAAAATACTTCACAGTTTGATTTTGGTATCTCAACTTTCTAATTTGCATTTTCAATCCAGAAAAAAAGAAGGTGTATAGTCTGTTGATTTATCGGGCTAGGAGGCACTGTTCTCGGGACGACGACGATTGGTGCAACATAATCTTTATATTTTTCATTTTTCTCTCTTTTGCTATTTTCCGAAATTAACTCTTTAGTTTGTTTCTCATAAAATTTTCCTGTCTCTTAATACTTTGTTTATCTTTTAGAAAGCATTATTCCCTATCTCAATGCGTCTTCGGATTTCAATGTCACACTTTCCGTCTTCTATTAAAACACTTTTCAGATATTTAAATTTCTGTACTTGTTTGATTTTGGTATCTACCATTTTTAATTTGCATGTTGGGATCCCCCTTTTGCTAACCACCATGATTTCTATCTTTTTACAACTGATGTTTAATCCTCTCTTCTTGTGTCGTCTGCATATCTTATGTTATTAAGATTATGGCCACTATTAATGAATCTTGGTAAGAATTCTAATTCTCTTAGAATCCCCTCACTGCATAGGTTAAATAAATCCCGCGGGAAGACACATCTTTAGCATTCTGCTACCACTTGATTGTATTATATTATTATTTTTTTGTTTCAGCGAACACTATTGGTCGAAAAAGATTTCAATTTATTTTCTATGTAATAGTTTCTTTTGACGGCAAATTTTGTTCAAATTAATCACCAAATTAAGCACTTCTGATTGGCTAATATATGTGAAAGATGTTAGAACGCCTACGCAGTTGTGTTCAAAGTCAGTTTACCGCCAAAATCTGGTTATGTGTTTTCGAGCCTACCACGTGATTGACATTAATTATAAATACTTTGACACATCTTCATTTTTCCTCTTTTCTCCTTTTCTTCTTAGACCCAGAGCAATGTAGCTCTGCGGAGAGGTCGCGTTTCTCCCTTAGGGGAAAACGCTATGAAACTTCATGACACACACACACACACACGCACACACGTACGTACGAAAATCGTACATCTACGAGCATCGAACATCTACAAACATTTACGGACACCTATGAACATTCACTCCTTCAACCACAAGGACAGAAACACTTAATATAACATTCTCTAGGAGTTCTTGTACTTTCCTTTCTCTGCTATCAACTCTGTGTCATCTGCATATCTGATGTTAGTAAGATTGTGGCCACCATTAATGGATCCTGGTAGGATTTCTAATTCTCTCAGAATCGCCTCACTGTATAGGTTAGGTCCGGTGGGGAGACATATCCTTCTCTTACACCCCTTTTTATTTTTGCATTTTTCTTTTCTTTATTTTTATGTGTCATGTCACTTCAGGACGTAAGCGATCATGGTTCTCCACTTACCCCTATCCTTTGTAGCTCTCAACAAGTTATTTCCCTCTGCTTCTTCCCTCTGACCACATTCTGTCATCCACTTGCTTAAGCTCGCCAGTTGAGTTGCATTCCCTTGTCTCTCTTTCCCTCTATTCAACTTGTGAGTACCAAATTCTCCAAGAGACTCCTTTCTCATTACGTGTCCCAGAAATTTCAGCTGCCTCTTCCTGATATTATGCATAAGCTTTTTCCATGTTTGCATCATCTCCAAAACCTCATCGTTGCTCACTCGCTCGGTCCATGATATCCTTAGCACCCTTCTATAGAACCATACATCCGTTGCCTCGACTCTCTTTGAGGAGACTGTCCAAAATTCGCTGCCATAAAAGAGGACAGATGTCATGTAGCAGTCCAGTACTCTTTTCTTTGTTACCAATCTGCAGCAGGTAGTAATGGGTTGTCTGGTAACAGCACATATCTTAAAACTAGCGGCATGGCCCGGCGTTGCCCGTGCTTGATTCAGAAATCGTAAGACTCATACAGCAATCGCTATCATTTGACTTAAAATATTTTTGCCCTTCCTTGCCTTTAAAGGAGTGCCCTTTGCCGTGCTGATGTTGCTACATACCTTACTTCTTGCCTATCTCACACTGCGAATTTTTCTAAGCTCTATACTAAACATTAAATCTGTTACGAAAAAAGAACTAAACAAAATGAACACAAAACAATCAGCTCTAAAAAAGTACTCGTAACTGGAAAAACCGAATGAAAAAAGAATATCAACAACAAATACTTTTTCACACCCGACCCAGTTCTTCGGAATCAGAATCAACGTTGAGTTTAAGCAAGCGAATGAGCCAATTAGAGTAAAGTGCCATGCAGATTTAAATTTTTCCCACTTGTGACGAATGCAGCTATCGATTTTTTTGCATGCTTGCATGCTAGTTAATATTCGTGTCAGTCAGCTGCTGGCTCTCACGCTGGCCAATAGAATCTTCCTGCCTATTCGTGGCAGCCAGCTATAGGCTCTCACTCTGGCCAGTATAAAATGGACGCAAACTACATGAAAACTGCCGTAGAAGAATGAAAAAATCGATTTCCACTATCGATGGGAGTTGGGAAATGCAAAGTTGGTCTTGGCCTTCGCGCTAACTTGGAGCATGTGCATGTAAATTTTGGTGCAAATCTGCCGTGCATTGGTTACACACACACACACACATCCTGCCTTTTATAGATAGAGATTACAAAAGGTAAATTTTAGCACATGTATTTAAAAAAAAATGTACCTTAAAATTCACCAAAGAAGGACTAAAGTTATGATCTTATGGTGATTTCCAAAGCGTAGATTAGATGCCGAAAGTATGGAACACACAGTGAGGACCGAACTCACTACTCACTCTTAATTAATATAGCAAGACAATCTGTCTTACCATTACACCCCGTCGAGGCGCCCAAGTAATGATCTTATTATCTGTCTATATTTTTGAGATTAGGTGTTTACATTGTTCGGACGACTGTCCTCATCTTTATTGTCATATTTACAACGTTTCGGTCTTCTTCAAGGCATTTTACTTCAATCAACGTTTTTTTTTTCCCTGGACTATGTGGTTGACTGAAGTAATCCATTGTCTTGACCAAGCATTGGTTAAAGTAATCCAATGACTTGACCCAAAGAGTTGTGAGTTCAATATCTGGTGACAGCAGCGGTAAATGAAGACTTGGAGAGTTGAGTTACATCAACACCATCAGCCTTCCCATGACTGACTATGATCGTAGGGTCACCGTGGAGTTGAGCAACAGACCAATTCTGTCTATAAATCTCAAGTAAAAACTAGAGAGGCATTTATTCCTTCATAACGCGTGTCAAATAACGGGTCAAATCACAGTCTACGCCCTCCAGATCGAAGGCTCGCCTTGGTCATGGACACCTGGCTGTTGATCCAATCAGGCAAAACCTAATCTCACACCGTTAACTTCAGTGTAAGAAGCTCTCCTCTCGACGCATCATAATGGTTTTTTTGTGAACTAATGTATTATTAGTTATTGGTACATTTGACTTTATGGGCTAAACTCGTGGGCATTACTTTCGGAATATCTTCATAGATATTTACAGTTTTTTTTCCTCATACTAAAGTTTGCCCAATACAAGGCTTAGGAGCCACTCCTGGTAAAAGGTTAATGTATGTAAGAGGAAGTAGTTAAATAAGTAAATAAATTTAATTAAATGGTCAAATTTCACTTGATACCACGTCAGATCCTGTTCAAACGGCAGGTTCGCAAATGACGTAACTCGTTTTTATGCTCCAACTGCTGTACTTGTTTGGTGTATATAATTGTAGCGATTGACTTAATTTTGTCTTTATTTGTAATGAATTGGTTAAATTGAAAAATAACAAAATTGCGACGCGTCATTGAGTGCTAAACATCATTCCATTGGCCAGTGGGATGGGTGACAAAAAACTATTTGCGCACTTAGCGTAATCTGGGACAATGAGTTTATGAGAATTCTGAGTGTCGTATTATATGCCTACATATACGGTAAAATTTGGGTTTTTAATGCTGATTTTCAAGACAAAGCTACTTTGGATTGAAGCAAGAAATCTTCCTATTGGCGCAACAAAATCTTCCAATTCCATTCTCACTTCACAGCCCATTATTCCTTCTCTAGAATTATCATAAACTTAGAAAAAATACTATATAAGATTTACAGAGTCACTATATTTATAGAGTCACTAGGCGCTGCCTAAATGACGTACATATTTAACCTAGAAATAAAATTACTTATCATCACAACTATTTTCTATCAGTCTATATTTATGAGATGAGGTATTATGTACACTATTAACATTATTCGGACTATTGTCCTCATCTTTGTCGCCATATTTATTACAACGTTTCGGCCGTTGTACGCTCCGGCCTTCTTCAGGTGGTTGGAATGTCGAATTGAACCCTTTACTTCTCTCACTGGGGTAGACTGTTCTAGTTCCACGTGCCATGTTATCTCCTGTTAATTTCCCTCTGAAAGTTCTCCAACGCCTTAACCGGGTATTGAACTCACACTGGATCCTGTCACTGGATCTAACCAACGCCTTTATCTACTGTGCCATTTGTCCTCGAGAACATCTGTTCACGAATTTCTGGGTATTGTAAACCTAATGTTCTCAGCAACCATTTTTACCAGTACTCATATTGCAATTTTGCTGTTATCATTGCATGTTTTTACCAGAGCTCATATTGCAACAATACCCGGTTAAGGCAGTGGGGAATTTTCAGAGGGAAATTAACAGGAGAAAATTATTAACTGACATCCATTAAACATGGCACGTGGAATTAGAACAGTCTTCCAGTGAGCAAAATAAACGGTTCAGTTCGACATTCCAACCACCTGAAGAAGGCCTGAGCGTACAACGGCCGAAACCTTGTAATAAATATGGCGACAAAGATGAGGACAATATGCCGAATAATGTAAATAATGTATTTTCTACCATCTCCTTCGAAGTAGTTCTCTTACTCATGTGTATCGGGATATCAAAAAAGATGGTACTCAAAAATAAGTAGCGGCAAATGACTGTCTCATCCTTTTTGTTATTTTATTTTACTTCTTTTTAATACGGTAAAGTTCATCCTGTACAAGGGCCGGGAGCCACTCGAGGTAGAGGGTTACAGAGTAAGATGCACAGTTTATGCGGATATGTGGGGAAGATAACTGTTAACCCTAGGCTTTCGTATAACAATATATACAAACACACTACACTGAAATATATACACATGCACATATACGCATATACTCGTGTATGTGTGCTTAAGAATATGTATGTGTATATATGCTGATATTTGTGTGTATATGTGTGTGGGTATGTATAGGCCTCTAATTGTGTGTATATTTTATACAGATCGTTTTTGTGTTTATAAATGTACGTGTCTATTTGTTACTGCGTGCGTATATATTCATGCGTATCAGAATTTTATGTATTAATGTATGTATTTGCTTGTGTTTTTTTTTAAGGCAATTCACCCCAAGTAATGCCGGAGTGCCACTAGCACGCAGATGATTGAGAACAAGAGTAAAGAGGCGTGTGTGAAGAAAGGATACAGAAAAGGACGGGGGACAAGCTCAGAGTGTCAGATGTCGATTGATATTACACTTGAATATTTGAATATTATAGTCATCGGGGAAGCAAGTGAGGGGAAGGAAGTTCTACAGACGGGTAGTGCGGGGCGAGAAGCTGTTTGAGAAGAGACGGTTACATTTAAGCGTTTTGACAGTGAAAGGGTGGGACCGAGATGCCAGCCTGGTAGCTCATTTAAATTTATGTAGTCCGGGAACCAGCGAAAGTAGCTTGTCAGGACAGTTGCCATGACAATATTTGTAGAAGAGACAGAGGGAGGCCACAGCACGTCCGTGGGATAGCGATTGTAGATTAGATGCCACATCAGGACCTATCATCTTGCATATTCGTCTGTGGATTTTGTCAAGGACCTCGAGACGTACAGTGGGAGCATCATGTTGATGTATGTGGATCTGTGAATTGATCGGTGTTTATGTGTATACGTAAATATTTACCTTTGTGTATAAGTTGAAGGTTATATGTCTCTACATGTACGTATGTGTCTGTGTTTTTTAAATATCTATCTGTGTATTTGTAAATGCTTGTCTGTATATATAGATATATGTTCGTGCGTGTGTGTGTTCAAGCCTGTATATATGTATAGGTACGTAACTGTTATGACTAACAGCGGGCTCAGCTTATTGAAAATACACCAAACTTTAAGGCCATGTTCAGTGACGTCACAGAGGCTTCACCCAATCAAAAAGCGATTAGCCTTTTTTCCTGTTTCCTTTTATCTAAATGGTTGTTCGTTTTCCTTTGATCGATTAAATCAGACGATGCTCAAGTGTTCGTCGCGATTCGGATCCTGATGAAGATATTCTCTACTTTCAAAAAAAATAAAAATAAAAATTAAAAAAAAGGTCGCAGATAAATCTTACTTACTACTCCGACGAAAACAACAACAATAAAGTCACACTTATAAACCTTTTCATGTGTTGAATTTGTGCCTTACAAAGAGGCCTTATGATAGAGCAGGGTTGAGAAAAAACGTTTTAGACGCCAATGACCAAACTATGCGTGTCATCTCTCTCTCTCTCTCTCTCTCTCTCTCTCTTTCTCTCTATCTATCTCTCTATTAGGTTGGTGCAAAAATAATATCGTTTTTTGACGTATTTTTTAACGACAGGAAACGATATTATTTTTGCACTAACCTAATATCTATCTATTTCTCTTTCTCACACCCCTCTCTCCTTTTCTATCACCCTCTTTCTCTCTTCCCCCCACTCTCCCACTCTCTTTCTCTCTCCCTCTTTCTCTCTCTCTTTTTATCTCCTCTCTTTCTCTCTCTCCCCCTCTCACTTCCTCTCTCTTTCTCTCTCTCCCCCTCTCTCCCTCTCTCTCTTTCTCTCTCTTTTTCTCTTTCCTTCTCTCTCTCACACACACATACACACTCACATATGTATTTCTTTTTGCTTTAAACTCTGTTTTATAGATGCTCTTGTTTGAGAAGATGTGCTGTATTTTCTTTTTCTTTTGTCTTGTTTTTTAAGCAGTATGAATTGATTCTATCGTCCTAAGCATTCGAAAGCTTTAAAGAAAATGTATTTTCCGAATTCACAGGTCGGTCGATGTGATTCACGCTATTAAAAGGACAAATGAAAACAGACAAAATGACTGATCAAACATGGCTAACAAAAAAATATTGTTTCCTGTTTAGGTTTCGGTTTCCGGTTCCTTTTCAATGAGACTTCAATTCTATACTTCTAACGTCTCTGAACTTTGAAATTTTTTTCTATTTTTTTATTTTCTATTTTCTTTAAATCTTAATTTTTAATTTTTTTGCACAAAAGCAGCACATCGGTTCTCCTATCGCCCGTTTACACTCCTCCCCGTAGAAGTTTGTCCTTTGTTCCCAGTTTAGGACTGGATTTCCGATTCCTTATAAATTCTACTATAATTTTATACGTCTAAAATATCCTAACATTTTGTTCCTGTAATCTTTTTCCTTTCTGGACATAAATAAAGCAGAAATTGCCCAAGCGCTTTCAGCTATTCCTTTTTGCCATTATCAAGGATGATTTTATTTTTAGTTTTACTGAATGTATGGATATTTTATGTATGCATTTAGAGTCATAGAAATGTTTTTATTTTACAAACACGGCCAGAACATTGGCTATGTTCATAGATGATGTTATGGTTTGGTTTGGTTTATTTTGTTTGACGGCATATCAACCTCAATGGCTTATTTAATGCCGACAACATTTTTAGGATAGATTCGTATGAATAGAGTATGTATCTTTGGTTTAGATTGCTTTGGTTTATTTTGTTTTACGGAATATCAACCTCAATGGCTTATTTAATATCGACGACATTTTTAGGATAGATACGTATGAATAGAATATATATTCTTTGGTTTAGATTGGTTTGGTTTATTTTGTTTGACGGCATATCAACCTCAATGGGTTATGTAATGCCAACAACATTTTTATGATAGATTCGTATGAATAGAATATGGATTCTTTGGTATAGATTGGTTTGGTTCATTTTGTTTTACGGGATATCAACCTCAATGGGTTATTTAATGTCGAAAACATTTTAGGATAGATTCGTATGAATAGAATATGTATTCTTTGGTTTAGATTGGTTTGGTTTATTTTGTTTCACGGTATATCAAACTCAATGGATTATTTATTGCTCACAAAATTTGTTATTGCTGTTTATATTTTGTTTTGTCAAAAATCTGTTTCTGGTAACATTTTTCCTTCAAAATTGTATTGCTGGTTATAATTTTTTTTCAAAAAGTATTGCTGGTAATAGTTAACTGTTTTCCCATAGCTGGCACCCTAACAGGTGCTACCACCCCGAGTCAGGGTGGACCTGGGAACACCAACAATTAAGACGTGGTTCCACGCTCCTCAAAACCTGCTGATCAGAGGCCTTGCCGCTAGACGTAGTTTAACGTCTTACCCAGGACACTTGATGTTATTGAGTTTTAGCTTTTTTCTTAACGAATATATATATATATATATATATATATATATATATATATATATATATATATATATATATCATCATCATCATCATCATCCTCATCATCATCATCATCAATTTCAAAATCTTTCCAAAACGATTATTATTGTTATTCGCGGCCATGCATTACGAACAAGCTTTGCTTTTGCATATTTCTGTCAGCTATTTAGACTTTCTTATTTTCTTTCGTAGTCACTGGTCACCAGCCCAACAAACTATTGCGTCGCCTGTTGTCTTTTCTTCTTGATATATAACATAGCAAATAAGCTGCAAGCAACTTTCATTTTTGTCCATTAATTACATCATTGATAACATCATGTGTTCTCTCTGACAAACTGACTTCAAGCATTTAGAGTTTTCTCAATCATTGCTCTTTCTATAGATTTTAGTTTTGATTTAAGATGATTATGTTTATTTCAACCTTTCGAACTCATTCATACCAACTGGCGACAAACATTCCTTATGCATTTTATTTTTTTTAATTATCCAGGTAAAAACGGTTTCCATCGTCCTATTTTTGTTAAATTGTCAGTGTGATTCTACTAGCTTCTAAGTCGACATATGCCCCGCCTTTTTACATGTTTTTCTATTTTTAAATTAGCAAACTGATTTCTATAATATAAAGAGAAAAAATTAAAAATAAAAGGTTATCTTATGAAGTTTCTGCCAAGTTTTAAAATATCTTATGCATTTTTATTCTGAATTTTTATCTTTAAGGTGTTTTTTCTCCTGTTACAAAAAATAATTTACGTACTTGCAGGGCCGGTGCCTACAATCCTGAAACCCCTCGACCGGGTGTGGGCAAACCTGATTATTGGACCGGGGCAGTGCTTTATTGTTACTACCTACATTTTTTACAAATTAAAGTAAGTTCTAGTGGCTAGTAAAGGATGAAAATTTTCCGCGGATTTTGACGTCATTCTGAGTCATTTTTCCGTTCAAATCCGTGTAGAATTTGTTTTGCTCATCTTAAAAAAAAAAAACACTATATAAAATACACTATTTCTTTTTATATGTAATTTTGAATGTGTTAAAATTATTTAACTTTAAACAAAAATAATCTCTATTATGACTTGTCTCGAATTTGTATTTAGATACGTTATATTTATTTTCAATTTTTCTAGTTGAATTGTTCACCTATATTGATTATGATCCGTCATTGTACAGAATTAGGTTACAATAAAATTTGTATTAGGTTGGTGCAAAAATAATGACGTAATAATGTCGTTTTTGACGTAATTTTTAACGTCAAAAAACGACATTATTACGTCTCTATTTTTACACCAACCTAATATTTTATATGAATACTACTTTATGATATATATATATATATATATATATATATATATATATATATATATATATATATAGGCATCGTTAAGGCGCATTTGTCACATCTCACCAACGAAATACTTTCCATCGCATCGTTATATTTTGTTTTATTTCATTTCATTGATTCCCCTTTAATGCAGTCACATCTCCTAAATATATGAATTTTTGTACTTCTTTCTTTCTTCGTCTTGTACTTCTACATGTTCTTCATAATTTAGTTCATTCCGTTCCTCATCTTGTACTTCTTCTTGTTCTTCATTATGTACTTCATTCCCTTCACCATCTTGTACTTCTGCTTGTTCTTCATTATGTACTTCATTCCCTTCACCATCTTGTACTTCTTCCTGTTCTTCATTATGTACTTCTTTCCCTTCCCCATCTTGTACTTCTTCTTGTTCTTCATTATGTACTTCTTTCCCTTCCTCATCTTGTACTTCTTCTTTTTCTTCATTATGTACGTCTTTCCTTTACTCATCTAGAACTTCTTCTTGTTCTTCTTTATGTACTTACTTCCCTTCCCGATCTTGTACTTCTTCTTGTTCTTCATTATGTACGTCTTTCCCTTCCCCATCTTGTACTTCTTGTTCTTCATTATGTACGTTATTCTCTTCCCCATCTTGTACTTCTTCTTGTTCTTCATTATGTACGTCTTTCATTTACTCATCTAGAACTTCTTCTTGTTCTTCATTATGTACTTACTTCCCTTCCCCATCTTGTACTTCTTCTTGTTCTTCATTATGTACGTCTTTCATTTACTCATCTAGAACTTCTTCTTGTTCTTCATTATGTACTTACTTCCCTTCCCCATCTTGTACTTCTTCTTGTTCTTCATTATGTACCTCTTAACATTCCTCATCTTGTACTTCTTCTTGTTCTTCATTATGTACTTCATTCCCTTCCCCATCTTGTACTTTTTCTTGTTCTTCATTATGTACGTCTTTCTCTTCCCCATCTTGTACTTCTTCTTGTTCTTCATTATGTACTTCTTTCCATTCCCCATCTTTTACTTCTTCTCGTTCTCCATTATGTACTTCTATCCCTTCCCAATCTTGTACTACTTCTTCTTCATTATGTACTACTTTCCCTTCCCCATCTTGTACTTCTTCTTGTTCTTCATTATGCACTTCTTTCCCTTCCTCATCTTGTACTTCTTCTTGTTCTTCATTATGTACGTCTTTCCCTTCCTCATCTTGTACTTCTTCTTGTTCTTCATTATGTACGTCTTTCCTTTACTCATCTAGAACTTCTTCTTGTTCATCATTATGTACTTAATTCCCTTCACCATCTTGTACTTCTTCCTGTTCTTCATTATGTACTTCTTTCCCTTCCCCATCTTGTACTTCTTCTTGTTCTTCATTATGTACTTCTTTCCCTTCCTCATCTTGTACTTCTTCTTTTTCTTCATTATGTACGTCTTTCCTTTACTCATCTAGAACTTCTTCTTGTTCTTCTTTATGTACTTACTTCCCTTCCCGATCTTGTACTTCTTCTTGTTCTTCATTATGTACGTCTTTCCCTTCCCCATCTTGTACTTCTTGTTCTTCATTATGTACGTCATTCTCTTCCCCATCTTGTACTTCTTCTTGTTATTTATTATGTACTTCTTTCCCATCCTCATCTTGTACTTCTTCTTGTTATTCATTATGTACTTCTTTCCCTTCCCCATCTTGTACTTCTTCTTGTTCTTCATTAAGTATTTCTTTCCTTTCCCCATCTTGTACTTCTTCTTGTTCTTCATTATGTACTTCTTTCTCTTCCCCATCTTGTATTTCTTCTTCTTCATTATGTACTTCTTTCCATTCCCCATCTTTTACTTCTACTTGTTCTTCATTATGTACTTCTTTCCCTTCGACATCTTGTACTTCTTCTTGTTCTTCATTATGTACATATTTCCCTTTCCCATCTTGTACTTCTTCTTGTTCTTCATTATGTACTTCTTTCCCTTCCCCATCTTCTACTTCTTCTTCTTCATTATGTACTTCTATCCCTTCCTCATCTTGTACTTCTTCTCGTTTTTCATTATGTACGTCTTTCCCTTACCCATCTTGTATTTCTTCTTCTTCTTCATTATGTACTTCATTCCCTTCCCCATCTTGCACTTCTTGTTCTTCATTATGTACGTCTTTCTTTTCTTCATCTTGCACCTCTTCTTGTTCTTCATTATGTACTTCTTTCCCTTCCTCATCTTGTACTTCTTCTTGGTCTTCATTATGCACGTCTTTCTTTTCTTCATCTTGTACTTCTTCCTGTCCATCATCTTGTGTTTTTCCTATTTTTCATCTTCTATTCTTAAGCCTCCATTGAAATTTCATCAAATTTTGGTGATAAAGCAAATTGTATTTCATCCGATGATTTTTGTATTAATAAAAGGGCATCTACAAATTATCAGTTATTCAAACATTCTCCATTTATTGTTACTCTCATTCCTTCCGAGTTATTTTTCGAAAACTGCATTCTAGACTTTTTTATTTACTAATGTTCACGCTATACAATGTCCAAGAACCACTCAAGGTAGAGGACTACTGAAAGAGCTTATTGTATGAACGGTAATAGTAAGAAAAAGAGTGGTAGTTTGTGAGATTATGTAGGAAAGCTAACTGCTACTCGTAGACTTGAACAGGTAAAATTTGTAGTGACCGGGAAAGCATCCTCTTGGGACAAAGTAGAGGTTTATGGGAAGTAGCTGTTCGAGGGTAAATTACTCCTTTCTAATGAAATACGAAGGGAATGGGTGTGGTGCCCTCAGTGTACGCGGCCTTGTTGGTCTTACCTGGGAAGGTTAGATTTAGTAGAGCTAAGGAATGTAACTTGTCTGAATATTTTCCATGGAAATCCCAATAAAGTAGCTGGAGGTTTGCAACGAATCGTTTGTACAAAAGGGATTGTAGGATAGAAAAAATTATTGACTCACGAGGCCGCGCAAACAAGTCTAAAACTCTATCAAGATTGGAATGTTAAGACTGGGCAACTCCAGCCCAGATATAATAGCAATATTCACTCTTGATCTGGTTCTTGTAAAGGTAGAGCATAGCGAAATGAGTCCATCACTTATTTAAGCAAAAACCAATGAACCGACCATTTTTCCAGCATCTTTATCAATGGATTGTATATAAGAGTTCCACTTGATGTCAGATGTGAGCTTAAGTCCCGATAGGCGTAAAGTAAGTCTTGACCCCTGACCGCCGCTTTATCGGTGGTAGAGAAAAATGACGTAATGCCTAGCCACCGATTGAACAGTAGTAGAAAAAAATGACTTAATTTCCAGCCACCGGTTGAATGGTGGGAAAACACTTGTAACTATTTTTATGTCTACCGTGAAACATTAAATACCAATTATTTACGAATTTTGAGCTCAGGCTGAAGGGTTAAAATTGTTCAGGGTTAATTTACTTGCTGTACATAGTTTAAGCGAATCGTACGCTCTTCTCTCACTCTTTATCCAGTCTCCATTTTAGTTGTGTCTTTGTGTAGTCGAATTATTGCAGTCTTTTGTTATCATCGATACTTACAATAATATTTTCATAGATTTTTTTTATCATCCTCCTCACACGAATGAAAGACTGACACGCTGTGTTCTCCCACGTGAAATGATATTTTCGTTGACATCTGAACGTAAGATGATTTGTTCAATTCTGTTGCAGTTTCGATTATTTGATATATTGTTCGTAAATAGTCGAGTAGTCCCACCTAAAACCTACTTTCAAGATTGTTTTTATCAAAGTTATTTGTTACTCATTACTTTCATTTAACATTATATTGTAGAATTAATAATAAATGTTATCGAAGCCATTTACACACAAAAAAGCAACACCTTATAAGTAAAAAATATTATATAAACCCCCATATTCTTGAAAGCATATAAAAAAAAATAAAATACCACGGCGTTACGCGTTATCTTTACACTATAACGTGAAACGTTGGTGATATGACTTACCGCTGGATTTAACTTTCAAATAACAATATAAAACACATTTAAAGCAATGCGTTACTTAAAAAAAAACATTTAGTTTCCTTTATTTTCCTTTCTTTTCTCAACCTCTGACGATGACCCATGTGAGTCGAAAGCTTAGACTAAATACACATTTCAGTTATTTTTTATTTTCTGTAAGTAACGAGAAAAGGAATTCTGAAACTTACACTGCACGGTAGATTTTACATATTAACATGACCCCTTAAGATGTTATAACCTTTATCAATTTGTCATTCATTTTGTTAACTTTACTACTATTTGAAATTACACGCAGCTATTTTTATTGGTTGAATATTGTTTTCCATTATCATATAATCTCTTTTTATCGATGGATTACGTATTCTTTTGAATTAAAATCTGGAAGATTACTCAAATATTACATAATATCAGTGTAAATAATTACAATTTCAGAAATATAGACAGTGAAAAAAAGACTTGGAGAGTTGAGTTAAAAGAAAAATAACTGATACTAAATACCTTGAAGAGACATGGCACATGGAACTAGAACAGTTTACCCCGGTGAATGAAATAAAGAGTTCAGTTCGATATTTCCTTCGAATCACCTGGCGAAGGCCAGAGCGTACAACGGTCGAAAAGTCATGATTATGTCAATAAAGATGAAGACAACAGTCCAAACAAAGTATACAGTGTTAATTATTAAGCTACTAATAAGTGAAGATTGTGGAGAGCCATGATCGTCAGCGAAGAAGAAGATGTATTTGAAAGCATTTTAGAAAACTGGACAATAGTGAGCTCTGCATACGTAGAAACATTTTGATGTAGGAATAAAGCTTTTTCGTTGTGAATTGTATCTCTTTTCAAGAAGACACTAATTCTCAGCATTTTGCTAGTATTTTGCTGCTTCCAAAGCATTACTACATCTTTCTTTTGTTGTCTTCTAAGTTATGTAAAACCCAACATGTAACTAATCTATTAAAACCATCCAATGTAGCTCCCTATTCAGCACTAAAAATGAATGTTCAATGAATATCTAAAAATGAATTTTTAATGAAACTTTAATGAATGTTTAAGAAACATTGTTTAATGAAACTTTAATGAATGTTTAAAAATCAATGTTTAATGAAAGTTTAAAAACTATTTAAAAGTGAATGCGTAATGAATGTTAAAAAATGCATGTTGAATGAATGTTTAATGAATATTTAAAATGAATGTTTAATGAAAGTTTAAAAATGAATTTTGATGAATGCTTAATTAAAGTTTAATGAATGCTTAAAATGTTTAATGAATGTTTAAAAATGAATGTTTAATGAATGTTTAAAAATGAATTTTAATGAATGCTTAATTGAAAATCTCTTTCCAAGAAGACACTAATTCTCAGCATTTTGCTAGTATTTCGCTGCTTCCAAAGCATTACTACATCATTATTTTGCCATCTTCTAAGTTGTGTAAAATCCAACATGTAACTAATCTATTAAAACCATCCAATATAGCTCTCCATTCAGCACTAAAAATGAATGTTTAATGAATATTTAAAAATGAATGTTTAATGACACTTTAATGAATGTTTAAGAAACATTGTTTAATGAAATTTTAATGAATGTTTAAAAATGAATCTTAATGAATGCTTAATGAATGTTTAATTAATGTTTAAATGTGAATGTTTAATGAATGTTTTAAAATGAATTTTAATTAATTTTAATGAATGTTTAATTAATGTTTGAAAATTAACGTTCAATGAATATTTAAAAATGAATATTTAATGAATGTTTAAAAATGAATTTTAATGAATGCTTAATGAAAGTTAAATGAATGTTTAAAAATGAATATTTAGGAATCAGTTTTCACTTTTTGCTCAATTTGCCCGTTTATTTATTTAGATATTTACTTAAATATAATGTTTTTTTCCATGTTTGCATTCCAATGTTATTAATATCCTGCGACATTTTTATCAGTTTATATTCACCAGACCCCACCATTTTCCAAATATATTCTCACTGATGAAACCGTTTTTCTTGCTTTTTATTCTTTGAATTTTTTGCAAATATCGTTTTTCTAACGCTCATAACGGCTAAATCTGATTTGGTTGTTATCTTTCCAATGTTTTAACTGTTTATGTTCTAATTTTTCGCAATTTCCAAAGTCGTGTTCTCATTACTCAATAACTTTACAAAAAAAAAATTTTCCGGTCAGGTTATATCTTTCTTACAACACTTGCAAACATATATATATATATATATATATATATATATATATATATATATATATATATATATATATATGAAATTAATAATAACACAGCTCGCTAACGCCTTACAAAACACGTAGTCCAGCAAAATACACACACGTTTAATTCCAATGGCAGTCGAGTACGTTACACTCATAAGCTTGAAAATAGTAAGAATTTCTGTTCTCATCGCAGCTATGAGTTAAATAGCAGGCTAAACTGAGCTTTATAGCTGTGAGTGGCAACAAACCTAGGACAATTTTGAATTTAATACCGTGTGTAGTCCTGCTAAGTTACACATTTTGCAGCCAACAAAAGTATCATAGAATTCACAATGGCTTTATGATCTCGACTGAGATTAATCGAATAGATAGATAGATAAATAGATAGATAGATAGATAGATAGATAGATCTCGACTGAGATCAATTGAATAGATAGATAGATAGATAGATAGATAGATAGATAGATAGATAGATCTCGACTGAGATCAATTGAATAGATAGATAGATAGATAGATAGATAGATAGATAGATAGATAGATAGATAGATATTAAAAGACTGATTAACCATAGTTAATTGATAAAGAAATTTTAAGTAACTTATCTTTCTTTTCTTTTCTTTACCGTTTCGCATATACACCACTCATCAGCCAGAGATAAATCTACTGAATTCATTACCTGATTATCTACACGTTGCAGAGAAAACGCTAATATTTACAGTGTATGGAAGTGAAGAGCCTCGCGGTGCATATTAGAATCTCATATCATCAAATGAGTTCGTGGCAATATTTGTAATAAAAAGAGTTATTCTAAACTAAAATTTGTATTTGTATACTTATTATGTAAATATAAGTCTATCCGGGATGATGTTTGTCTAACATTTTTTTAATTAATGCCAATTTTAATACGACAATATTGATTTACATAATAAAATTTGATATAAAGAGCGTAGATAAATATGTATTTATTTACATCATATCGTTTGTAGGCAAATGATGAAAAATACACAAAATCTTTTAGTGTGGCACTTGGTCTGACAATGACAGTAAAGGATGAAATTGACAGTCATCATTCGGTCTTCTATTCCTCCGACGCTAAGCACCCTTCAATATATATATATATATATATATATATATATATATATATATATATATATATATATATATATATATATATATTGTGTGTATTTAGGCAGCATCTTTTCATTGATACACGTCAATTGTCAATTTCTTTCTTCGTTCAACGATAATGTTATTAAACTTATCAGATGTTACGAAAGAAGTTTACATAAAATAAATAGAGAACACTTTTCTATAATATTTAATGAAACGTGTATCAATATATATATATATATATATATATATATATATATTTATATATATATATATATACAAATAAGAGAAAGAACATGTTGTGGCAAAATTCCACTGTTCATAGCATTTATTTTGTAAAATGAACTCAATACAAAGTAGACCAAAATATTATTATAATATTTTTATTATAATAAATAATACTTATGGATATGTCAAGATTATTGTACACACACACACATCCACAAATACACACACACACACACATATATATATATATATAATTATTATATTTTTATTATGATAAATTATAATAAAAACATTTTCATCGCTACACAAAAACTTTCATGTTTCGATACTAAAATGCTACTTCTTCAAGCGATAGTTAATAACTAATTGTTAAAACGATTTATACACTCATAAATATATTTTTAATCCTGGCTTTATGCCCCCACTTTAATTTATGAAAAGAGGTAAAGATTTATTTTTTCTAAATTCCCTAATAAATCTTTTTTATCATTAGTTATCTACCATCGCCTGAAGAAATATCATCTTAGTACCGAAACATCAAAGTTTTTGAGTAGCCATCTAAAATGTTTTTATTGTAATGTATTTTAATCAAAATATTATAATAATATTATATATATGTATATGTATGTGTGTGTGTGTGCGTGTGTACAAACGAGTTTAATTACAAAGAAGCGTCGCGGGCTCTCTGTTTAATTTTTTATTTCATTTTTGCAATTTTCGATTAAGATGTTGTGTATTGGGATCAAAATTGTGGACAAACTGTCTGAGGTTACTCAAAGCCCAATGGCTTTGTGGCAAGTTTACAAGGAATCAAGATACAATAAAGACATCATAATTCGAAAAAGTGACACATCCCACACTTTTAATATCCCGACCAGGACCGACTAAAAAAAGTTTTCTATTCTCAACAACAAAGTCAAATCAAAAAAAGAAAATAAACAAAAATATCGCTAGCCTCCTTAAGCACGCAGATTAATATACTGATTACAGCTAACAACGTCGAGATCGGATCCCTCTGACTCCACAAACTTGTGTGTGGTTATTATCCTAGCTATCTATAAGGGAACGTTAAACCACAAAACCCTAACGCCCTGCTGTTTCTCATCATCTCACAAATCCCAACCCCCTATATCACTTAGTAAACACACTGAACGAACTGTTACTACCATACTTAGGCAGTAAATATAATATTTACTCCACGAACAAATTCCTTACGATCTAATAAACCAAATAAAATCATCATAGCCTCCTAAAACTTTGAAATCTTATTTACTAATATCCTACTCAAACAAAATATAGACATTAGAACGTATGCAATCGCCCATCGGTCCCACCTCCTGAAATCAGATCAATTATTCAACGTAAACTTCTTCTATCAAACACGTAGCATTTTACGACCACTATGACAACAGCTATTTGTTCACCTCTCGGGCCTACTTTCTTTAATTTCGACATGACATACGTAGAAAACGAAGTCCTTAATAATTCCTCCAGTAGTTGTTATAAAACAAACACAATTGACAGGACCAAAATAATCTCCTCTTCGTACACACTATCCTATAAGGAACTAAGCAACATTAAACAAACTATAAGAAAAATAACTTCCCTAAATGTGTCGTCGATGAACAAATAAAATTAGGTTTGAAGAAATTTTGAAAAATAGCAAACACATCATCCTGATGCAAAAACAAATAAACACAGCAATAACACATCCTATCTTAACCACATGCATCCTAATTGTAACCATGATGAGAAAGCAAATAAAAATGTAATTTGCCGATACATATCACTCAGCGATCAAAACAAATATCTGAGATTTGTCATCTACTATAAAAGGTTTAAAACATCTCATCTTATGGTTACCAACAACTCAGGTTTACAAAGAGCCCACTTTCTATCTTCCTTCTTTAGTATTAATAATAATAAAAATAGCATTAAATTCTAACATTGGGCACATATGCACCACACTCTCCCGCAGATTCACTTGTCACCTATCAAAACTCACGGCAATTAGTTCATATACCAACCAGCACACCACGAATAAACAAAATACAACTATCGCCATAAAATAAACATTAGTCGATAATACTAAAATATGGTACAGTACAAATGTGACATAAAGACTGAAAACTCTAGAAGCTGTTATTATACAAAATAAACAAACACATTAAATAAAATATCCTTCCTCATAGAAGACGGTATCTTGAAGAATATATAATACATTTAAAATGTGTATATTTTCATAAAAATTGTTTATATATATATATATATATATATATATATATATATATATATATATATATATATATATATATATATATATATCATGATTATTTTTTAAAAAGATATGTTTCCATCGCGACGCAAAAAATTCTATATTTCAAAACTGAAACTTTAATCCCAAATTTAATTATAAAAATTAAAACTGAAATCCAGAGTTTCATTTCATAGTCAAGCGAAAGTTATTCTTAGCATCGCTTGACAATAGAACGAAACTCTGGATTTTAAGTTTTAATTTTATAATTAAATTTGGGATTAAAGTTTCAGCTTTCAAACATAAAATTTTCTGTGCCATGATGGAAACATATTATTTTAAAATAATTATAATATTATGCTCTACTGTTGTATCGATCACTGTGTTTTTTCTTAACTAAAAATAAATGCTAAGAACTCTGGATTATAAATCTCATTGTTGCTTCCTATCATTTTAATATATATATATATATGTGTGTGTGTGTGTGTGTGTGTGTGTGTGTACTGATCCTTTCCAGTTGTCTAATCAGATTTTTTATGTTAAAAAAAATTAATCGAGGAAGCAGCCGTAGTCTTTTCTAACCCAAGTACTTTCGATCTTTTCCAAGAAACGTATCCTTTTTTATGTAGCCTTGCTTCTAATAACCGTTACACATGACGTCACAGTAGAATATTTCCAATTTTATCCTTTCCAAAGAATACCAGGATGTTAACAAATTAATTCCGCCTACCAGACAGACGCCATATTTGCATATGAAAATGACTGAGAGACTGTCAAAAATAACTGAACAAATAGCACAAACATGAACCTCGGATTATTTATCCCAATGCACCTTATTTAAAAATTCGGAAAATGCAATAAGATTTAAACAAACAGACATTGTCGATTCTTTTTAGTCAAACGTTTTTTGGGTGACTTCTTATATATACTAGCCGAATTACCCGCACCTTGCTACATGACACACATTTTTGTAAGAAAATAATGATTGATTTTATATCATTGTTATAATCTGTGAAGAAAAATGATGTATTTCAATACTACTCAATGATCTTGCCGAAGTGACCTCCATTTTCTGACTTTCTCTTTCTACATTTTGGATAGAAGTCATTCTCTTGTTCAAATTTAAATCTAATTTAAAACAATGGGAAAAATTCTGTGGGGGTTTTGTGCAAAAACAACTTGATCTGAACGCTTTGATATATATTTCATGCAATAATTGATTGAATGAATTGATGAGCAGATTTCAACACTGACAGTTGAATTCTCACAACAAATATGTATTGTAAGGCACTACCCACTGATTAGTGATTTCTTGCTCAACTTGACTCCCATATTGTCTCATTTTGATCTTGCTGATGTCACCTCCATCATTTTGATTTCTCCTTCTATATTTTGGGTATGTGCCATTCCCTCGTTCAAATTTAAATTTAATCCATACAAAGGGAAAAGAATTCAGTGGGGGTTTGTGCCCCGGCACCTCCTCTGATCAAAGTGAAATTTAATACACGATAACAAACAAACAGACAGAGGTTACTACTTATATATATATATATATATATATATATATATATATATATATATATATATATATATATATATATATATATATATATTGTGTATTTAGGCAGCAATCATTCTTTCATGTCTTATAAAATGTTTTCATTTTTTTTGTTTCAAAACACGGTCAAGATATTGTGCCCGTGTTCAAAGTTAATATTATTAAGTGTTGGTTTGTTTGTTTTTATTAATAAAGCTTCCATTATATTTAGCCTTTTTTTGCATGTAGATGATGCTATTATATTAGTGTTGTCGACAAGTAATGTTCCGAAAAGTGTCCAGTAGGTCTCCATGAATAATATTATAAAACATACAGACAACAAACTATTTATTATTTTATCACTTAAAATATAATCCTTGAAAATGGCTAAATGTATAGCCGAAAGCGCTCGGATAAAAAGAACATTCGGACAGTTTTTATATAATTTATCATCCGAAAATAAAAAAAATATTAGATCCCATGATAAATTGTATAAAAAACTAAATAAAAGCACCTTGTCTGTCGTTTTCAATGAAATGTATATATATATATATATCTATATATATATCTATATCTCTCTCTCTCTCTCTATATATATATATACATATATATATATATATATATATATATATATATATATATATATATATATATATAAATTGTAAGTTTGCAGCTTCTTATTTTACGTATATGCCTTCTTATCAGGTTGTTGTCGATCCTGGCTCTCCACAATTTCCTATCCATTTAGTAATGATTGTCTTTTCACTAACCACTCCATTTTCTATTCTGACATTCATTTTTGCATGCTCATTAAGTATTATTATGCGTTGTTTCCCTCTCTCTCCTCATCTTGTCTTCAATTTGTCCTTGTGTGTGTAGAATTTTACAAGTTATCTTTCCTCATTATGTCTCCGAGAAATATGAACTGGCTGTTTCTCATTCTACGTATAACTATATTTTTTGTCGATCGTCCTTAAAACTTTCTCGTAACACTCATCTTCAGTCCATGGCATTCTCATCATCCTTCTGCAGAACCTCATTTCTGTTCCTTCAAGTTTCCTCTTCTTCTCAAACAAAATTTTCCAGTATTCACTACCATATAGGAGAAACGATATTACATATTTTGTTATTTCTAACAGAACTTTCCTATTTCTTAATATATTGCTAAGATTTCGAAAAGCATCTTTACATAGCTTATTCACTCTGTTTCATTATGGAGATACTCGTATATCGCCATCAAACAATGTTTAGCAATTTAGAGCGTATTTCTGCTGTTGAGAATTTAATTCTCACTGGTTGTACTAAAATTTTAACCTGGAACTACACTAAGAAACACTTAATAATTAATGATTATAGCTGAAAAGGAGTTCGGTTTCTATGCAAATGCTAATCAGGAGAGTGGGTATTTATTTTTCCCTCTGCAAAAAATATTATTTATTTCTATTTTTCTTCCATTAATTTATTTGCATTTTATCCAGAGAAAACTGAACACAGGACACGGGATATTTGGTGCCAGGGTAGCAATTCAGACTTTGCTAGGGGTGGAGCATCGTTTGCGGCTGGGTTGTGGGTGTCGACGATGGAGCCGAGCGACGGGTGGCGCTTCTCAACAGAAGAGGAAGCACAAAATGCGCCGGTGGCAGATTAAATTACAACGCCAATAATCAAGTCACATGACAAGCTAAGAAGAAAAAAAAATGAAGAATTGGCGCGCATGCGCGACACATAGGATCGAGAGCAGTTAGCAAGAAGGACGCCATTTTTATGGCCCGATTCGTCAAGACATGACGCAATATCTTTTCTCAGGGCAGATTTGGGGACGGGAATGAGATATTGTAATCAAATGAATGCAGGAAAGAAACATTCCTTAAAGGAAAAAAAAAGGACGAAACGTCAAGTGGAACGAACGAGAGAAAAAAAAGAATAATGTAATGGGATGTATTTTAAGAAGAGACGAAATGGAAAGGTGAAGAAAGCAAAAAAGAAAAACAGAAAAATGAAGTATAAATGAAAGATGTAACTGATGGACGACTTAAGGGAGAAAGAACAAAGAAAAATCAAGAAGAAAGAAAGAACAAAAATAACGAGGGAAAAGAAAGAAAGAAATTACGTGAGAAAAGAAAGAAAGAAAGAAGAAAATTTATGTAGGAAAAGAAAGACAAATAAAAATTAAGAAAGAAAGAGAGAAAGAAAGAATAAATATTACACGAGAAAATAAAGAAAGAAAAAAGAAAGAAAGAAAAGAAAGAAAGAAAGAATAAAAATAACGTGAGAAAAGAAAGAAAGAAAGAAAGAAAAAAGAATAAAAATTACGTGAGAAAAGAAAGAAAGAAGAAAAATTATACTGGGAAAGAAAGACAAATAAAAATTAAGAAAGAAAAAGAGAAAGAAAGAATAAATATTACGTGAGAAAAGAAAGAAAACAGAAAAAAGAAAGAAAGAATGAAAGAAAGAAAGAATGCAAATTACGTAAGAAAAGAAAGAAAGAAGTAAAGAAGAAAAATTACGTGAGAAAAGAAAGAAAGAAAGAAAGAAAGAAAGAAAGAAAGAAAGAAAGAAATTACATAAGAAAAAAAGACAAATAAAAATTAAGCAAGAAACAAGAAAGAAAAAAGTTTAAGAAAGAAAGAAAAAATTTCATGGGAAAATAAAGAAAGAAAAATTACGTGCGAAAAAAAGAAAGAAAGAAAGAAAAAAAGAAAAAATGAAAGAAAGAAAGAAGAAAAATCGCGTAAGAAGAGAATGATAAAAGAAAAATTACTTGAAAAAGAAAGAAAGAAAGATAAGGAAGAAAGAAAGGAGAGACAGAAATAACAAAAACAAAGAAAGAAAGAAGAAAAATTATATGAGAAAAAACACGATAAAAAATATTACTTGAGAAAGAAAGAAAGAAAGAAAGAAGAAAGATTACATGAGAAAAAAGCTAAGTAGAAAGGAGAAGATTTTAGTGAAAGATAAAAGAAAAATTACTTGAGAAAGAAAAATGAGAAAGAAAGTATAATAGTTACGTGAGAAAAGAAAGAACAAAAACAAAGAAAGAAAGAAGGAAAATTACGTGAGAAAGAAAGTTAAGAAAGAATGAAAGAAAGAATTAAATTTACGTGAGAAAAGAAAGAAGAACAATTACATGAGAAAGAAAGAAGAACAATTACATGAGAAAGAAAACTAAGAAAGAAAGCCGGAAAGAAGAAAAATACATGACAAGAGAAAGATAAAAGAAAAACTACGTGAGAAAGAAAGAAAGAAAAAAAGAAAGAAAAAAAGAAAGAAAGAAAGAAAGAAAGAAAGAAAGAAGAATTACAGGAGAAGAGAATGATAAAAGAAAAAATTACGTGGGGAAATAATGTTAAAAAAGAAAGAACAAAGAAAAATTAAGGGTGATAGAAATGGAATCACGTGACAGAAGAAAGAAAGAAAAAATAGAGAAAGAAAAAGAACAGAAAATAAATCAGTCGATTAAAGAAAGAAAGAAAGAAAGAAAGAAAGAAAGAAAGAAAGAAAGAAAGAAAAAGATACAAAAGATAAAGTTTTCAGAATTAAAAACGAGTTGGAAAGTCTGCGTAAGAGAAATGTACTTATTCCGGAAGTCTACGTTAGATTTAGCAGAAATCACGTGGCACCTAGTGAGGATCAAGCACAATACTCAGCAGTAATTGATGGGCGAGAGATAAGATTGTAAACCACTGTACCATGGCGAGGTGGCCTACACGTGAAGATTTGAAACGAAATTGATTTTATAAAGTAAAGAAAGAAACGAAAATGAATAAATAAAACAATTTATAAAAAAAAGAATTAAAAATTGAAACAAAAAGATTCAGAAAATGGCAAATACATGAAGAATGCTTCTAACAGCTTTTTTTCTCACTTTTAACACATCACACCTCATTTTCTTGAATATATATATATATATATATATATATATATATATATATATATATGTATACACACACACACACACATACACAAAACGAATATCAATCTGACATGTTTCTATTTTATTTGTAGTGGATGGGTTAATTATGTGGTAATATTTGTTGAGAATAAGTTGCGTGTCAATTAACTATTTCCACTAACATCAAAATAAAATACAAAATTCAACTGAATTGTTTTAAAACGTAACAATTAGATTTATTTAGGTTGGTGTACAACATGCAAAGAAAAGGTAGGACAGAGTCGTGTCCCTTTGATTTGGAAATATTTGTACCAGAGTTCATATTACGAACAAGACATATTTAATTAGAAACTAATAAAACATTCAAAACAATGTACAAGCAGAATATTTGGTATATGTTATGTTGGCAAATATGTATGATGTTTTAGGTTTCAGAATGTCTTTCTTGTAATCGTTCGTTAATGTTGATATTAAAGTTGTTAATATTAAGTGTCTTTTAAACAGAAAGTTCTTAAGAAGTAATTCACCTTTTACTGTAATATTGAACTTGTAATTCAGAAGAATAAAGTTTGGAATTGTGAGTTCTAAAGTTGATAAAAGTTCAGGAGTGATTTCAGAGGTTGGTGAGTGAGTGTATTGGAGTTGTTTCGTGTTAAATAAATTTAACTTGTAACTTCAAAAGTATGAGTGACGTGGAGTTGTTTGGCAGTTGGTTATCCGTCACGAAGCTCACTGGTAAACTTGTGTTCGTGCATCGTATTTATTTACATTCCTGGTCACGTGCGTGGCTCGCGAACACATTTCAAGATTTTTGGCGGTATTTTGTGTTTAAACACGTGTGCGTAGGCGTTGTTATTACTTTGAGATATATTGACCAATCAGAAGCAATTATTGTAAAACTAGCGTCTGGAGCCTGGATTGTGTTTAGCTTGCATAAAAATCTATAACTAATATGAAAATGTAAATTAGAAATGTTTTTAGCATTTCTTGTCCAATGAGGATGTAGTGCACTCAGTAATTGGTTCTGATCCACTGGCATATGGCATATAAGCTCTATATATTAAAAATTCGTCAGAATTTTAATATTTTCAATTTTGTGTGGATCAGTTCTCATTGGTCAGTCACGTATCATTAAAGCCATAAATAACTCTATATCTATTTGTGAAGATTCTTGTACTAACCAATGAGAACTGAGACAAACAAAATTGAAAATACCAGAATTTTATCTCCTTGTCTCTTTTCTCTTAATCTCTGACGAATATTTAATAAGTGGGAAACATGTTAGATTGAAATACGTTTCCTATTTATTCTTTATGTTATCATCCTGTTCATATTTCATCTGCATTTGATCTTTAACTTATCCGAAGTTCATATTTTGTTACTTTTGTTCAATTACTTTCCACTTTAGCAGTCATTATCAATAACTAATGTAGTAGTTAAAATTATTTTGTCTGCATCTAAATAAGATAAAATAAGGAAATTGTATGCTTTTTCTGAGGGCTCGTTCCCAATGGTCATTACACGTGACGTCACGCTAGACTATTTCAAACGTGCAGCTTCTTAAAGAATATTATGCACATCATTTCTTGATAATGATTGCGAAAATCAAAAATACTTGAACAAAAATAAGAAAATATGAATTTCCACACCAAGCGTCGACAGTCAAATTCATGCTTAAACGCAATTTTGACCTCAGTGTCCAATTTGATATATATATATATATATATATATATATATATATATATATACCGGGTGTAATGGCAAAACTTCCAATCGTGTAACTGTAAAATTGTCCAATTATTAGATTAAGCTTTGAATCGTTGTACCTTAGAAATGATTAAAGATATCTTACTGGAATTATCCGACGTTTTTATAACCCTATTATACTCCATTTTGAGCAATAAGTATGTATAATTACTCTCCAAGCTTAACAGAAGAATCCTGATAAAATCGATCATAAATGAAAATGACATGTTCATCATTAATTAAACATAGATAAGGATCGGAAGTTCATCAAGGAGTGAAATAAAGTTCAAAAATATATATATATAAAAGGGGAAAAGAAAAAAAGGGGGAAGTCAATCTCTTATCTCTTTACTTCCCCTTTTTTCCCCTTTTTTTTCCTTTTTTCCTTTTCCCATATTATTTCCGATTGAGTTGACCAATTAAATAGGTCAATGTCTGATCTTTACCCCCACCTTCCTCAATATTAAGTGTTATAATAAACAGAAATATAAAAATAAATTTTAAAACTCTACATTCCCTCTCTAAACTCGACCATGTCTCTCACACTATTCCTCACCACCTTCTATGTCAACTTATATAAGCTTAATACTGCCCGTCAAAAATGTAAATTTTAAATTCATTTTTGGTTCACCTTTGGGAAGTGAAGTCTGAAGATCCAGAGAAAATAAAATTCTCTGGTAAAATAAATTATTACGAATGGAGTCTTAAAGTGGTCTGTTTTTCTTTAAATTACACACACACACACACACACACACACACACACACACACATATATATATATATATATATATATATATATATGCGAAAGTAAATAAATATACTGTTTAATAAATAAACGGTGCGTCTATGCAAATATGGTTATCCACTAAACGTTTAAAGTGATAATATATATATATATATATATATATATATGTATGTATATATACGCGTGTGTGTGTGAGTGTGTGTGTATGTGTGTTTATCTATATATACATTGGTGCATAAAGATTGCTTCAAGAACATACTGAAGAAAGCTAACATCATGTAAAATGAGTGGGGAATCCTAGCACTTGATCATTCATCAAAGCGGATAGCCGTACCCAATCGCGTCGCGCATGAAAAACTCAAGAGAAATATTCGTATGGGTCTTGATATTAATTTACCTGAAAATGTTACCACGGAAATTGAGCGAAGGTCCAGTGAATTTGGTCGCGTCCATCTAAGCAATGCAGTCCTCAAAGATCATCAAAGACGTACAGTGTGATGTCATTCATAATACGTTATGCGACATTTATTTAAGAACTATTGCGAATGACGACGAATGTTGACACGTTTGTGCAAGAAAATGAAAAACCCAAGCCGGACTAAAAAGCTTTATACACGCTGACTATATTTGAGGATGGATCAAGCGATAGCTTTGCTTGAAAAGGTGTCGTAGCTAGCATAGGAGGGCTAATGGGAAGTTATAAGCGTGATCAAGAAACGAATCTGGTGTTTAGACATTCTGTCATATTTTGGGAATTAGGTCGAACGAAGAACTTGTCAGTACCCACTCAGATAACATAAATAGAAACTGTTATTTTACACGGAAATGACATATAATAAAAACATCGTCATTAACACTTACTATATTTACGATAAAACCCAAGAGATATATCCTCACAAACTATTTATCCTTTGCAGCAGTCACGACATCAGTATACTTGTATAATCTATATACATACATACATACATACATACATATATATATATATATATATATATATATATATATATATATGAGATAACGATATATATCTTTATACATCAAGAACAATATTGGGGAAAATATATATAACAAAATGGAAAAGTTTTCTTATGACGTGTTTTGTCGTTTAGGACTTCATCGGACTAAATTTGTTATGTTGGTGCAACTACACATGCGCACAAACAAGGCATGCTGTTAGAGTAACAATGATTAATGTATATACAAGTCTCAAGTATATATATATATATATATATATATATATATATATATATATATATATATATATATACAACAAAATATTTTAGCTCTACCTTTGTTTTTGTGGTTTACTGAAGTTTAGAAAGTTTTTGATTTCATTATTTTTGTCATTGCTGTCTTTCTTATTATTGTTAACTAACTTGATGGTCTCTTTCAAGGGAACAGCAATCAGAGGCTTTTTTTTAATTACCTGCCTTTCAACAACCAATATCAAGGAATTCGTGCAGTAGGCCAAGTGTTGTACAGACTTGGCAAATGTAGTTTCTTTACTGAGAGAAAACTGGGCCTATCTTTTGTGATTGACAGAAAAATAAATAAAACTGTGATGTTCACCAGTGAAAAAAGAAAACAACTGTTGAATTTTGAGAATGAAGTTGTCCATAGCTGAAAATTGCTTGAACCTAAGGAGAAAAAATTGCTTGACCCTAAGGAAAAAATGCTTGACCCTAAGGAAAACTTGCTTGACCCTAAGGAAAAAATTGCGTGACTCTAAGGAAAAAAAAATTGCTTGACCCTAAGGAAAAGAATTGCTTGGCTCTAAGGAAAAAATTGCTTGACCCTATGGAAAGAAATTGCTTGACCCTAAGGAAAAAAATTGCTTGACCCTAAGGAAAAAAATTGCTTGATTCTAAGGAAAAAAATTCCTTGACTCTAAGGAAAAAATTGCTTGACCCTAAGGAAAAAAAAAATTCTGACTCTAAGGAAAAAAATTGCTTGACAAAAAGATCCATTGTTTGCTAGCGACCAATATAATTTGAAATGACGATGAAGATAATCTGTCGAAGAATTTCCCTATGTCAACATATTTTGATTATATGAACGTTTCCGAAGAGTTAACTTCTCTTTGAGTTCAACGTGTTCACTTGTTTTCGCATAGATATGCTGTGTATCCTCGATATTACCATAGAGGGAAAACGTTTTCGTCTTATAAGGGCTCATACACCCAGGGAGCGGGCCGAGACGTTTAAAATATCGTCGAAGTTGGTTGTGCTTGACTGGAATTCCGTCTTTGAGGTTAAGAAGCTCCTACAATTCCCTCGAATATAATTTTTTTTTTACATCTCCGGTTATAAATTTATCTCAGATTGTTGATAAATTTAAAAATGAGCATCTCAAGAATTTAGAAAGAACTTGAAAAGAGAGAAAGACGGTTCGATGCAGCCTTCTAGCGAATTTTAGGGAATTTTTAAAAGGAGATTTGGGAATTATTAGTTCGTCTAAGTTTTCGGGGCGTACGCTAATCCGGATTCGGGTGAGTCAAGATAAGCTTAAACCTAGAATAACTGGATCCTGAAAATTCAACACTTATTTGGTTGTAATGGATATTCAAGACCAGATAATATAACACGAGAATTGAGGGGAAATGTAGCTTGAAAGAAATGGTGCGACCACCTCAAAAAATAAAATTAGGTCGTTTGCTACCTGAGTCGTCGACTTAGATTAGCAGCAAAGACGGCAATCCAATCTAAAGTAAACAAAGTTCACAAATAGGGAGATGTAGGCAAAGTACTTGTAGATAGGGTAGAGTTAGCATACCTAATTAGTAAGAAAGTTTAATCGCTGGTAGTTAAAGTTAGATTTTTTTATATATCTCTGCGGTAACAAATTTTTTTAATCATTTCACGTGGTAATGCAAGGTGGTAATGCCACTAGTACGCAGGAGTTACAAGGAATAAAAGTGAAAGAGAAAACTGAGTATACGGCGGATTGAGGACAGTAGAAAATATGAATGGGGTTGAAAAACACAGAAGATGGCGATTGACGTTGCATTTAATTTTTTGAAGATTGTAGTTATCAGGAAAACAAGTAAATAGAAGGGAGTTCCACAGGCAGGAAGTGCGAGTAAAAAACCGTTTGCAGTAGAAATTGTTTCAACAGTAAAAGGGTGGGACCTAAATGCCAATCTAGTAGCACGCTTAAATTCATGTAGTCGGGGTACAAGGGAAAAAACTCGCCAGTCAGTTTCCATGAAAATATAGAAAAAGAAGCTATGGCACCTCGGTGAGAAAGTGAGTGAAGTTGAGATTCTTGGTCAATATCGATTAAATTTCAGATTCTTGTTTAAATTTCGTCAAGAATCTAGGGATTTATAGCAGGAGTTCCAGACAATTTATTGCAGCAGTATTCAATGTACGGACGAATGGTAGATTTGCAAATGTGCATGATGGATTCAGACGAGAAAATTTTGTTTTGGCACAACATAGTGACCCAAATTTCCTTGCAGTAGATGCAGCTATTCATTCGATGTATTCACTCCACTTTAAATGAGGACAAAAAGGTGCAGCTCCAGGAGTCTAAATAGAAAAAGTTCTCTATGATGGTTAAATGAAAGCAGATTTGTTTTGGAGGAGTTCAAATTCACAAGCAATTTCCTACCCCAGTTAACCACTGATTGGAGGTCTTTTTCAATAGCAGCTGCCAAGCTTACTTTGTCAGATCTTAAGGATTTGCCATTGAGACAGGAATAAATTGTAGTATCATCCGCATAAATGCCTAATTGGGAACTGATGATTTCAGGGAGATTATTAATGACGATCAGAATCAGCGTAGGACCCAGGATAGGGTCTTTGGGGGGGGACATCCGCTTTCGTGTGAAAGGATCTAGAAGCGAGTCCCTTCAGAAAGACTTTCATTTCACGATTGTTAGGATCAATTACATTAAATCAAATATTCGTCCTGCAATAGCATAGCCCTGGAGCTTTCGTAGAAGACCAGCGTGACAAACCCTGTCAAACGCCTTCGGGGTATCTAGGGCCACAACTCGAGGTTCGCCGTTATTATCACGAACCTGATATACATTTTCAGTGACGGCCGTTAACATGGAAATCAGTGATAGATCTGGCGAAACGGAATGTATACTGAAAGGAAGTCGTGAGAATTCAGATAACAATTAAATACAGAACTTCAAAATTCAACAGATCGGCATATCACTGGGTGAACGATATTTGACTAAAAACGAAGGAATTTGAGATAAATTTCGTTACTACAACAAGCTTATCCACAGAGATCCCGGTTCTATGGCTAACTATCTGATGTTCATCACCTATTGTAGGCCAGCGTGGTTGAGTGGTCTAAGAGCTGGACTTTCGGTCCTGAGATCATTCGTTTTAACCTCAATGGGGTGAGGCACTTTACCCCAGTTTCCCACTCTCACACGGCTGTATCTATGGATACCAAACTATCGTCCTATCCAGGGAGGGGGCTGTATATACAATCTGCTCCAGAAATAGAACGTATATACCGGTCTTTATGGAATTTCTAGCTCGTAAAGAGAACTTTACCTACCTACGACGAGTCTAGGCGTTCCTGTGGTATTATCACATCTTTTATATGTTGCGTCGCTTTCTACGGACCAATATGTTTAAGTTGGCTTGTCTCTTATTGAAATTAGATCTTTTCACCAGGAAACTCTACTATTTAACTGTTAATGAAAGAGAGATGAATTGTGTAAGAAAGTGACATCAAGTATTTTTTGCTCCCTACTTCCTAGTTGTTTCAGACGGCGTGTTCGCTAAGAGGCAAAATTCTCACTGAAAATACTTTGGAGCGAGAAACACCCTTTACAAGTAATTCCAAGCCCTCTCTTTAATTGGCAGTTACTTAACACAGGGGCGAATGAAGAGTCAATGAAACTTTCCAAATCCTTCCTCTTCTCTTTCTTTTTTTTGAAATCTCCGAATTGGGACTTGAAACATGAAAACTATGAGCAACTCTATATCATTTATATTTTTTCCACCGGTGAGGATTTTTGCACGTTGGCAAATCTTCTGAAATTTATATGTAGTAATTCAGAAATATGATAAATCTTCAACAACACGTAAGAGCGCCTATTAGGAAATTTCTTTTTGTATCATTCGTTGATCCATAAAATTAATTTATTCTTCTCTACCTCAAACGCGAAATGTTACAAGTGAAGCCGTTTGGTGTGAGTGCCCTACAACTGATGAAGAGATTCAAAAATCAGTGAATAAGGTTGAGATGTACAAAACCACAGAAATTGATTGCCGTCCTTATAAATTGTACTTTAGAGACTGTTGCATTTGTTTGTTCCTTGACATAATATGAGTATACAGATTCACTTATCGTCCGGTTCACAATTCTCTCTGTTTTTTCTTTTTCTTTTTTTTATCAGCGGTAGAGGTTTATCCCTTGTTTTCTGTTAAGGATTAGGTTACCAGTTCCTTCAAAAGTGTTTTTTTTTTTCATTCTCTTTCACTCACAGTAGCCCCTTCTGTCTTTGTGGCATTATCACCCTGCTTAGGATGAATTGATTAAAAATGAACATTCACGGATCTTCAACAACCGAGGGAAGTATGGGATTGTTCCCAACTCTTTACCAGGTTGGTGGAAATACTGAATATGATTCAAAAGAACAAACGTAGTAAGGGGGAAGGGTGAATAAGTTTCGGTCCTTATCTATATCAATTCTAGAATTAAATATTTTAAATAAGGTCTGTCTATATCTCTGCGATGAGGTATTATGATGATTTACTTTATTCGGACTGGTATCCTCATCTTTATTGCCATATTTACAACGTTTCAGCCGTTGTACATTGCGGCCTTCTTCAAGTGATTGAAATTTCGAACGGAACCCTTTATTTCGTCCAGCAGGGTAGATTGTTCTCGTTCCAGAGGTCTCGGTTATTTTCCTTTAGCTCAAAGTTTTTGGTTCACCACTGCTGCGGCCTGGTATTGAACACACATCTCTTTGGTTCTAGTCACTGGATCTAACCAACGTCTTTATCCACCTGGCCATGGGTCTTAGCTAATCGACTGCTGTCTGTGCTAGATTGTCTAATATAACTCGCTACTGTGCTTTGCCTTGTCCTTTGACGGTTAGGGTTATTCAAGATAACTTGCATTTGGTACGCATGATTCTAGAGAAATTTGATGTTGAAGCTGGATCAATTCAAAGAGGTCGACAGGGTTGACAATCGTTTCGTGGAGGCTGTCTTGTCTGTAGCCGGCTTCAAGATGGGCTTTCACTCCTGTATTCGTCTACTATACCCGAGCCTTCAATCTGCGGTGTAGATGAAAGGGATAAAATTAAAAAGCTTTCATATTGTCCAGATCTATTCGAGGTTGTCTACTTTCGCACAGGGTGCGATGGCATATTTTTACACAACTTATGCGTAAACCCCATCAAACAAGGAATTACATTCACTGTCGCTTTCACTTCCTCTACTATATTTATGCCAACAAAGTCCATTCCTGGGTATGACGATAAACTATACCCAGCAGCAAGGCCTCTGATCTTTTGAGAAGCGTGAAACCACCTGTTAATTTCTGTCGTTCCAAGGTCCACCATGACCCGGGGTGGTATCACCTGTTATGGTCCCAGGCATATAATTAACTGGAGTCACAGTACGATAAAATATAAAAGCTTTTATAGTAAAAATACCAGCAATACATTTTCATAGTAAAAAAAATTACCAGCAATGCATTTTTGTAAAATATATCACTAATGCTCCCAAGAAAATTTAATTTTAGCATTAAATGACACATAAGGATGTTGATATGCCTCTCTACAAACATACAAAAAATGTCTCCATGCTTGTAACGAGCCCCGTTGATAGTGAGAGAATCTGCAAAGAAATCAAATTTTGTGCGGGTAAAATGTAACCGTTTACGGTCAGGTTTGGATTGTCATTCACTATTACTGGATTCTTCAGTTGGGCGTTCTGGGTGTCGGAAATCGGAAGACGACGTTAAATCGCAAGTCTTGGAGAAAGTCAAGGTCGGAAGTATTGAAGCTTACTGTTTTAATGAGTATCTGGTCTGGAAAGAATCGTTTTTGAATTGGATGAAAGAAGTGCGCATTTCGCATCATTCACAATCGACAATTGAGTATTTCCCCCCCTCCTCCTATGTACTTATAATATCTAAACAATCGAGAACCTTCTTAAGACATTTTAGGATTCTCAGTTCTCCTATACTGCGAAGGTATGTTGCTAGAATTCTGTCGGGACCAGTTTAGGGATGAATATCAAGATCAGTCGGCATTCCTTACGGTTACATTCCTTAGGCCGGAAAGTTGAAAAAGTGGAACGCAATGCGAAACAAGATCGTCATGTTGCCGTGGAACCTTTAAAGAAAAGTAAAGTAACAGTTGGACAAAGATTTCGACGAAGAAACTCTGCTATTGGCGAATATATTTCTGACAGGATTTTGAGTGGAAATAAAAAGTAAAGAAAAACAAAATTAAAAATGCCTAAAACATAAAAGGAATGAAAAGAAAAACAGAAAAAAAAAGACGTAACATCGAAAAATGAAAACGAAAAGAAAAAAGTAATAAGAAAAACTAAATGAAAAACAATAAATGCAAAAAATAAAAAATCAGAATTATTTAAAAAGGGGTAAATAAAAAAAGAAAAAGCATAAGAAAGATGAAAGCGAATCAAAGTACAAGGGGAAAAGAAAAAGGAGGAAAAGATAGAAAAAATAGAAGCGAATCAAAATAGAAGAAAAAAGACAAAGGAGAAAGAAAAAGATAAAAATAAGAAGAATGAAACAGATTCAAAATAGAAAGAAAAAAGAAAAATGTTAAAAACATAAGAAAGATAATATAGAATCAAAATACAAAGGAAAAAAAAAAAGGAGAAAGAAAAATAAAAAGATAAAAAATAAAAAAGAGACTCCAAATTTAAAAAAGAAAGAGAATCCAAATTTAAAAAAGAAAGAGAATCCAAATTTAAAAAAGAAAGAGAATCCAAATTTAAAAAAGAAAGAGAATCCAAATATAAAAGAAGCAAAAAAGAAAACGAAAAAAAATAAGAAAAAGAAAAAGAATTGAAATACAAGGTAAAAATAAAAAGAAGCAAAAGAAAAAGATAGAAAAAATAGAAGCGAATCAAAATAGAAGAAAAAAGACAAAGAAGAAAGAAAAAGAAAAAATAAGAAAGTCGAAAAAGAATCAAAATAGAAGAAAAAAGACAAAGAAAATGAAAAAAATAAGAAAAAGAATTGAAATACAAGGAAAAAGAAAAAAGAGAAAGAAAAAGATAAAAAAATAAGAAAAATAAAAGAGAATCAAAACGGAAAGAAAAAAAGGAAATGAAAATAAAAAGAAAAAATATACTGAAAAACGCAAAGAAAGAAAAAAGGAAAATAAAATAGAAAATAAAAATGAAAACAACGAAAATGAACAGTAAAAAAAAAATGAAAAAGAAAACAAGGAAAAAAGAAAAAAAGAAAAAAAGAAAATGGAAAACAAGTAAAATATGAGAAACAAGAAAACAAAAATAAATTTTAACGAGAAATCGAAAATAAAAAGCAAAAACAAGTGAACAGAAAGGAAAAAGCAAAATAATCCAAAAATAATAAAGAATAAGAAAAGGAAATGAATGAAGCAGAAGAATGAAAAAGGAAAAAAATATTCGAAAGTCAAAAAAATCAAAAAATATAAAGAAAAAATGTATATTAAATTTTTTATAAAAAAAACTGACAAATTCAAAAGAGATTTATTGAAAGATTTAATTCCACCTAGAAAACTCACCCACTATATTTTATTCAGAAGATTATCATTTGAAAGATTTACCTTCATTAATTAATACGAATTGTATAATAAAACCTTACACAATATACACAGCAGAATCACCCAGCAATTTCAAACTAAAGAGCATCACTAACAACACGGTTATATTTGAAAAAGTTAATAAAAATTGGTAGACAGAACTTTTCGATATTATTCAACCAAACATCTGTCTATATTTCTGAGATGAGGTATTATGTACATTATTTACATTATTCGGACTATTGTTCTCATCTTTGTCGCCATATTTATTACAACGTTTCAGCTGTTGTACGCTCCGGCTTTCTTAAAGGTAGTTGGAATGTCGAACTGAACCCTTTATTTCACTAACTGGGGGAGACAGTTCTAGTTCCACGTGGCATGTTTAATGGATGTCAGTTATCAGTTATCACCTGTTAATTCCCCTCTGAAAGTTCTCCACTGCCTTAACCGGATATTGAACTCACACTCTTTGGGTCCAGTCACTGGATCTAACCAACGCTTTTATCCACTGTGCCTTGTGTCCATGAGGACACATAAAAAAATCTAGAGTTTCGTTCCATTGTCAAGAGAAAGTTATTTCAGCATCTCTTGACAATGAAACGAAACTCAGAATTTTAAGTTTAATTTTTTATAATTAAAATTGGGATTTAAGTTTTAGTTTTGAAACATAGAATTCGTGTGTCGTGACGGAAACATATTTTTAAAACAATAACTGTATTATTATGATCTACTGTGGATTCGAGCACTGTTTTTTTTTAAATAAAAATAAATGCTAAGAACTCTGGATTATAAATCTGTTTTTTCCTATTTTTTTAATATATATATATATATATATATATATATATATATATATATATATTCATACATGTTTCATTAAATAATATAGACAAGTGTTGTGTATTTATTTTATATAAATTCTTTTCATAACGTCTGATACGCTTAATAACATTATCATTAAACGAAGAAAGAAAATCAAAATTTTTTGGGCCGTCCAGGATAATTTTTTGATATATTAGTGACATGACAGTGTTATAGTGGAACACACCTATTCTATTGTTAATAGACTCGCCCACATATTATAAGTAGGAGTAGTAGGAGTCGCTCAGTGGCTCAGGCGGTCAGTCGATGCTGGACGACTGTTAGTCGGATACTAACTAAAGTATCAGCGACCACAACTAGATTTTTCTGCGTCATTACCTACTATATCAAGTTCCTAACGTTTTGTACGTCGAACCTATTTTAGGGCCGACAGTACAAATACAAGCCTCCACTGTGAAACCACTCCATAACAGACAGTCAACGAGTTAAGCATTTCACTTTAAGCCATGTCTCCATTGTTTTAGAGGATTTCAAGAAATACATGCAAACACCTTATACTAAGCAAGCCTTGCAAGACCAGTTTACAATACCGACACATTTGATATTCACTTTGATTTCACTTTGGCATCAATGCCTGTGTTCACTTAAATTAGTAACTGACCAGAAAAAGCAACTTCAAATGTTTACAATGTCCAATAAAAAATATATTCAATGCAACCATATGTGTATAGAAAGACAAATTTAGACCAGTGCTAGCCTGGCAACGAGGTCTCATCAATTTGCTGTTGAGTTGGCTAGATGTAACCGTAAGGTCTATGCTAAGTTTCTTTTCTCACTTTCCAGCCAATATTAATCTTCAAAAATAGGAATGCAATGTCAATCACTATCTACTATCCTCCTTATTACTCTTCTTTTGTTTTCACTTTGATGTTTCTGTTTTTTTAAATCTTCCAGACCCAGTACTCCTCGTATCTTATTGGCTTTACTGACTTGCTTGGGGTGAACTTGATAAAAAAAAAAACAAAAAAAAACAATTAGACAAATATAGATATATATTTAATAAGAGAAGATAAATTATATCCTTGTAAGATGTTTGCAAGTTTCAATTGTTCTCTTCTGAGAACTCCAAACCTTGAACCTTTATTTGTTTAACATGTTGACTTCCATGTCGTCATATTCTGGTAAATTTGGAATTTCATTTTTTACACTGTCTCCAGATACTGGACACAATTATATTTTCATTTTAATTTGCTTCACCAAATGTTGGAGACACGATGCATATTTCTATATAAAACAATGTCTGTGGCTTCCTGTGAAAGTTTTGGAAAAATTCAGATGCCACTTGGCTTCTCTTAACTTTTAACTTAATGCTTTATAAATGTAGAATAAGATAGTTTTAAAAACAAAGCCCAAGAGAAATTTATTGATTCAATTACAATATTAATATTTCCAAAATTAATTTTGTCACCAATGTGACATATCCTACATATCCTCATAATATGCAACTCTTGATCTCTCCCCCACCTATACGTTCTTGCAAAATCCCCAGTAACCTTCTGCCTTGGGTGGTACTTGGGCCTTTTTTGAGTGGATAAATGACAGTACAAGAACAAAGAGAAATGGTAAAGAATAAAAAAAATACCAAGAACAACTAATGATAAAAAAAATATGGAGAATTGTTGTGTTTGGTATATTGGGCCGTAAACAGATATTGAATGACGTAAGAAAACAATAAATAAAAGGATAGTTTTGTAGTCACTGAAGAGCGTTGTCCTGAAAAGGACAGTTTTGCAGTCGCTGAAGAGCGTTTATCCTGAAAAGGACAGTTTTGTAGTGACTGAAGAGGGTTGTCCTGAAAAGGACAGTTTTGTAGTGACTGAAGAGGGTTGTCCTGAAAAGGACAGTTTTGTAGTCACTGAAGAGCGTTGTCCTGAAAAGGACAGTTTTGTAGTCACTGAAGAGCGTTGTCCTGAAAAGGACAGTTTTGTAGTCACTGAAGAGCGTTGTCCTGAAAAGGACAGTTTTGTAGTCGCTGAAGAGCAATTATCCTGAAAAGGACAGTTTTGTAGTCACTGAAGAGCGTTGTCCTGAAAAGGACATTTTTGTAGTCACTGAAGAGCGTTGTCCTGAAAAGGACAGTTTTGTAGTCGCTGAAGAGCGATTATCCTGAAAGGGACAGTTTTGTAGTCACTGAAGAGCGTTGTCCTGAAAAGGACAGTTTTGTAGTCGCTGAATAGCGTTGTCCTGAAAAGGACAGTTTTGTAGTCGCTGAAGAGCGATTATCCTGAAAAGGACTGTTTTGTAATCGCTGAAGAGCATTTTCCTCAAAAGCACAGTTTTATAGTCAGTGAAGAGCGATTGTCCTGAAAATTAAAATTTTGTAGTCACTCAAAACCGTTGTCCCGAAAAGGAGAGTTTTGTAGTCGCTCAAGATCGTGGTAATCAAAAGCACAATTTTATAGTCGCTGGAGAGCGTTGTCCTGGGCCAGAGTTTCTTAGTTCTCAATTTCCAGCCTTGATTGAGTTCAAAAGCACTTGCACGTCCTTGTGGGTATGGAATTGTTTTCCACCTTTCAACCCCTTTTCCCATAGATGAAATGTTGCTAGACTCTCGCTACTCTATCGCTATTTTCATGGCATTTGCTCAAGGGAACAAGAGTCCTTGGTTCATCTTCATTTCCTTCATATTCCATTAGGAAGGAAGAAATTCCTCTGAAACAGCTACTTTGTCAGAAGTGTTGCAATATGAAACTGGCCTCAAAGAGGATGCTTTCCCGATCGCGACAATCTTGACTGCTTCAAGTCGAGGGTCAACAATTATCTATCCCACATATTCTCATAATATGCAAAACCTTGATCTATTAACTCTTACAAAATCCCCAGTAACCTTCTGCCTTGAGTGGTACTTGGGCCTTTTTGAGTGGATGAATGACAGAACAAGAACAAATTGAAATTGAAGATGTAAAATTAAAAATACCAAGAACAACTAATGATGAAAAAATGTGGAGAATTGTTGCTGGTGTTATTGTGGCCAAGCAAACAGATATTGAATGACGTATGACATAACTGAGAGACGATAAGTATCCCACGGCAGGTCCGTGAAATGCTTGTTTTTTTCGGGGGATAGTTTTTTGGCATTTGAATCTTTTTATATCCTGAATCAGTCTTACAACAAGGCTAGTTAAGCTTTTTCTTCAAGTTATTTTAAAAAATGTGGTGTTGCCGGCAGGTTACGAACCCAATATATCGTGACGTGTAAAATAAATGTAAATCTTTATTTGCCATGAAGCATTTGTTACAAAAATAATGTATATTCTATATATCATTTTTATATACGGAAACGAACAATATACATACAAGGAAGCAGCAGTCACCATCAGTTGGGGACATAGATTTTGAGGTTTAAAAAAATCAAATTCGGCGACCATTTTCTCAAAAAGTATTAGTGCTAAAAAAACTTACTATGTTATTTTACAAAATAATTTTAAACAATTTAGAAGATATAATGGCCTGTGCAAGACCCTACACTGATTTTGTTCTGGCTGTTAATGTTTGAAAAGAATTTAAAATAGAGAACTTTTATATACGTGTAAAAAGGAAATATGCAAACACTATAGACATATACATGTCGACGGTATGGGAGAAAATGATATATAATTTTTTATATACCAGAAAATTATTATGAAAATTAATGATAAAGTAGAAATAAATTTGGCGATCATTTTCGCAAAAATTTTAGCGCTAAAAAACTTTCATTGATGCCTAGCACAGTCTTTTACAAATTTTTTTTTTTTTTAAAGTTAAACAATTAATAATGAAAACATATGACCCGATACTGATTTGGGTTGGCAGTCAACGTGTTAATAATTATTCTTTTTAAATCTGGAATCTTAAGCTTTTCTTAAAGATTTCTAAATTCCGACTCGTGTGAAAAAAAATATTTCTAATTTGTTCAAACAATGTAGAAGAACAAAAAAAGTCGAGATGGAGGTGGAGGAAATGTTTCGTTTATCTTAACAAAACCGGATCAGATTTATAAATTAACGTTTTCCCAGCAGACTTTTGCCATTTGATGTGGTTAATGTGCCTTGCATATTTTCTTTTAAAAAAAGTTTAAATAACCCAACTTCTATAGAAACCAAAACTGTTGTTTGATGCCGACACAAATGGCCAACCAAAGAACGATTCCCCCTTACTACACGAAATACAAAACCTTGAAAAAACAAAGAATCCTGTTTACGAACAAGATGTATAGAGAGTAAATTTGACAAAAAATCCAGTTTAATACAGTAAGCGGCCAAAGATGAAAAGGCTGCCATTGACCCAAGCAAAGAAGTCATGTGGTACTGCTTTTACTTGAATTTTTTTTTAACTTTCTTTCCCGCCATGATCAAACGCAAGATGGCGCCGACTTTCGGCTGCTTCTATCGTCTCGTGAGATGTTATTTCTCCCTCAACATTTTCCCCTACCTCTTTTCGGTTTTATCCATACACAGTAATTGGACGAAAACTTCTTTAACAATAAAAGATGCAGGTTTGGTTTTTTTTTTAAATAATTTTTATTTTATTTGCTTACTTAATTTAATTAACAATTTGTAAAAAATCAAAAATAAGTTGACATTTGCAATGTGCTTTTGTTGGATCAGAGCCTTCTTGCCGGCGGCTCATAATTCGTGCGGCTTCGCCGAAAACAAATTCAGATTTATAATACAGTGCTTTCATTTTGATATATTCCCTCGCCATTGCAACTAGTCTTACTCGTTCACTCTTTTTTATTCGATTCATAAGAAACTCTCTTTTCCTTTTTGGTCTCTCCTCTCTGTTTATAGTTTACTTAAAAGTCCTCTCACGCACGTTCTCTCAGCTACTCTCTCTCCCTCTCTCACTCTCTCTCTACACCTAACTTTACATTTTATTTTGTTTTCAGATTCCATTCACTCTCATTCTCACTCTCTTTCATCTATTTTAATGTCTCTATTTTTCATACGTATTTGAATATTTTTCGTATGTATTTGAATAGAATAATCTAACAGTCTCTTAATATCTATGTTTATTTATATCTATCTATTATCTATCTATATATCTAATCTTGTTCATATCTGTTTATCTATCCGTTTATGTTTATACATATCTCTCTCTCCCTCTCTATCTCTCTCTCTCTCTATATATATATATATATATATATATATAAGTATCTTCATTGCCTATCTATCAATGACGAAATATCTCTCTATAGACCTATGACTGTACATATCTATTAATGTTAATATCTATCTATCTATTTAAGTCTCTTCAAGGTGCGATAGGTAAATTGTTTCCTTTTTATATTTTTAATTTCGTGGAATGCGCGTTGTTTGTTTTTTTTATCTATCTGTTTGTTTATTCATATCTATCTGTCTTCATTGTCTATCTATCTATAAATGACTACATATACCTCTATCTAGTTATGACTGTACATATCTATCTATCTATCTATCTATCTAAGCCTATTCATATCTGTGTATCTAAAGAGTTCGATGCGCAAATTCTCTCCGTTTTATATTTTGAATTTTGCGCATGCACGTTGCTTGTTTTTGATTTTGTCGACTGCATAGTATAGTAGGGTCAGTTGGGCACCGTTTGTGAGAAAAAAGAGCACCATGATGAAACGGTATGCTGTACTGTTTGGCATTCGCACCAGAAACGCCAATACGAACATTTCAGAGTGTTTGGAGGTCAATCCAAGGACAGTGCAGAGGATTCAGAAAGAATTGGATGAGCCTAATGGTGATTACGAAGATGTTTGAAGTGATCACTACTGATGGTGACGTTATTCTTCCATTCATCTTCCCAATAGGGCCTCAGACGCAACACCAAGTGACTTGAGGAAGTAGTGCTGCCCATGAGGGTGGTTGCTAGAAGACCCTATTTCTGGCAACAAGAATGTACACCATGCCACACAAGAAGGAGAACACAGTGGTGGCTGTCAAACAATTTCTGCGGCCACAGCACCTATCATATCTGGATACCTAATTCCGAAGAGTGCAACCCTATAGATTATTATGTGTGGGATGCAGTTGAATGAGAGAACAACAAAACTCTTTGCAACACCAAAGATGAACTGGAGGCAAGGATTATGGCAGCATTCACCAACTTAAACAAGGAGACCGTCCAGAAGAGTTGCAGGAGATTCCAAAGTTGTCTGGAGTCAGTGGTTGAACCCAATGGCGATTTTATTAAATGAACTGACTCTTTAGTATATCAAGATATTCTTGTGTAATTTTGGTAAATATATCTGTTAAAATGAGATGGCAGTGTCATTTTCATTTTTGCGTCATTTAGACGACAATTTATCCATCGCACCCTATTTATATACCTGTATATATCAATCTGTCTATCTGTATGTGTTCATAATCTATCTATCTATCTATCTATCTATCTCAGTCTGTTCACATCTATCTATCTATCTCAATCTGTTCATATCTATCTATCTATCTCAGTCTGTTCACATCTATCTATCTACGTTTTGTCATATCTATCTGTATATGTCTGTATTGATCTATGTTCATATCTATCTATCTACATAATTCTCTTCATATCTATATCTGTTCGTCTATCTATCTATCTATCTATCTCAGTCTGTTAACATCTATCTATCTATCTATCTATCTATCTACGTTTTGTCATATCTATCTGTATATGTCTGTATTGATCTATGTTCATATCTATCTATCTATCTACATAATTCTCTTCATATCTATATCTGTTCATCTATCTATCTATCTATCTATCTATCTATCTATCTATCTATCTCCGTCTGTTCACATCTATCTATCTATCTATCTATCTCAGTCTGTTAACATCTATCTATCTATCTATCTATCTATCTATCTATCTATCTATCTATCTACGTTTTGTCATATCTATCTGTATATGTCTGTATTGATCTATGTTCATATCTATCTATCTATCTACATAATTCTCTTCATATCTATATCTGTTCGTCTCTCTATCTATCTATCTATCTATCTATCTATCTATCTATCTTTCTATCTATCTATCTATCTATCTATCTAGTGGTTAGTACATTGATGCACTTGTAAGATTGCAGAGACTATCATGTTAAGTGCTTATCCATCTATATTTTTCATGTAACTTTTTGTCAGTTCGCATTTCTGTTTACCGATTGTCTTGTTCTCATCTAAAATAGAAACTGCAACTGTCAAAATAAACAGTTTTACCTCCAGTAATTTCACTGAAAAGAGCCCAAAGAGTCAGCAGGTATTTTATTTCGCTAGTCAAGCGTAAAACTAAAAAGAAAGAAAAACAGTAAACTTGACACCAGCACCTGTGTGGAACAGTAAAAAGGCGGGAGATGAATAAAAATGAACAGAAAGAAAATGATGCATGGAAGGGCCTATAAGGTTCATAAGTCTTATAAAACGTGTGCCCTCCTAAAGAAAGCTGTCTCTTGCTGAATCACTTTTGGATACTTACAGTCTCATAAAGATTGTTTCATTTTATATATATATATATATATAGATATATAGATATATAGATATATATGTGTGTGTGTGTGTGTGTATGTATGTATGTATTATAAATTAACTGATTTAAAATATGGTTTCTTCGCTACACAGGAATTACCATATTTCAAAAAAAGAAGCTAAAAACTTCAAATTTAATTATATAATTAAATTAAAAGCATTAGTTCTATTTCATCCTCAAGCGAATTTTGGGATACCTTACTTTTGTAATAACGCGCATTTTTTATATTCTGTAAATTTACATTGACCACTGTTTTGTAAAAATAAAAAAATCAATAAGAACACCGGATTATATATCTTAGTGTACTTTCTTTTTATTATAATATATATATATATATATATATATATATATATATATATATATATATATTCTTATATATATATACTTTCTTTTTATTATAATATATATATATATATATATATATATATATATATATATACATATATATATATATATATATATATATATATATATATATATATATATATAATTATAGGTATAGGGTTAGGTAAATGAAATAACTAGATATTATCAACCGTATACGCGTGTGCTAGGCGGAATCATCATCATCTAGCATGAAACTGCCTGTCGCCCCTGAGTGTTGACTTCAATGTTCACTTTTATATTTAGATTTACATACGCTCTATCTCTGATATTGAGCACTTTATCCCATAAATATAGCACACCTTAAGACTATATTTCTTTATATATATATATATATATATATATATATATATATATATATATATATGATTAAATAAAGAACAAGTAGAAAAAACAATATAAATTTGACATGTTTCTCTATTTTATTTTAGCTTCATCAGAAATGGTGGTAGAAACTAAATTAAAATAGCCAGACATTCATTTTGGCGGATTTAATCTATATTCCCATTCCCCCAACACATAAACACAAACACACACACACACTCTCACTCTCTCACACATACACACACACACATATATATATATATATATATATATATATATATATATATATATATATATATATATATATATATATATATATATATGTAGTCAAATTTATAATATAAATATAAATCTTTGCCTATTTATTTTTCGTTGAAGGCGCGTTTAAACCCATTCATAAAGAGAAGCTAGGCACCTCGAATTGGTGTAATGCTTTTTTTTTTTTTCTCGCTAGATCCATTATGACTGAGTAGCGAGTTCGATCCTCACTGGGTTCCCCCTACTTTCGGCCTTGTGCCACATCTAAACAACGCTTGGAAAATCATGGTCGCTTCGTATTTGATGTAAGTATTAGCCAAAGCTTGTATCGCTAGAATGAGTTGTGAGTTCGATTCTCCAGGTTTCCCACGCATTTGGACTTGTGCCACATCTTATCTACGCTTGGAAAATCGCCATATTGCCCTTTCTTAAGCCTTAACCGTGAACAATTTGATTCACTTGTCAATACAATTTGAATCCATATATCTATCATTGTTCTGTTCTCAGCTTATAGGGTAAGATCAACAGAATTTAATCCTATTAATCACATCAGAGATCGATATGTATTTTATTATGACAAAAGTGATATTATCCTATTATGAAAGAATAGGGTAAAGACAATATGATAAAGATATTTAAAAAACGAATAAGGTAAATCTATTAATTCCGGAAGAAAAGACATACAGGCAGGGCAAAAGCAAAAACCGTTTCAATTTATAATCTTTTAAATACCCATTAGACGCCTGTTCAGTTAAAAAAAAATTATTTCCTTTTTATTTCCGTTTTCCTTAAAACTTCCTTATTACTCACATGTTCAGTCCATACTATTCCCAGCATCCTTCTACAGAGCCACTTTTCTGTTACCTCAAGTCTCTTCATTTGAAAAGGAATTATCCAGAATTCTCTACCTACTTGAGAATTGATATCACATCGCAATACTCTTTTCTTTGTTTCTGATAAACATTTTTTCTGTTTCTTACTGCTTTACTTAGCTTTCGGAAGGCATCTTTCGCTATTGCAATGCTACCTCGTATTTCGGTGTGACTTTTTCCATCCTTCATTGATGCACTTCAGTGATATTTAAATTTGTTGTACTTGCTCGATTTTGTTATCCCCGATCCTTAGTTCGCATCTTGAGATAACCCCTTTTGCTGACAACCATATTTATGTCCTATAATTTATATTTAATCCTCGCTTTCCCCGCCCTGTTGGCTGAGGCTTCAGAATACGCCGACTGCACCTCTGCAGGGGGATAAGATCCCCACTCCAAATAAGGCGTACTCGGTATGATGATAAACTACATCCGCGTCCCGGGTAAGACGATAAACTACATCCAACAGCAAGTCCTCTGATCAGGAGGTTTTGAAGAGCATGGTACCATCTCTTAATTGCTGATGTTCCCAGATACGCCCTGACCCAGGGTGGTAGCACCTGTTAGGGGCCTAGCTATGGGCAAATAATTAACCCCCCAAACTGGGGTCAAAACGCTATGAAAGTGTAAAAATAGATATTAAGATCAGAAATACATTTTTGTAAAAAAATGATTACTAACAATGTATTTTTAAAGGCAAACATTATTACCAGCAATACATTTTTGGGATAAAAAAATATTACCAGCAATATATTTTTGAAAAAAAATATTATCAGCAATAAAAAATCTTATCGGCATTAAATGACGCATTGAAGGTGATATACCGTAAAACAAAGAAAAACAAACCAATCCTCGCTTTCTTTTGTTACCTTCTAAGAAAAACAAGGTAGGAAGATTGTGTTCCGCCATACTTCCTACGTTTTAGTGTAACAATAATACTGAATCCATGGTGATTCGGCAGGCTTAATACATTACAGATAGAAATTTAATACTTCGAAATAATAATGAGGGTATCTTGCGTGTGTGCGCGCTTGAGTGCGTGTGTGATTCTTTGTGCGTGAAGGCGTGTGTGAGAGTGTCACATGTCATATATTTCGTCTAATTCCCTGTAAACAATCAGACAACTTTCTATTGCATTATGCAAATGCTGTGAGTGGCCGTGTAAGTGTTACCAGAGATGACATCGAATACACAATAATCACGACTTCTAATGATGTTTCTAGACGTAACAACGAATTCATTTGCGTTACATATTGTTTAGGTGGATAGATTTGCGTCGGTCGATATGTAGGTATAAACAAGCTAAGAAAAAATCGATATAAACCAGTTAAGATGCATTCGAAGAGCGAAAGAGACTTGATATTTGCAAAGATATATTTACTGTATACACCATGCCCGCAGCAAAATATGCATAGACAGATAAATAATTTAAATAATAATAGCTGGTTGCACGATTTCAAGTACACATGTCTCTTAGGGTAGCCAGCTAGTCCCTGATGCAAACGTCTATTCAGTCACATTAATGTGTCTTCAACGCCCACAGAGTTCACAGAGTTATTAATTACCTTAGCTTATCACTTCCAAACTTGAGACTTTAAGAGAGTCTGTCTGTTTCTGTGCTTGTCTAAGACAAACAGACTCAAGTCAGGTAGTGATACGCTAGGTTAATTCATCTGATCTACGATACCTACTTTTCCTAAGAGATCCCAAGATGTTTTGCTAACACATAATTTCGTCTTCCTTTTTAGTCAAACTGATGATGCCAAAGAGAGCATAAGCTTTCTCCGGCGAAACGCGTCTTTGATAAAAAAAAAAAAAAAAATCCACTTTGTTTCCTCATCTTCACTTTTGTTTCGGATACTATAACATCCTATAAACACACACACACAAACGCATTCACACACAAATACACGCACAGACACACAAACACATAAATACACACGCAAACACAAATAAAAAGAAACACACACACGTAAACAAACACACACATACACACATGCACAAACACGCATTCACACACACACACACACACAAACACATACACACAAACACACACACAAACACAAACCCAGGACACGCGCAAACACACACGCGCGCAAACACGGACACGTGAAAACACACACACACAAATACACACACGCGCAAACACTCACACACACAAAGACTCACACAAACACACACACACTCACACAAACACACACATATAGATATATGATAAAAATATACTTTTAAGGTATGCTATATTTGTGGTTAAAAATGCTCAATGTCAGTGTATGTAAATATAAAAGTGGACACTGAGTTCGACACCGAATGGCAACAGTCTGTTCCATGATTGAACACAATCTTTTATAAAAACGGCGTAAAGGAGAAAAAATTGCGACAATATGACATGTACACATATCAGCACAGGTGGATGCACGATCACGGACACACTTTGAAAAAAAAAATGAACCTTGCACCAAAGAAAAGTTCATATCTAAAAGAAAAAAGAAAAATATAAAGAGTCAATTGCTGATAGCTCCTGACGAGTGGACGAAGTGATTGCTGGAGAGTCCATCTACGAAACTGTAGAGACCAGATGCTAAAGAGCAATCAGCGAAGTGACAAACTTCATATATATATATATATATATATATATATATATATATATATATATATATATATATATATACATTGATAAATATACATATACTTACGTTCATAGTGCAACTTAAAGTTTTATGGTTAGCCTACCCACGAACTGGTGGATAAAGAAGGCCTTTATCCACCAGTTCGTACCTGATGAGTTGGTAAAATTATGAAACTTTAAGTTGCACTTCGAACGTAGGTATATGCATAATTATTAATATAACTTCTTAGTTCTGTCTAACCACATTGAACACTGTTTTGCTTACACCTTAAATTAAACTGAGTAAATATCTCTTCGCTTATCCGGGTATGCACGCTAACGCACGCATTTACGGTTGCTAATATCTAGTTATTTGGTTTATCCACATTTACACACATATACATATACATATATATATATATATATATATATATATATATATATATATATATATATATACACTGCGTGCGAAATTATTATCGAGATAACTTTTTTTATAATATTTCAAAAACCGTCTAATCAATTCGCACAAAATTTTCACACAATGTTGGCAACACTGACTTGCGCAATCACTGAAATTATCGTACTGATCTGCGCAATATAAACAAACTGGCGCTATATTTGTTATTAGCACGGCGTAATGATGAGCCAGTTAGTCTCGTAGACAGTTAGATAGCGTAGTGAGTTCGTTTCTTACTGGGTGCACCATATTTGTAGGCTTATACAAGCTTATGTTGTTCCGAGTAAATTTTTGGTTGTGAAACAAGGGTTCTTGTTCGTCCATGCGGGTCAGCTACAATTACAGTGAGTACGATTCTCACTAGGTGCCTCACACTTGTGTACCATGCTAAGCTAAGGGCTTAAGTGAAGTTACACTGTAACATTCTACTTCGAGTGGCTCTTGCGCCTTGTACAGGGTGAATATTATTGTAAAAAAACAAAGTTACATATTTCTAACCAGGTATTCTAATTCCAGGAATTCTTATCTCATCTTGAAAAAAAATCTTCTACTCTCGTATTGTGTCATTCTAAAATAATGTTAATATTTATCAGTATTCCGAAGTGTGTCTGTGTCTCTGTGTGTGTGTACCTGTGTGTGTCTGTGTGTGCGGTTGTGTATGTGTACCTGTGTGTGTGTCAGTATGATGTGTCTGTGTCTGTATCTCTGTGTATCTGTGTGTGTACTTGTGTGTATGTGTGTGTGAGTGTGGTCTGTCTGTGTGTGTGTCTCTGTGTGTCTACCTGTGTGTATGTGTGTGTCTGTGTGAGTGTGCATGTGTGTGTGCGTTGACTGAGGAATCTACCGTCAGAGAAACGCCCTCAAGCGTCTCTGTGTGTGTACTTGTGTCTATGTGTGTGTCAGTGTGGTGTGTCTGTGTGTCTCTGTGTATCTGTGTGTGTGTACGTGTGTGTATGTGTGTGACTGTGTATGTGTGTATGTGTGTTGACTGAGGAATCTATCGTCAGAGAAACGCCCTTCAAGCGTAACATTCCCTTAATCCGGGTAAGACACAATTATTGATTCGGGTGGCGAGTGTGGCTGTTTGGGTGGGTCGGAGATTCAGCTGGACAAAGACAAGCAATTAATAACAGTCACCCAATTGGGTGAGTGTCACAATGTGATGTGTGACACTTCGTCACGGGTAGCAGGGTGGCCAGTCCCAGGTTACGGTTGCATGCTTCGATTAATGAACTCAACAGTGCCACCCGAAAGCACTATCGGTACTGCCTGTCTACCATTGTCTATATATATAGGAAATTTAATCACTATTATATGACTTTCCATTCGAACTAATATCCTTATCTTGGTTGTTATGCTCAAAACATTTCAGTCATTCTACCCTACGGCCTTCTTCAAATGTTTGTCATTGAATTTCTGTAACCAATTGATGTTTTTACAGCTTATCAACCTTTTTTAGGTTATTTAAACAAGAAAATATTTTTTGATTGTAACATTTTTTTAGATAATAATGATTTTCAAATACAAGTCATACTATTTAACCCATTGCTTAGAGGGAGAAGAGATGGATTCATACTTTTCCCGATCGTATTTGCGCGTAAGTGAATATAATGACACCGACTGGAATTCGAACTCGGCTCTACGATTTCACCTTCCGAGCCGTTATCCATTACACATACAAGCTTACAGCACCTGCTATTCCAAGGTGGTCACCCATCTAGGTATTGACTACGCTCAACGTTGCTTACCTTCGATGATCAAATGAGAAACGGTGTTTCAACAAAAACTAAACTGTTCTAGTTCCACATTCCATGTTCCTTCAGGACGTTGGTGTCTCTCCACAATTTCCTTTCCTTTATAGCTCTTAATAACTATTGCATCACCCCCCACCCAACGCTGCTCCGCCATCCATTCACTCAAGCTCGCTAGGTGCGTTGCTTTTCTCTGACCCACTTACCTTCAATCTGTTCTTTGTCAAATTTTCCAAGGCCTCTTTCTTTATTATGGGCCCCAGAACTTTCAACTATCTCTTCCTATGATTAAGTACATGTATCCTTTTTGTTAGGGGAGATAACTGATGTTTTTTAGGGGAGATAACTCACGGTCAGTTAATACACATAAGTCTTGTTCACCTTTGCGTCGCTTGTCTGTTTCTTCCACTTGAACCAGAGTAAGTGACTTTTCAGCACTACCAGATCCAGGGATTGAACTAACAATAGCCAGGCAACCAGATATGTTTTAACTAATACTTTAATCACTTAGACCATGAGAAAAAATACATCCCTAGATTGAATTAAAATGTCGTTTCGAAATATAAAGACAGACACCTGAAGAAGTACAACAGTCGAAACTACATATGTATAACAAGATGAGCTTACTGGTCTGAATGGAAAGACATGTAATAATGATAATTCCTAATCTCAAAAATTCAGACGAAATTTTGCAGTTCGTCCCACTGCCGGTCTTCCGCCTATTTTCCATACTTATTGAGATCGACACGAGAATGAAATTCAAGATATTTAACAAAAATATTATTCTAATAAATGGTTTCAATTGGAAGGTTTTCTTTGCCAAGAAATGCTACCTATTTTCCTTCGTATTTCTTGCCAAAGAAAATACACATGCTTTTACCGTCATTAGTCATGTTAAAAAAAAAAAAAAAAGAACAACTATAGTCGGGCATCTATTGAGAAAATAATTCATAGTCAATGATCTGAGATAGAAGCACTTTCAGGTAACTTCTTACTCATAGAAATTATTTGCAAATGTTCCTTATCACTAAACCTTGTTACTATTGTAATTTTTTATTATTATTAAAGTATCGTAATTGTTATGCCATTATGGCTGACGGCAAAAAATGTATGAATGATTCTTACTTGAATATTCTTATTTTCTTATTAAAGAAAAAACTCAGGTAAACGTCTCTGTAATTAACAGTTAATACCTCTGGAGTTATCTCTCTTAGACAAATATTCATATTTGCGTTTAAATATTTATATTTACGTTTAAATTTACTTACAGACTTATGGCTTAGATAGAAAATTAGATTATTCTCCAAAATAGAGCATTTTAACAGTATTAAAAAAATATTACTCCGTCATACATCGTTATTGCTCTGTTAGAGTAACAAATACACAAGTCTATAAAACCTCAAATGATTATAATGTAGACATTTGCATAGTTATCTTTAGGTTTGACTAGTTTTTGTTTGTTTTTTTCTATTTTTTCGGTTTTCCCCGGACGTATTTTAGCCGATGCATTTTTCAGCTGTTAAATCCAACTTAAATCCAGAAGGATTTGAACAAAACTCGAATTGTCACTAAGTATTTAGGGTTGTTTCTTAATGGACGATTCCTTTGGATAGAGAATGAAATCTTTATTAGATGATACCTTTAATCAAATGCATCGTCTGAGAAAGATGAGCTACTAAGTAATAGGATGTGAGTTCGAGTCTTATCCGAAATTATTGGCGGACTAAACGTTACTTTCGATTTATTATATAAAAGACATTTTATTTTATCTTCGCCATTAACTTCATTGAACGATATGTTTTCGTTTTTATTCCGCTATTTCAGGAACATTCATAATTCTAGCCTTTCAGAACAGATCTAAGTTCAATTTGCTGTCTTCCAGGAAATTCAAATGTATTTTACTCAGAGTATTCTATAAAACTGAAATAAATAGAAATTCGAAGGTTCAATATCTGGTGAAGATGACCAAAAACTTCTCAGCCGATATGTAACTATTTTTGCCTTGTCACCAAAGAATCATGCGATGTCGCTTCATCTCGTATTCCCTATTGCCACAATTCCACGATATTAAGGTAACGATTAACTTGTTACGGGCCGGTTTACGAGTTGTAACATAAACACGTGTATCTTCTGAAATTCCCACAACAAACATGGCGGACTCGGGATATCAGTCCACCTAAAAGTGTAGAGATACAACAAGAAGCGAAATATAGGTACAAACAAATGATAATGTATTAGCAACAAAATGGTTCCAAGATAATAATGTGTGTAACAAATGAATATGGAAACTTTTTGCTCCAAAGTATGTGAAATGAGTTAATGTGGGTACGTACGTATGTGTGTGTGTATGTATGTATTGTTCATGCGTTTTCCAAAAAGGGAAAAACGCAATCTTCCGCGAGAGATTCACATGTCATATAAGCGGAAAAGTAAGAAGAGAGTGATAAAAAATATTGCAGAGAATTTATAGTTTTGGAGAGCGTCCCCTAGGAGTAGTTTCGAAAATTAAGAGGAAATAACCCAACAAACTATACCATTAACAGAGAATATTTTATAACAAGTGCTCTTTTATTAGGTTGGTGCAAAAATAATGACGTAATAATGTCGTTTTTGGACGTTAAAAAATACATCAAAAAATGACATTATTACGTCATTATTCTTGCACCAACCTAACAGTATACATTTGTCTGGAGCAAGGCCATTATAATGAAGCTCCCGATCAAATTGAACTAACACTGAAAGACATTTCCAATAATTATAAAAAGGTGAATTATGAAGTAAAGAAATTCAATGTAATTTCAAAACTCCTTTTTGCAATTTAAGGATACTTATACTTAGTTGAAAGTTCAGTGTCGCATAATGAGGAAAGAGGGCTTGGAGAATTTAACACTCACAGAACATACTGAAGAATGGGGGAGAAGGATGTCCAAAAGACAAACAATGCTAATAGGCACAAAGTATAGGAAGTTGTGGAGAGCAATGATCACTCACATCCTAACAAAGGATAGCAGAAAATAAACGTTGCTAACAGTTAAAAAGGACAGACAGTTGTGGAGAGCCATGATCGCTCACGTCCTAAAGGAATACGGCATAAAAAAAGAAGAAACTGTGTCCTTTAAGAGAGTGAGCAACCATTTCTCAGTACAATTTCCTAACCATTTTCTCTGTCCACTTACTACGCCCCCGACTACGCCCCTCTACTATACCCCCTATTATCACTCAGTTCTTGTTATGATATCCATTTTGTCAAGCTCATGAGATAATCTGAGCTATGGCACTTTTTAAAAACCATTATTTAGAATTTTAACTCACTTCCGATTTCTGATAAAGAAAACGCCTGAAATTTCGAGAAATTTCTAGACAAGTGCCTGGTAATAAACATCGACTGGGAAAGCAGTTTGCATCTGCTGGTCTTTGTCGATACTTTTCGCTGCCACCTCGCATGCAAGCAGACTTGTATATCGAGCCACTGCAATTGTTCTCTTAACAGTTGACTTGGAAGCAGGCGAGAATTGTGCAAGACACAAAAAATTGCCAATCGATTCCCTCTCTGTGATGGGAAACTAAGAATGAAATCCTTGGGAAAAGAAAGGCAAACACTGGGAAATCGTTGCTGGCGTCAGGATCCGGCTGGATGCGAGACGCTAAAGAATAATTTTGGTCGCTCACCAAATACAATCAATACAAACATACCGCCATCTTTATTTTGATCGAAGCCATTTTTTTTCTGCTCTTTTTTTTATGAACAAACTTCATGAAGCTACAATAAAGTCAAACCGTTTAGTTATTGTTGACTTTTATTGCTTTATGCCCAATTCTTTCTCTGTATCTCACGTTTCTTCTTCTTCTTCTTCTTCTTCTTCTTCTTCTTCCTCCTCCTCCTTCTTCTTCTTCTTCTTCTTCCTCCTCCTTCTTCTTCTTCTTCTTCTTCTTCTTCTTCTTCCTCCTCCTTCTTCTTCTTCTTCTTCTTCTTCTTCTTCTTCTTCTTCTTCTTCTTCTTCTTCTTCTTCTTCTTCTTCTCTGCCTGCTGCCTCCTTCTCTGAATCTTTATATTTCTTCACCGTTTACTGACTCTTCCTCCCTCTTCTTCAACCTCAGCTGCCTCCACCTCCTCCTTTTCCTCATTCTTCTTATTCTCAATCTGCTGCCTCCTCCTCCGTCTCCTCCTCATCATCCGTCTGCTGTCTCCTCCTTTTCCTCCTCATTCTTCTACACCGTTTATTGACTCCACCTCCTCGTTTTTTTCTTCTTCTTCACCCTTTGCTGCCTCCTCTTTTCTCTTCCTCGTTTGCTTCATTTTCTTCTTCTTTTCTTTTCCTATGATTTACCATAGTTTCTATTTTTTTATCTTCCCCTCTTTTCACTTCCGCTTTCCTTTGCTTCATACCCTGAGTTTTACAACTAATAGTCCATGCTTTCTTCTTACGACTTCTTTCTCCTCGCCGCCATCATTTTTTTTTCATTCTTCTTAATGCCTTCTTCGTTTTCCTTTTCTGCTTCTTCATTGCCTCCTACCTTTTTTTAATCTTTCTTCTTCTCCGCCTTCTTATTATTCTCATTGTCTTCCTGCTACTTCATCCTTTCTTTCTTTATTCATTCTTATTCGTTATTTTCTGCTGCTTCTTCTCGCCGTTCTTCTGTCTCCTTCTCCTTCACATCCTCTTCTTTTTTCAACTTCACATGTTGTTTCTTCTTCTTCTTCTTCTTCTTCTTCTTCTTCTTCTTCTTCTTCTTCTTCTTCTTATCATTATTCATCCCCATCTTTGGCTTCTTCTTCTTCTCTGTTAAAAAACACTTATTTTTCTATTTTTAATAGTTTATTCTCGACTATATTCCTCCTTTCTGCCTCGCCCCTCGTTGCCCTTTACTGTTACAATAGAGATACTTTGCTCTTATTTTCCTTGTCATAGCAACACACATCTTCATATTAATCTTATTCATCCTATAATTATTGTTCTTTATTAGTATTTCAGATTTTATAGTGTTTTCGGTTCGACTGAAATATCTCCGGAAAGGAAGCTAACAATTATTATAAGCGCTGTTACTATTTTATTGCTCTGATCGATTCAGTCATCTTTAGTCCTTTGCTCGAACCAACAAGCCAAACAAGAAAGTAATAATCATCATCATCAGCAGCAGCAACTTTGTTGATAATTACTTTTCATTGTATTATTATTATTGTTGCTACTATTATTAATCTTATCCTATTATAATTGTGCGTGTCCCGCTCTTTTTTATTTCGCACGACCGTTACGCCCTGCCATACCTCGTAAATAATCGTCTAATCCGTTTTGATCGCGTGGCAAGACAAAGGTCATATCAGAGACGCTACTTGGCTTCATTGAAAAAGAAAAGAATGCAAGAAGTGTTTAAAGTCTCCTGCTAATACCTCATAAATAATGGACTATTCCATTTTGATTGTGTGAGAAGACAAAAGACAGGTCAAAGATGCTATTTGATTTCAATGAAAAAGAAAGAAGGGAAGCGTCTTTAACGCTCGTTTCAGTGAAATGGAAAAAGGTGTCAATTACAGTTTTTATGTATTTGTACCCCCTTACTTCTTAAAAAACGGCCATTCATATTTATAATTGTTATTGCAATAATTTTTTAAAGATGTTCAGCTTAAATATTTTAACGGTGCGATCGGGGAATTTCTGGATATATTTTATTGTCATTGAACTTACTATGAGCTTATTCAATCATTAACTGAAGAAATAAGATTCATCAGGAAATTCAAATAGGAAAACAGTGAAACTTTCATGGGTCTTTCTTGTTGTTATTATTATCATTATTATTATTATTATTTACTTTGAACCCTGTTATATACTCATTTTTCCGGTACCCAACCAGAGACAAAAGCTCAGAAATGGCGTCATGACATTTTTTCCTGCCCATTTCCGAAAAAAATTATACAACTGAATAATAATAATAATAATAATAATAATAATAATAATAATAATAATAATAATTCTTCTTCTTCTTATTATTATTATTATTATTATTATTGTTATTATTATTCAATTGTATAATTTTTTTATTTTTTTAATAATAATAATAATTACTATTATTATTATTATTATTATTATTATTATTGCTGTTGTTGATGTTGTTGTTTAAATGCTTTGCCTTTGTTTTGTGTTTCAACCAGCGACTTCAAGAGACAATTTGGTTTTTGTATCAGAATATGCAAATATATGAGGTGACATGCAATCATATAGTAAAAATTGTAATTGTAGTCAATGCATGGAAAGGAATCTAGGCTATTAGTAAGTAATTTCCATTTTGCGGAACCAGTTGCAATGACGGATGTATCGTCTTAAACTAACTGTTCCTTAAATATAATAGATGATGAAAGGTGGGTAGCATACAACAAAGTTAAAGTAAAAGGCTGCGGATTGACAAGCATAGATCCAACCAACTGACCATGAAAACCGTAGCCTATGCAAGAAAGGAAATTTTGTTGGATCGCCGGGATATTATTCACTAAGACTTCATAAAACGCAATAAAATAAATAAAATAAATGCACATTTATATGTCTAGTAGCTGCAACGTGTCCACAAAGTATTGGTCGTAGATCGGTTTTCGTTCGACAATAGAAAAATGTTATTCTCCCTCTGAATAATGCAACGGGCCTTGTACAGCAAGAATAAAAGACAGTAAAGCTTTTTGGGTGTCGGTTGGTCTCTTCGACCTACTCATCATATTCATAAGTGATTATTACCTTTTTCGATCACTGCAAAACGCTTTAATTGGGAAAACTTTCTGGAATGAAACCCAGATTCAAGAGCTCGCCGAAAACTTTTTCACCTGATTATTTGCGAAATCTTACTCAAAAGGTATCCAGAGGAGGCCTTGAAGTAACTTTTTTAATCAATTATTTTTTAAATCTTTGTCATTAAACTAAGGCCATTTTAATGATAGAATCATAAGCCAATCGGTTAAAGTAGCAAATGTTGGCCATAAATTATGGTCTAATCCTCATTTTCTATGGTCTCAGCTGTATGGGCTCGCGGAGCTCGCCAGAATCTACATTTTAACGGTTGGAATTTTGAATCTATTGTTGCTGATTGCAAAAGGGTCCACATATATGTTTAAGCATCAGGGTCCCAAAAATATAGGTCCACCAGTGTATCAAAGAGCTGACAGGTATGTGGCAACAAGTCATTACAAATAACCAAATGATGGTGGATATATAATTGCAGAATAATCCCTTATAAAATACGCAGTCTTGGAGTTTAACGCGTTTAAAAGCTAATAGATTTTTGTAAAACATATTTTAAACACACACACACACACACAGAGAGAAGCAATAATTAAAAAGACTTATCTTTCGACTTCAAGTTTTGCAGATATACCTCTCTTCATAGCCAGATAAAGAAATTCAGCAGAGCCTGTCGAGTGTCGAGTAGTGTATTTGAAAAACTTGAAGTTGGAACATATTTCTTTTGAACTTTCTTCAATTATATATATATATATATATATATATATATATATATATATATATATATATATATTCATGAATCATTCATACAAAAAACAAATATAGAGGTTAATGATTTAAATTGCGAGAATACATCGTCGCAAACAATATAAATAAGATACATCAACCCCGAACCTGTATACGAACGATATATTCTCGCCATTTAAATCATTAACCTCTATATTTGTTTTTTGTATGAATGATTCATGAATTTATAAATTATAATTGCACTTTTTAATTGAAATATATATATATGTTAGGAAATAGACTAAGTCTGATATTATTTTTCATATATTTTCTGCTTATACGTTAATTTTATACGTTAATTTTATAAATACAAATATTTGAGTAAATGCTCTGTTTATAATAAACAGTATTAATAACATTTACCGACCTGAATGTCTGAGAAAATATGTGACCTCCGATAGGAATTGAGCCTGCATCCTACATGGAACTGTTATATCGCCTGACGTGTTATATCATTTAGCTACAGAGGAAGCGATTGGTTAGTAAAGTCGAATTACTGTTTTTAAACTACAGAATTTCCATGATTTCTCTCGAAAGCCATGACATTTACTTACGTTAAGATACGCTTCTAGCAGATATGAGCGTTCGAAAGAAATCATGGAAAATTTGTAGTTTAAAAACAGCAATTTGACCTTTCAAACCAGTCTCTTTCTCTGTCGTTAAATGGTGTAGCATGTCAGTCTATATGACGGTTCCGTGCAGGATACAGGTTCGATTCCTGTCGAAGGACATATATTTTTTTTGAAATATCTCGGACATTCAACCCTGTCGTTATTACTGTTTATTATAAACATATTTACTCTCTCTCTCTCCCCCTCTCTCTCTCTCTCTCTATCTATCTATATATATATATATATATATATATATATATATATATATAGAGAGAGAGAGAGAGCGAGAGAGGGGGGAAGTGAGTTCACTATCCAAAATAGAGAGATTTTGCCTAGCCACATAAGTAGCATAGATATAAACAGTATGGACATAGACATCAACACTGTATGGTGACTGTCAATTTCATGCCTCATTGCGATCATCAGACTCAGACCATATGTTACTTTTAGTTTAGCGGTTTCTATATATAAGCCACTGAGAGATTAAGTGAAATCGGGGGAGAAAGAAATCGATCCTTCCAAATTCTTTTTTTATGGCTATTGATTTAGGAATTTCTTTTTTTTTTACGGCTTATCAACCCTTCGTGGGTTATTTAAAACAGAAACATATTTTGGATTGTAAGAATACTTTTTACCACTGAATAATATGTTTTTTGAGAAATAGCTATGATTTTTCTAGATATACGTCCTATTATTTAACCCATACTGGGGAGAATGGATTTATACCTTTACGCGTAAATGAACATAACGAACCCGACTGGAATTCAAACTTGTCTCTCTGATTTCTTATTCTGAGTTGCTATCCATTACTTGTTTAGGTCATCGGGTTATTTATAGCCATGGCTTCCAGTTCGCTTATTCTCTTTCTTTCTTTATTTTTATTTGTTTATTTACATATTTCATTAAATAATCAATAATCAATAAATAAATTAAATAGAATTTTATGTTGTTTATGAGTTTTTGATTCGTTTTAATCCTTATAAAAAATCAAAGTACATTTTGTTATCATCGTTTGAGCCTCAAATTTTAAATATGGCCTCTCAGTTTGTTTTTCTTCATTTTCTAACGTATGTGATGGCACGAAAACGTGATGGAATTTTTTATATAAAAAAAAAATTCTTGTCTCCGATACTGACAGCATTTAGTTGCTAATAATGACCAAGAAAATTGAAAAGAGAACTCGAACTAAAACAGGACATCAACTTTGATCAGTTTATCCATTATTTTGATCCGGATATGCAACAACTTATTCGAAAACTAGAAAAATACAAATAAAGCAGTTGAATAGACAGACTTTCACGGTTATGTTTAAATACACACAGTCGACGACGAAATTATTGGTAGACCCATCAATTTTGAATATTTTTATCCATTTCTCAGAATCTAATGTCTATAAGATATCAGGGGTTTTTTTATATGTTATTAAGCACAAAAAAGGAATGGAATCTAAAACTCAATTTTCAGAACAAGAGGTTAAATGCAACAAATTTGAGAGGCGAATTATGGAAAATAGGAAAGAGAAAATTATTCGTACAGTAGAAAATATCGTTTGTTTTAAATTGATTGATTCATCTAAGTAATTAACATAATTATATTTATCGATGAATATTTGTGATAATTTCAGCAAAGAACATTACGTGATGCATAGAATGTCACCATTTTTTATTCTTAAGTTAACAACACGATAGGAAAAATAAAGGAGCTTAGCGTTGACTTGTGACAGAGAATTATTAACTTCCACAAGTCGGAAAATAGAGCTCTATTTCAAACCGGTTATCTATGCCTAGATTTATCGTACAGTCCGTTATAAAGAAGTTTGTACAGTTTGGTACGACAGAGAATTTGCCATGTTGTGGAAGAAAACCCAAATTGTCACCGAAAACTGCACGAAAAACTGTCGCGAAGTTAATATATATCAAAGAGTTGTTTCGAAAGACATCGATGGATACAATGGGTGTCAGCGTAAGTATTCGCACTATACAAGGTTGTTTAAATAGAAATGAATTGTGTGGAATCCGAACACAACAAACCCTTCTTCTGCTCGGTTTAATTTTGCCAAAATGTTCTTGGACAAAGAAAATTGCATTTGTGAACAAGTACTATGGAGGTTTTTGGACATAATGATGTAGAGAAGACTTGGAGCAAAAAAGATGATGCTTTCTTCCCAAAGAACACAGTAGTAACGTTAAAACATGGAGGTGGATCGTTGATGTTTTGGGGTTTGTTTTAGTTCAAGGGGGACTTGACAATTAATTGCAATGAGAGGAAAAACGAAATCCGCAGACTATATCAAAATTCTGAATGAAAATCTACAATTATCAGCGAAGTCTTTATCTAGGTCAGCGATTTACTTTTCAGCAAGGTAATGATCGCAAACATACGTCTAAATCAGTGATTGCGTGGCTTCAGAAAAAGAAGATTAGTTCTGCTATGGCCTTCAATGATTCCTAACTTGAATCTTATTGAAAATCTATGGCAATAATTGAAAGTTCAAATAAATCGTCGGTCACCAAAAATCCTTCAGGAATTAGAACGTGTAACCATTGCAGAAGAAAATCCCAGAAAAAATTTCTTCAAGTCTCATCAAAAAAGGCATCATGCGGGCATTAGATTCTGAGAAATGGACTAAAATATTCGTTGATTGTAGAGGCACACACACAAGCACACACACACACACGCACACACACATACACACACACACACACACACATATATATATATATATATATATATATATATATATATATATATATATATATATTCCCCACTACTTCAAACGGTATTTTGCGGATACCCATGTTTTAAGTAGATGACCTGTTTTCAGATCAAATATGTATTATTCACAAAGGGTAATTGACTCCTACTGTCACGATCTCTGTCTAGACTAGTCTAAACCCCGCCAGATCAGTCGGTGGTTTATCCTACAAAGGAAGACACAGATACAAACCCTGCCGTAGAGCAAATTTCTTTTATTAATTGTCTAGAATGCTCAGACATGTTGACGTAATTCATACTGTTTCAAAAAAGCGGGCGTCTACTCACAACATGGACATCTACTAAATAATGCTTTGAGTAGTAGCAAATAATGTCCAATAAAAATTCCATTGATGCAATGGAAATATATATATATATATATATATATATATATATATATATATATATATACTCACATTAATCCTATATATATATATATATATATATATATGATGAGCTGTAGGACAACGAAACAGTCTGTCTGTGGATGGCAATATATACGGCCCCGAAAAAATAAAACAGTAATTGCCACTGTTGATAATGCAAAGTTCTTCTATGAATCAAGCACTCTGAGTCACAGGCGTATGTATTAAAAGAAATAAGTAAAAATTCACCTTCCTCTCTGCTGATATATATACATATATATATATATGCTTATGTAACAGCGTTTATATATTTATTTATATATGGGTTTATGTAACAGCGTTTCCCATTGCGAGGGGTGGTTAATTGATTTGAACATTTTAAAACCCTTTATTCTACATTCAACATATTCACTTGATAAGACACCAGATGTGTTGAAACAAAATGGCTATTTTTGTAGTGATTTTATAATATATTTATGCTATAATTTTCGAATAAATAATTATATTCGCTCTACTCTGTATTGAGCACTCTTTTAAGAATAGTAATTGTTGGTTCTTGGAATTTATTCCGTATACCCCAATCCTATACCTGGATATATATATATATATATATATATATATATATATATATATATATATATATATATATATATATATATATAATAAGTTTTGTGGATATGTGTTTGTGACCCTGGGTATCAGCAATTTACTGTTTATATTTTTTCATTTTTTTCTTTTTTTACAGATTTAGCATTTGTGTAAATTTTCTTCCGTCTTTTCTGTGTTTGTGTGTGCGCCCGTATGAACAGATATGCGTCGTTATTTCTTTGCCATATTTCATCGTTTTTATATGTATTTTGAATATATATATATATATATATATATATATATATATATATATATATATAACAAGCATCACTAAAAAAATAGCCATTTTCTTTCAACACTTCTGGTGTGTTATCGAGTGATGGTATTGATTGCGAAGTAAAGAGTTTTCTTTATTTCGCAATCAACACCATCACTTGACAAGACACTAGAAGTATTGAAAGAAAATGGTTATTTTTGTAGTGATGCTATAACATGCATATGTTATAATTTGAATAAATATTATTTGCTCTACTCTGTATTGATCACTCTTATAAGAACAGTATTTTGGGTTACTGGAATTTTATTCCATCTGTGCCAACCCTGTACTTGTATATATATATATATATATATATATATATATATATATATATATATATATATATATATATGTGTGTGTGTGTGTGTGTGTGTGTGTGTGTGTGTGTGTGTGTGTGTGTGTGTGTATATATATATAAATATATATATATGTATACACACACACACACACACACATATATATATATATATAAATATTAGCAATTTTAATATCTTTTCTCATTATGCTTCTATTTGGTCTAAAGGCCTAATAATATATAATAAATATTATTTTATTATCATTATCATCATTGTTGATTTTAGCACTCAAATCTCTTTCATCAACCTACTACATTTAAATATAAATATATATAAAGACGAAAGGAAAACTTGTCTTTAATCAACGCGTTTCGTCCTTTAACTTTATCAAGGCAAATGTTAGGATTTTATTTTGCAACAAGTATTTAGAAACAAAATTAAAAATGTTAGCCTTTCAGAATTTTTTTTAATATATGAGACGCTGATAACCAGAAAGGTTAACAGAAAAGTCTAGTTAGATTATGGAGGTTGCTAAGTGATGTAATTTAAGTTATGGAAGACGCTAAGTTATGTAATTTAATGTTAAATAACCGAAATTATTGTGAAAAATATTATTTAAAAAAAAAACGCTTGTATGAAAGCAAAAAAATTAAATATTTCTTAAAATCAACAGTTTTTCGTGATTGTCCCTCAGACATGCTTAAAAGATTATTCGTTGCTAAAATACGCACTTCATATATGCGTGTGGTGGTAGGGTGTAACTGTTAGGATTATCACCCACGTCGATGAACGAGACAAAATAAAATGTATATGCATGTGCTACATATATCTACCGAAATGATGCAGTATCTTTCCTCATTAATATCTCTCTTTCCGTCTTTCTCTTTCTCTCTTTCTTTCTTTCTTTCTTTCTCTCTCTCTCTCTCTCTCTCTCTCTTCTCTCTCTCAATCCGCAAAAGTGACGCAGTTTCTTGAAATTCCATCGATCCATAAACCGACCTCTGAATGGATCACAATTTTCTTTTAAGCAATAAATGGCCAGTCATTGACTGTTGCCTTGCTTAATCTTGTAGGCACCGACCAATCGCGACTAACCGCCCTCCCGATCACGTTCCCGGGCGGCTGACTTTTCGCCTAAGTAGGCCACAAGAGCAAAACCCACGCGTTGGATTATGGTCCGAAATTCCACACTGCTGGCCGATTCCAGGAAATACGGACACAAGGGAACACGAATAATCAATAAGAAGAGTGAGGAAGCAAACGAAACAAGTTCCTCATCTTTGATTAGTCCGTATACCGGATCGATCAACTTGTCTCCTTTCCTGCAACAGAAAAGAAAAGTTTGCCTATCATTTTTTTTTAATAATAAATATTAGCATTATTATTCTTGAATGTTCTCGCCAGTAATAACTGATGATTTTCATTGCAGATTAAGTGACAACAAGCCTCCTTATCACTCAATAACTCTTATTGTTCCAACCGTTTTCAATAATACTCTAGACAGAATGGTTCTAACTCAGTCTAAAAATTCTCCAATTTCCCGCCCTTTTTCATCGATTGTTATTTGGTTGAATTTCTGGGATAAGGAGTTATCATTCTTTTTTTTTTTTTTTTTTTTTGGTCTTCTTCAGGATGGAAGCGATCATAGCTCTTCCTATCCTTCGTGATCCTTAGCAGCTCTTCTCTCTTTCACAAGTTAGGTACGTGGCCAGCTATCTCTCTTATACACGATATTTTTTTTCACCCCAAGCAAGGCGAAAATGCCACTAAAACGCAGGCGGTTACCGGAAGTGAAAGAGAAGAAGAATACTTTAGTAAGGAGGACTTAGGAAAAGGCAAAAAAAAATGTTCAGGAAGACAGAAAATGGCGATGGACCTTGCATTTAAATTTTTGAAGATTGTAGGAAGCAAGAAGTCTGAATGAGTTCCACAAGTGAGAAGTGAGAGAAAAACTGTCTATATCCCTGAGATGAGGTATTATGAATACTTATTTACATTATTCGAACTGTTTTCCTCATCTGCCATATTCACAACGTTTCGACCGTTGTATGCTCCGGCCTTCTTCAGATGATTAGAATTTCGAACCGAACCCTTTATTTCGTTCATCGAGGTAGATTGTTCTAGTTCCACGTGCTATGCCTCTTCAGGATGCCTCGGTTATTTCCCTTTAACTCAACTCTCCAAATTTTGGTTCACCACTGCTGTGGCCTGGTATTGAACTCACAACTCTTTGGGTCTAGTCACTGGATCTACCCAACGTCTTTATCCACTCGGCACTGAATGGCAATGAAGGTGAGGGTAACAGTCCGAATAATGTAAATAATGCAAGAAAAAACTATTAGTGTAGAAGTGGTGGTTGCACCTAGCTAGTTCAGCAGTAAAACAATGAGAGCTAATTGCCAGTCTAGTAGCACACTTAGATTCATGTAGTCAAGGCAGCGGAGGAAAAGCTCATCTTCTGATTATAAGTGTTCGTTTTGTTACCATTTTCGTTAAGACTTTTTCGTTGCTTCCGCGCTTTGTCCTTGGAATTCTCAGTATCCTTCTGTAGAATCACTTTTCTGTTGATCCAGTTTCCTTTTCATCTGTAGTGAGTGTGTTCAGTGTTCGCTACCATCCATGAGGATTGATATCACATAGCAATTCAGCACACTTTTCTTTGTTTCTAACGAACATTTCCTATCTCTTCATTCTTTGCTCAGCTTTTGAAAGGCATCTTTCGCTAATCTGATACGTGTTCCGATTTCGTTGTCACATCTTCCATACATTTCCCATATATTTGAACTACTCGAATTGTTTCGATCTTGTCATCTCTAATTCATAACTTGCATCTTGTAATTTTTCTTTTGCTAACGAACATGCTCTGTTTTCTTAATTTTTTGTTTTCTTCAATTATATATTAACATAATAAGTAATGAGTATTACTTATAAGGAATCTGTTTATCAATAACAGTCAAAAAACGGTCCCTAATTTCATGTTCAGTAGACACTTAAATCTGTGGGGTTGAACGTTATTTAATATATTCTAATCCCCCCGCCAAACAAAATATGTATATGTTAACACCTCTAATCAATTAAATCAGAAGCTATTATTATTATTATTATTGTTATTATTATTATTATTACCATTATTATTATTATTACCATTATTATTATTATTATTATTATTATTTTCTTTGCTTTCTGGCGTTTACACATTTCTTTCCGGGTCCCACCCAGGGACCTAAGGTTAGAAATGGCATCATGACACTTTTCACTGACAAAAAAAAAATAACATAGATAGAGCCCTTCGTAAAGTGTGGGCTGTACTTGTCAGAACAAGATTTTGTATCTCCTTGAGGCATGGGCTTCCAGGAATCCCTGCAATTAGTCTACTACAATCTTTTTCAACCAGTCCTAGGGCTCCAACTACAACAGGAATTGTTGATGTTCCCATATGCCACATTTTCGAGACCTCTATTTCAAGGTCCTTGTATTTTGACAGCTTTTTGAATATCTTCAAAGATACATTGCAGTCTGCAGGGACTGCCATATCAATAAAGAGGCACCGTTTTTGTTTGTGGTCTTTAATAACAATATCTGGGCGGTTGGCCTTGATTGTTCTGTCAGTGTGAATTGTGTAGTCCCATAGAATTGTAACAGGTCCTATCTCCGTAACCGGGTCTGGGTGTTATTATTATTATCATTATTATTATTATCATTATCATTATTATTATTATTATTATTATTATTATTATTATTATTATTATTATCATCATCATTATTATTATAATTATTATTACCATTATTATCATTATTATTATTATCATTATTATTATTATTATTATTATTATTATTATTATTATTATCATTATTATCATTATTATTATTATCATTATTATTATTATTAGACTACTCGTGACCGGTTGACGGTTCAGGTTATAAAACATTGAAGTTGATTTCAACATTCCACTAAAGTGAAAGGTAGTTTTATTACGATTCAGTTAAATACCGTAATTCCCCATGTATAATACGCATTTTTCTAGAAAATAATAAGCAAGATCAGGGGTGCGTATTACGCACAGCTACAAAAATTCTTTATAAAATTTCCGTAAAATAAAATAAGAATTATCATAAAACTAAATTAGAATAATATTATTCTATGTTTAAAACCATTTTTTTAATAAGAGTAGGAAAGGCTGACAGTAAAAAATTGGAGAGGTACAATTTATAGGGTTTGATTACCAAACAAGGGATGCGTATTATGCGAGAGTAGAAACATTTTCCCACACTTTCAGCGCAATTTTAGGGGTGCCTATTATGGATGAAGGCGTATCATAGATGGGAAATTACGGTATTTCAATTCGTTCCTGTCATCATTGGTTCCGTTTACAAGTTCATGTTTAACGTTTTACTTATTGTTTACACTATTTAATAGGAATAGAACTCAATTAATAGCATTTATGGCATATGTGAACATTTGTACAAAATGCAAAAGGAATTGTTATAGAACGTAAGCATAAAATGAATGGAAACAATTTTTACAGAATTATTCACAAGTATTTTCACAAAGAAAATTTCAAGCCATTTTTCACTAATAGCCGACGAATCATTCCACTTCAAAATTTCTTTATTCTGTATCTTCATGGATGTTTCACTGATTGGTCTGAAATATTTTTCTCTTTAAAAAGTTGCAATGAAGAATTGGTCTTATTTGGAAAAAATCTGAGAAAAATTATTCCTACTTTCCTTTTCTTTTTGTTTTCTGGCGCCGGAACTAATATTTTTCTCATATTTATGCTGTTAAAGTTTGTTCAAAAGAATGCTTTTGATGATATTTTTACTTGACTGGGTATCCTCCAAGAACACAGTGATATTTTCATTTCATTTTCCGCGGCTAAGGGCCCCACATACAGTTGACCGTGTTGAAATACAGATCGTTTCAAATAAATCAAAACATTTTCCATAATTTGTTCTTGTGTTTTATCAATAATCATAGCAATTGAACTGTGAATTGGTTTCGCTGCAAAGGAATATTCTCACCTTCGGATACATTATCGAAAAGTGGCAATGTTGATTCTCGCTACTATGAGATCGTAGTGCAGTTCTTACACGATTATGCGAGTTCTTTGGAGTTTCTCATTAGAATTATCGGCGATCCTTTTTGTAATTCCAAGTTATGTGGTGGCAGTTCTGATAGTTTAACCGAATCAAAGAATTCAGTCGGAAAATTAGTGGCATTGACACCATTACTGACAGAATTATAGAATCGGTACGCTTTTATGGTTCCAAGAAATCGTCTGATAGAGGTCAAGCTTCTCGTCATTTCTTTGAGAGGGACTAAAATGCGATTGTTCGCAGACATTTCAGCTGGATTGTTAAATGAAGGGGGATATATGAAGTGTCTTCGAGAAGCATTTCTTTTGGCAAAATAATCTCCTGATTTTCATTTTTGGGGATCTTCTCCAATATCTAATAGGATCTATGAATAATCTCTGTCTCCCTCACTCAATCGCATGTTTGTCTTTAGCTGAAAGTTTTTGAAGCTTCGCCATGAGTAGGATATTTTGATACGCGCGTTATTTCTTCCTTTTTTCTTTTCTTTTTTTTCACTGCCGGAAGTAGGTGACAGAAATCGCCACAGCAAATTATCAAAATTTCACCGAATACTTCGTTGCACGTAGAATGAGGTCAACAGCTTCGAAGCGTTTCCCTCCGAAACATAGGATAAACAATCAGCCTTGTATGCTGGAAAAGGTTTGCCATCTTTGAGTTTTTACCAATGTTGCCCAGACCATTTTCTTTCACTGCTATCGATATTTTGAAGCTAGAATGCGCCATTCTTCCATCAGGCATCAGTGCTGTGGTGATGCCAGATAATGCTACAGCAATAGTCATGTAGTCGTTTCCTCTGACTTTTCAAAGGATTAAGTTAATCAGGAATGTCTTTCCTGTTCAACCTGGAGCGTCAATGAAAATCAATACAGATGTATTCCCCTCTAAATTGTCACAAACAAAGTCGTACACATCTTTTTTGGTCACTATTCAATAGAGGCTGTATCTCTTCTACAAATCTTTGCAGCTCATCTCTGTTGTATTGCAACTCATGCAATAACTTCAAAGCGTCAATATCATTACCAGCAATATTATCTAGCGTTAGCAAATTAAAATCAATAACACAATTGGCCAGGTCGTTAAGTTTGTTTCCATAAAACAGAATAATTCGTACCTTACACTGGAGAACAAGTGACAACACCTGTCTTCAATACTTAAACATTTTTATGGATATTCCGGCTGTTTTAATAATTCCGTTCCCCTAATTTCTGTCTCCCACTATCTATTTTCGAAGGTTCTTCAGATCTGCAACCTGTCCTCCGATGATGGCTGGCACTGCTGGCACTGCTGGCACCTTCATGTCTCATAACTTCCTCAGCTCTCTGGCAAGGTCATGATAAACGGGCGGCTAAAGTAGACTGCGAGCTATAGTCCTCTTATTTCCTTTAGACGTGGTGGTATCCAAATGTTCTCGGATGTACGATCTGTGGAAATGTGTATAATGATAATTTCTACAGTGGCAGTCTACTGCCTGGTTTCGTGCTATCGGTTCAATTATTATGTGAAATGTTTGAAACATTATATTGCAACGGCTCTGCGATATTAGTGCTGAGTCGGCAGAATGATAAGAAAAATCTGTAACCAAGACACGGAAAATGTTTCATGAGATGTGCGTCCAGGATGACCAATCAGATAATCTGGAATGATTTCTGGAAGTCTCTAGCAAAGTATTCGCTAAACAATCCGTCTTATTTACCGTATGAATGGTGTCGCCATTTGTCTGTTTTTGTCGCTGTTGCTATTTATTTTATTTTTTTTATCTCAGTTAATAATGTCGAATTTTTGTCACATTTTTCTCTATTATTATTAGTCTCTATTTGACTTAACATTTTTATATATACAGTTTATTATTTTCTTCAGCTGCTAGATAAACATTTACACAGTGGGATATAAACACTCACTATTTACCTATTCCCGAAGCAAGTAAAAGCTTAGTGACTCATATATAAACAATCATTATTTCCCTATTCCCTAAGCATGTAATTCTTACAGATTCAATTATAAACAATCACTATTTATATATTTCAGAAGCAAGTTATGTTTACAGACTCAAATATAAACAATCACTATTTACCTATTCCCGAAGCAAGTAAACACTTAGAGACGTAAATATAAGCGAAGTATATTTGTTATTATTTTTCTATTACACCCGCCTTATCTCAGCTATTATTTTTTTAAGTGATCAACTGACCAATGACTATGAAGGATATGCGAAATTGACCATGCGTATTAGGTCAGTAAGGGAGACCGCTATAATAATAAAAATGTACCCAATAATTTTACCTGTACTCGAAGCAAGTAATGCTTTACAGATCTAAATTTTTACCTATCCCCAAAGTAAATAAACTCTTATAGATTCAAATATAAACAACTATTATTTAACACTCCTTGTAATCCAAGCGTGCATATGACTTTGGTATATGTGTTTGTATAATATCGTTTCGTTAATTATATATAACTGAAGTAACGGATAGCGATGCGGATTGAGAAATGGAAGATCGGAGTTCGAATTCCAGTTGGGTTCATTGCATTCACTTACGTGCTTGGGATAGGTATGAACCTATCCCTTCCTCGATGAATAGCAGGAGAATTTGGGCCAGACGAGGAGAAGAAAACTGTAAACATGTTTCGAAGAAAGGAACTCGACTCCCTACTTGGCGACAGAAAATAATGGAGGCTTATTACAATGCTTCCAACTAACACTAGACTGGGACATCGCACGATGCCGTGGACCTCTCCTGATTTCAGACCATGGAACTAATCATCCACTGCACTTTAGATGACGACCAAATGATGTCCCTAACATGTGTCTATTATGCGCGTTTCATCAAAGGCAGAGGAACAGAGAGATCTGCTGCTATGATAAATTAAGAAAAAAAAAATGTTATTTTTTTTAATTCTATTTTTAATTTTTTTAATATAATTTTTTTCAGGGAAGTTTAAAATTGCCGACCACAAATTCGACAGAAAAAAAGTCACTTCTATTTCCGATTTCATTCAAATGCCTCCATGATACTTTATTTGTTAATGCCAATTCATTTTTCGATGCATTTCCAATTACTTGGCTGCAAAATGCATGTTGATTACAATGCAATTCATTTCCAACTTGTCAATTCTGTCAGAAATTTCCAATCTTATTTTAACCGGTGTAATTCTAAACTAAATCACTTCACATTGAAACGAAATAGAATTACGGGCTTCGATCTTGCTTATTAAAATATTGATATTTTTTAACAATAATTACCATGATTGAGCTTCATCTAGAGTGTCAATTGATCCTTGTCAGGTAGAAATTCAATCAGTTTATTATTATTATTATTATTATTATTATTATTATTATTATTATTAAAGTTTGACTGAATGGTTGGAGCAAAGAACTAGATTTTAATGTTTTTCATGACAATTATTTGTTTGATTAATAAGTGTTTAAGCGAAAGTCTGTTAATTCCTTAATAATAATAATAATAATAATAATAATAATAATAATAATAATAATAATAATAATAATGACGATTCAATGTCTGGTCTTTGCATGAATTTAGTAAAAGACATATGTCATGAAAGAAGGGGTTTACTTAAAAAAGAATTGGCATGAATAACCTTGAAACGTTTCTTGGCGCACCTTCTTCAAGAATCTACCGTTAACATTGAATCCTTCTTCATTAGAAGGTCTGAAATATTAACCTACACAAATCAGATGATCTTTGTCTATTTTGAACATTGTGCGACTTATGGTGGACTTCAGAGATTTTTTATATTGTTATGGGACATTAATTGACTTCACTGTTGACTACGCCCCATACATAACAGACCAATGGATTCAGGTCTGGTGAGCCATGTGTTTGGGTTAAGACGATCTTGTGACGTCTTGGCATTATGAAACGACACAGTCTTGTTGGTGAATGTACGGTCTTCCTTTGATCCCACTCTCTATACAAGGCCCTTAAACTCCGAGAAAAAAATTGAGGAGGAATGACACATCCGCCATTGCTCAAAACTTCCAGAACCATCACAGCTGCCGAAAACATTGTGTGCATGAACATTAAAACGTTCTTATGGTCTCTGCTTAACTGTCTTTACTTCGAGTGACCTTTTGGTCCCGATCAAAGGTTTTTTTTCTCATCATTAGCAAAACGAATTCATTCTAGATCTTTCGACTTTGCTCAACAGCAGCTTTGCACGGACCAGACGGTAAACATCGTTTTCACATATGACTTGTATCGAAGCCCCCGGTGCGCAATTCTTCTGATAGAGTGCGTTGACATATTGAGCTCCTTAGCAATGGCGTTATTTGACTTTCTGTGGGTTCTTATTGATCATTTTCTGCACCTTTCATACATATTTGGGTGTACTAATGTAATTAGGACCCTTAGCAGGGGATTTATGTTTGACTACTGCCGTACATTGATTTATACGCCAATACTTTTGGGAAAGCTATGAATCCATCTCTTCTCCGCCCCCTAGCTATGGGTTGAATAGCAGGGCAGACTTGGTCTTATAGCCATAGTTAGCAACCATTCTACCGTAGAGGAAAAGGCAACCTACTACGGGAAATTTTCTGCTTAGCCATCAATCAAACGAGACATGATCACCCAAGCGTGTGGCCCTTGACTGACTGCTGTAGAATCCCCGTCACAGTCTTCCAGCTCTTTGCGAGCTTTGAGAAAAAAACGACCGCGCAACTTCCAGGAAGCGAACAATCTCTAAACTACTGTGATCTGCCTTTAAAAGCAACAATAACAGCGTGCTTTTTATTTACGAGTTAGCTTGCTGTTTGTCATTTAGCTGAACGGAAATAAGAATCAAAACAAGTTAGAAAAAAATTAGAGCTATTAAAAGACGTGTCCCCAAAGAACTAAGCAACCCTATATATATTATTAGTACACCAGCACACCACATGCTCAAAAATGGTATGAACATCACATTGAACTAGTCATAAAAAAACATGATCTCTAGCTAATAGATAAGACACTGTGAGTAAAAACTAGACACAAACAAAAAAAAATGCTTTCTCTTAGATATGTCAGCGACATCAGATTAAAATATATCTGTTAACAAATATGACAAACAAAATAAATTTAGGATCTTGAAAATTGAAAATAAAACTACTCTACTGCTTTTATTACTTATATTGCAACCCTGGGCACGATAAATAAAAGGTACAGATAAGAAAAAACATTCGAAACATCCCAGGAGGCTCTACTGTTTACAAGATATTCAAAATATTACAGTGCGGAACTACTGAGGAGAATATTATCAATGTAAAAAATATATAAACATTGTACATGTTTGCACATCACTTAACATCAATAAATACAAATAGAATGTATATATTTAATACCCCGCGGGTCTCGGGTAATAACGGGCTTAGTGACTGTACGGAATAGAAAGCAAATAGAAAAACATTTTTTTTTTAATCGAGTTCACCTCAAGCTAGAAAAGCTACTAAGACACAAGAGGTGTGCAAGAATTAGGAGACAGAAATATTGCTAAGGACCCTGAACAATACAAGAGTGATAGATAGCGATTGACATTGCATTTCAAATTTTGAAAATTAAACTTGACTGGAAAGCATGAAGCCGAAAGGGACGTCCACAATTGAGAAGAGCGAGAAAAGTAAATGATAGCGTAGAACTTACGGTTACATCTAGCCGGATCAAGTGTAAATTGATGAGATCTCGACGCCAATCTAGTACTGCGCTTAAATTCATAATGACGAGGTACAATAGCGAAGAGCGGTATTTATTTCCACTTATTTACAGAAAATGTAGCACAAGGCCAAAAATGGGGAAATGGGAAAAGGACGGTCTTCTTCTGTTTTAAATTTAAATTTAGCTAGCCACAAACACTGACCCAAACATACAAACAATATTCCTAACACCAAAACAACGCATTCTTACCTTTCTTACTTACACCCACCATAATACCTCTTGTCTCTATAAAAATCCTAACTAGTGCCGATATTTACAATTCATTGTCTGTCGGGGGAATGGAATAAAACAACAATTTAAAAACTACACCCAATGAATATTTACAATATGAATACAATCTATTTACAATATGAATACAATCTATTTACAATATAAATACAATCTATTTACAATATGAATACAATCTATTTACAATATAAATACAATATATTTACAATATGAATACAATCTATTTACAAGAAACTAAACAAATAATGTTAGTAATAACTCCCCACTCCAAGCCTTAAAACTGAACGAAATCATTGGGGATTATAGTAAAATAAAACATTCATTCATCTCAAGCATTCAAACACACACTCAGACACAACAAATGCGAAAAACACATCCGAAGGGCGCCCCGCATCTACCAGAGAACTGACATCACTGACCACCTAACGAGGGAGGGGATGGGGAATTTAACTAAAGAAAAATAGGAACAGAAATAAAAGAGGCCAATACCGTAGCGAAGAGCTCATTCGAACATTTTTTTTTTTTTTTTGATCAGCTTGAGTAAAATGCAACTTCTGTTTACTTGAATCGTAACATCAGTATTTACGATGTGTCATTCATAAAACACACACCAACCCGAATACAAGTGGCAACAGTCACTTGCCAACTATTTATATATTCTGTCCCTTGAACGAACATACACTCATATGCAAATTAATTGAAACAAAGCGAATAATTCCGTTATTATTTACTTTTTTTTCGTATTTTTCCAATGAAACATGACCCAGCGCATATGTTTTTACTTCGTATGTCCATTCCCGGAAATCACTCCTTACAGTCTGACCACAGATTCTCGATTGGATTTAAATCTGGAGAGATTCAGGATCAGTCTATAGCACTTTGAGTTACTCACTGGTAAGGTTTGCTAGTTTTTTCGTGCAACGTTACAATTTTCGTAAGCTTCCTTGGAATAACGTCCATCGCAGACAATGACCGTAGGACAACTAATCGACAGTCGAGACAATAGTGACAAAGTGTGATGAAAATCTGATGCAATCACGAATGCATTATTTTTCAAGGCTGAATAAATTTCATAATACACCCGAAAATAGATTCATATTACTGCACACCACTACAAATGACTTAATCTAAGGAAAAAATAAAAATCGATTACACCCTCTCACTTCAGTAGATTTTTAAAAACCGTATGGTTAAAAAAAAGGGAAATTAAAGCGGTTGCTTCAATTAATTTCACAAGGGTGTATATTGTAGGAAATGTCATCGCAGTAGGAAGAGGCGAGTTGTCTTCACTCGACTAATAAACCCCACAACCAGCACTTTTATTATTATTATTATTTTGAGATCCAAACCGATTCACCTGATCCAGATTTTGCTTGGTCATACGCACCGCAAGATGAAATTGAAAGAAAGGGGGAAATAAATGGCTATACCTCGTTAGAGAAGTGAAGGAATTATTGCACATGAAGGTGACGGTTGTGCCAGTGGTTGTTGGAGCACTGTGAACGATTCGTAACTGCCGAGTGCAAGGTAAAAGGAACTGGAAATCTGAAGTAGAATTCATACTATCCTGACACATGGTATTACTGAAAACGGCTTGAATACGGAGTAGTGTGATTGAGTAGAAAAGAAACTTGCTGTCACTTGATCCCCAGTATCACCATTAATCAATCAATGAATAATAATAATAATAATGATAATAATAACAATAGCTACTTAATCGTTTGACATAATATCTGTTGCAAACTAATAAAAAATATACTTTTAAGTAACATTAGTAAAAATAATTGAACTTTTAAGTGCGTTGCAGACGAAAAGCTTTAAAGGCTTTAATAATAATAATAATAATAATAATAATAATAATAATAATAATAATAATAAACAAAATGATTGACGTAACTATTCCAATATTTTTCAATAATAATAATAATAATAATAAGTACCATAATTCCAGATCTGACATGGCTCTTATGGCTTCCGGTCTTAAAGTATAAATATGCACATATTTTGCCTTGGTAAATTAAGATGGGCTACAGTCGGGGCCGGAATATGACCTTTTGGGGGCCCCTAGGCTAATTAAATAATGCCCCCCCCCACACACACACACACCGCCATCTCAGACGAAGCCAACCTGTAACTCTCCTGCACCCGTCCTGAATATTTTTATCCCAGCTAATATTGTAGCGACATTTCCATTGCTTCGAAGTAAACTTATTGCAAATTCTTTAACTAGTGTGGTTATCTTTCTTCCTTTTTTTTTCTTTTTTTTTTTTCAATAAAAATATTCTTTAAAAATTACCACTATTTTACTATTTATTACTAACCAAATTAACACAAATTTCAACACAAACATAGCAACAAAAAATAACTCAGACCTTTTATAATCAATATTATAACACTAAAACAATCAAAATAGATGTGAGTTTGCCAGACTGATATCATTTCAGTTTATGAAACTATTTAGAAGTTATAATATCTAGAAAATTAAAGTCATTGCTTTATAAACATTCAAAGATTTTAGCATTCTCAGTTAAAATCAAACGTGTTATCTACTTGAAACACAATGACACAAATTAAAACATTTTTTGCTTCCTGCAAAGTCAAATTTAATGAGTTTGTCATATTGATATCATTTCAGTTTATAAAACTACTTAAAAGTTATAACATCTAGAAAATTCAAATTATGCAGCTTATACTAGCTTAAAGGATAATCCAGCCCTGGCTACAGTCAATACCCCGTTCAGTGTCATAACTTTGCCTGTCAGTTGCCCGGCCATAACCAGCCGGCCATGTCTGCTGTACCAACCAAGCATTTTGTTCATGAGCCGGAAACGTAGCGGGGGTGAGGGGAATAATAATATAAAACACGGCACGACAGAGTGGGTCAATATCTGCACTGGAAAATCTGCGACAATTACAGAAAAGAAACTGCAAGAAATTGGTATGAACACCACTCAAACCCGGTTACGGGGATAGGACCTGTAACAATTTTATGGGACTTTACAATACACATAGACTGAACAATCAAAGCTAATCGGCGTGACATCGTGATTAGAGACCGCAAAGACAAAATGTGCCTTCTTTATTGACATGACGGTCCTTGCAGACTGCAATGTATCTTTGAAGATCTTCAAAAGGCTATCAAAATACAAGGACCTTGAAATCGAAATCTCCAAAATGTGGCGCATGAGGTCATTAACAATTCCAGTTGTAGTCGGAGCCCTCGGATTGATTGGAAAAGATTCCAAAAGACCCATTGAAGGAATTCCTGGTAGCCCATGTATTAAAGAAATACAAAAAATTGTTCTCACAAGTACAGGCCACACCATACGAAGAAATTTATCTGTGTAAAATATGTGATTTTTTTTTCAAAACTGCTCAGTGAAAAATGACATGATGCTATTTCTCACCTTAGGTCTCTAGTTGGGACCCGGAAAGAAATGAGTATACAGCAGAAATCAAAGAAAATAATAATAATAATAATAATAATCACTTTGCTGTTTGCCATTAATCAATGACGATAAGGTTGTCATTTCGATTTAACATTTCAAGGGAGTGTTCATTCCCGCAGGCTATAGCAGTGTTGCGTGACAACGATGCTGTTATGAAGATGTATTGGCGATTTTAGGCGACATGTTGTCAATTGATCCCAAGCAACAAAAAAAAAAAAAAAAACAAAAAAAAAAACATAACAGACACACATGGCAAATTGAATATAATGAGGCTAATACAATTTGATAAAGTTGATTAAGCAGATGTCATGAAAGAAGAAAAAGAAGAATGAAAAAGAATGAATGAAAAAGATGGAAGAATAGAAAGAAAGAAAAAAACAGAAATAAGAATGAAGAAGAGTGAAAAAGAAAAATGGAGAACGAAAAAAAAGAATAACAAAGAAAAAAGAAGGAAGAAGAATGAAAAACATGAAGCAGAAGTAGAAAGAATGTAGAACCAGAATGAAAAAGAAAGAAAAAGAAAAATGAAGAAGAATGCAGAATGGAGAAAAAAGAAAGCAGATGAAGAGTGATGAACGACGAAGAAGAATAAACAAAAGGAATGGAAAAAGAGAATGAAAAAAAAGTAGAAAGAATAAAGAAAAAGAAAGAAGAATAAAGAAGAGACAAGAAGAATGAAAAAGAAAAAAAACAGAGGATGAATGTAGAAGAAGAATGAAAAATAACAATGAAGAACAGAGAAAAAAGATTGAAGAGGATGAAGAAGAATGAAGGACAGTTGTGAAGGAGAGTGGAGAAAAAAGAAAGAATGTTCTAGAATTTAGCAATAATAATAATAATAACAATGATAATAATAATGTCGCATAGATTTGCAAGGAAATGATGGTTTTGGCGGGCATTTATTCCACGCAATGTAAAATTTAAATTAATAAATTTAATTTAATTTTAAACATTTTATTCTTGTTGACATTATAATTAAAAAAAAAATTCCTTCTCGCAGATGAAACGTAATTGTAAATTGCAAATGTCTTATGACATAAACAATTTAAAATGTCAAATTATTTTCTATTTCTCTGCATTAAGAAGCATAACGTGTCATTTTGTATATTTTGATAAGTTTTTTAAAAAATGTGTGACCAAAAAACATTGTGCCCAAAAGAATAAAATTTTAAAAAATAAGTAAAACGCTATCTCAGATTGCGTAAATCACGTCACATGAGTTTCTATCTGCCCATTTAGCACTCCAATGGGTTTTGAATTCAAAGTTGTTCTTCTCCTAGACTGGTTGCCAACCAAAGCTAGAGTAACCAGCCTTCCCTGTTATTTAATCCATAAATAGTGAGAATAGATGGATTAAAGCATTTCCCAAGGGTATTTATACGAAAATGAACTGACATTTTTTTACTAATATTCACCCAATATAAGGCTCAAGTGCCACTTAAGGTAGAGGGTTACAGAATGGGGATGTTGTAAGGGCAAAAGGGAAGTGGTAAGCGACGCATTTTATGAGAAAAGGATAGGATAGTAAACGGTTGACCTCGAGTTTAAGTGGTTAAGATTGTAGTAATCAGGAAAGCACCTCCTCGGGAGTCCGTTCCATATTGCAACAGTTCTGGGGAGTAAGTTGTCTGAGTGAAACTTCCTCCTTACCAATGGAATATGAAGGGAAAAAAGACTAGCTGTGAAAGTTTGAGCTGGTTGAACTAAGGTATTTGTAGTTCAACCGAACATCTGCCATGAAAATAACTATCTAGTAGCAAGAGGTTATGAACGTTTCGTCTGTGGGAGAGCGGTTGAAAAGTGGGAAACAATTCCCCACCCACAACGCCATGCAAACGCACTTGACGTCGGCCTAGGCTGAAAGGTGAAGGCCTGGCAGTGAGGTGTGGCGGTAATGCACCATTTTTGAGCTGATTCGGCTCTTGCAGAGATATGGTCTGGCGGGAGGAATCAGATACATTCTGGAGCAGTACAGACAGCTGACCATTTATCCAGCGCCTTCAGCGAAGGGTCGTATATAAGAGTTCCACTTGAGGTTTGGTGATAGCATAATGTTCCAGGCAAGGAATCTAGACGTTCAAAACTTGTCAAGCTGGTTTCTCGTCCTTAGCGCCTAACATGGAAATATTAGGTTGGTGCAAAAATAATGACGTAATAATGTCGTTTTTTGACGTTAAAAAATACGTCAAAAAACGACATTATTACTTCATTATTTTTGCACCAACCTAATATTACAAACAGTAAAGGGACAAGAAAAACTTTAACACACATCAGCTGTCACGCGACTTACTAAGGGGCGTGATCTCAAGGGGTCGAAAATATGCTGCTCTAAATAATGAGAAAAGACTGTCGACTGGTAATCCCAAATGGTATTTCGCCTCACCAAGCAGCGACTAATGACCAAAGAGAAGAAGCGGGGAAAGAGTCAAACGGACAAGCGAGAGAATTATAAATAATAATAATAATAATAATAATAATAATAATAATAATAATAATAATAATAATAATAAAAACATGCAAATATGCTACTAGGTTATTCACAAAAGATTGTGTTAACGAGTGCTGTGCGCATACTCTGAGAAAAAAAAAACATTTTTCAATAACTTCTTCAGAAAAACTTTCATTTACCTCAGGTCCTCAGGTGAAAAATGTAGTAAATGATTGTATCAAAACAGTAAATCAAAAGAAATAATAATAATAATAATAATAATAATAATAATAATAATAATAATAATAATAATAATAATAGTTTTCCACGTTCTGGACTATCGCACACAGTTACAGTGGCAAAGGTGCCAATGGTTGCGGTCGAAGTAAACAAAGAATGAATGGAAGGCCGGCGTCGCGGTGGTTGGATTCAATAAAGGCGTGGGTGTTGTGGCAGGATGTTACGTCGAAATCATCGTTTGATGGTGCGGCATATCAAGTTTAGACACACTTCGGTGAACCTTTATTCGTTGTTCCTTTTGGAACTAATCCTTTGTTTCAAGAGGATCTTTAATTAACTATTCAATTGTTTTCAGCTGCGAACAGAGGGATGTATCCAGACAGGAACAGAGATTTAACTACTAAATTAAAACATATATAGAGACACTAACAAAGTGTGATCACGGTTCTCCACATTTTCTTCTCTTTTGTTGCATTCACCTTCTTCACGTCTTGTCTTTATGGTTCTTTTCCCGCCATTCATTTTGCTGAAATTCTCCAAATATATTAATCACTCCTTTCCTCTGTTTCTCTTGATTTTGATATGCTTTATGGTTTGTTTTTTTTTGGGTTTTTTTTTTGTTGTTGTTTGTTTTACAGTAAACTTCTCCCTGTACAACTCCCGGGAACCACTAGAGGTTAAAGGTTATGTTAAGGAGTAGTTTATATGGATACGAAGGGAAGATAACGGTTAACTCTAGATTTGAATATTTTAAGATTGTAGCGATCGGGGAAAACATCCTCTTGCCGGTCTGTTCCACAGGGCAGTCGTTCGCCGGAAGAAGCTGTTCGTGTGGAACTTACTTCTCGCCGATGGAATACGGAGAAAATGTGAATGGTTTGCTACTATGTAAGTGGCATGACGGGTCCTAACCGTGAAAGTCAGAACTTGTAGAACCAGGAGATACCAGTTCATCCGAGCACTTTCCATGGTAGTAGCGATAGGGCAGTGAGAGACTCGCCACATCCCGCGATGTGTGAGAGAGAGAGAGAGAGAGAGAGATAGGTTGGAGCGTGGAAAATAATTTTTCTCCAACATGGACTTGGAGACGCTTTTGAACTTTTGATGTTTTCAAGACTGAAAAGTGAGGTTTGGGCAGCTCCTGTCCAATTATTGAAACAGTATTTCATTTTTGGCCTAATCTGGATCTTATAAAGGCAGAGGATAGCATGAGGAGTCAGTTACTTACTGGAGCGGTACAGAGAGCCGATCATCTTACCTGTGTCTTTAGAGACGGATCGTATACAGAAATTCCACTTGAGGTCTGGTGTGGGTTTGAGACCCAATATCGTCTCAATGTACGGTGCCTCTCCGAGGAGACATCCGTTCATTGTGACTCGCGGTGATTCGGGGTTTGGTCGTTTTTTAAATTCTCCAAGCCTTCCTTCTTCCCAAAACTTTCCACCGTTCCTTAAAACAAGGCGATAATGCCACTAAGACTGCGAGTGAAAGAGAAGGGGAAAACTTTAGTGAGAAGTGATGAGAAAGGACAATAAAAAAAAGGTTCGGGAAGACAAAAGATGGCGGTTAGAGTTGCATTTACATTTTTTGAAGATTGTAGATGGCAAGGGAGCAAGAAATTGGAAGGAAGTTCAGTAGACGAGAAGTGTCAAAAAAAGAAATTTTTAAAACAGAACATGCGGTCGCATCGAGCTTGTTCAACAGTAAATCAGTGAAGACATATTTATCAGTCGTGTTGTATAAATTCATGCAGTCAAGGTAAAAAGGAAAAAAGCTCTTGAGAAAGATTCCCAAGAAAATATTTGTAGAAAAGGCAGAAGAAAATCACTGCGGCGGCAAAGTGGACGCAATCGAGAAGCCAGGTCAGAAATGATACATTGCAGACTCTTCTTTGAAATTTGTCAAGAATCCTGAGAGATATATTACGAACACAAGATGTGGAAGCATTATTCGATGAACGGACGAATGGTAGATTTAAAAATGGGCAAGATGGATTCCGATGAGAATAATTGACACAATCTCTCCACTTCATGTCAGTGGAAAACATGAGCCCAAGAAGGTTCATAGTGTTGCTATACTTCCTCATTTGTCATTAGCTCTGTCGATGGTATTACAGACATTCATCGATAGAAGGACATTTCGTTTACATCTGTGATAGAATTGTCCTACATTCACAATTATCAGCATTATTTTCTTCGCTATTTTTCGATACATAAATACGTTGCTCAGTTTCCGAAGATAAATTTTACTATTACTCTACAGTGGCCTAAGAAAAGTTGTTAGCCAGGAGAAATAAACTACATCCAAATTCAAAATTTGATTCCGTATTCCCAACTCAATATAAATAAACAGAATTTGGAAATAGTATAGAGTTGGTCTTCCATTTGCTAGTTTTAGTGCTTGTATCCGAATTTTCATGGATTTTATCAAGTTATCAACAATCGTCTGATCCATATTTTGTCACTCCTTTAGCAATATTTCTTTAAAGGTTGCCACTGGCGTCATTTTCTTTTTCGTTGCACGCTCTCGAAGTCTTCGGTCAAGGTGCTCCCAAATGTGCTTTGTTGGATTCATGCCAGGACTTTAGGATACCCCTGGTAGTGACGTGCGATTCCTTCCAGGCCTTTGCTAGTTCGCTCGTATAATAAGGCGAAAAAGTTAGACATTCTTGTCAATCTGATTGGTTTCAAATAGTGGGAGTAGTCCTTTCTCTAATATTTGACAGTATTTTGAACCGTTCAACCGCTCGTCAACAAGAATCAGCTCAGATTTCCTTCCAAACCAGACAGCGCCCCACACCATTGCTCTAATCCCTCCATCTTTCACGGTCGCCTGCAGACATTCAGTGTTGCATGTTTCATTCTGATTTCTCCAAACATAAACCTATCTCGAATTCGAATATTGGCAGAATTTACTTTCATCTGGGCAAATTACAGACTGCCAAAATTCATAATCTTTGCTCTCAAATTATCTCACCCAGTCCATACGCCTGTTTCTTTTAACCTCTGAAATCAAGGGCTTCTTTCTTGCAACTCTTCTTTGATAGCCTAGCTCTTTCAGAGTCTTTCTCGTCGCATATGGCGACATTTATATACTGTTGACGACATCTTTGACGCTCTGACGACAGTTTCTAATGACTTCCCTCTTCAGCGCTTTTTTCATTCGCTTAGACACGATGCTTTCGTCTCCTTGAATGTTGTCCAACAAGACAATGACCATTTTCATTAAATTTCTTGACAATATTATTAAGCGTTTGATGATTAACCTGGAAAAGCCTAGCAATTTCTCTATTTGACTTGCCACACTAGTGCCATCCTATTATTTGCCCTCGTTGAAATTCAACATTTTCTTTACTTCCACGAACTTTCATTGCAAAATATAAGTCAACTATCGTTCATAGATGACAGTAGCTTGATATTAACACGGTATTGTCTGAACAAAAAAGAAGAGATGTTATTACACAAGGCAAAATTGCTGTAATCAAGGGTGGCTAAAAACTTATCAATGGCTGCTCTACGCTTCTTTACATTTTCCATCGTTATTTTTTTTTTTTTTTAGATTTCTTTTTGTTCTATGTACTGTGTCCATTGTGGATGTTGGCGATCGTGACTCTCCCCAATTCCCTGTCATCTGTAGCCTTTAGTAAAGATTCTTTTTTTGCTGTCTCTTCTAATCCCTGTAATTTTTACGACTTATCAACCCTTTTGAGGGATATTTAGAGCCGAATCATATTTTGGAGGGTAAGAATATTTATTTTCTTTATAAAAGATAATAATACAAGTCCTACTATTTAACCCATCACTGAGGGGTGAGATGGATTTATATCTTTCCTAAAGTTTCTTGCGCGTAATGTAACGAACTTGACTGGAATTCGAACCCGGTTCTTCGATTTATCAGACCGGTAATCCATTAGTGTTTCTAGAAGAGTAAATAATATGGCACAATCAACAGTTTGAAGAAAGTCAGTGCACACAAACTCTCGGTCACGATGACTTGTGATTTCATGCTAGCACCAACTATTAACGGCTTCCAAACAGTTCTCTCTACACATTTATACTCACAAGTCTTCGGTCAACCTGTGGTATAGATTTCAGGCGCTTTCCAAAGGTTCTCCGACCCATCAAGAAGTCACCTTCATGACAAATCGACCATGGTGAGTTTCGAAATCCGAGTCTCATAGTCGGAAAATGATTGTTCTAACTCCTCGGTCCTAGTTATTTCCCAAGCGTAGCTTAGATGTGGCACAAGGACGAAATTAGGGGGCACCCAAGTGAGGATCGAAGTCACTACTCAGTTATAATTATTCTAGCGAGACAGCTTGCTAACCATTACACCGCCTCGAGATGCCCAAATACCTCGGCCACATAGTACTGGATTGGCCCAGTAGGGAATGGAAAAGCAGGAAAACATCGCAACACATTTTCTCATTATCATCTTTACGATGATTTTGATATTGCACATTGATGCAGCGAATAAAACTCGTATAAAATATTTTCAAGCTATGTAGTGAAATTGGCATCTAACGACCTGACAAGGTTGATGTTTATATATCAGCTGCATTTTTAATTATCCGTCATTTAAAAAACAAATTATCGAGGTTGTTTAAATCTACCCCAATATACCCTTCTGCAAATTTGAAATAACAGCTTTAGTTTTCTTTCTTTAAACATACGGTCAGTTTTAGACCTGCTGGGGTGACAGGGTGGAATCGATTTCTATTTGTTCCTCAGACTAAGGTCATTTGCAGTGGTGAATAATATCAGTAATATGAACCTATTTTCGGGGTGCATGATAAAATTTGTTTGACCTTGAAAAATACTGCGTCATTCGAGATTGCATCAGATTTTCATGCCTCCCGGAAACTATTGTCTCAACTGTCGATTAGTTGTTCTACAGCCATTTACTGTAGTGGACGTTACTCCAAAGAAGCTTACGAAAATTATAGCGCTGCACGAACACACTGGCAAGCCTTACTCATGAGCAACTCAAAATACTATAGACTGGAACAGAATCTGTTTTGATTTAAATCCAATCGAGAATCTGTGGTCAATCTGCAAGGAACAACTTCGTTGAATTAACATACGAAGTACTAACATGTGTACTGGATTATGTTTCATTGGCAAAATACGATAAAAATAAATAATAACGGAATTATTGGTTTTGTTTCAATTTTCACAAGGAGATGACATATATATGTATATATATATATATATATATATATATATATATATATATATATATATCAATCAATATCTCAATATCAATCAATAAATACTCTTTCGCTTTATCACAGCTCCTCAGTGCGACTAGATAACTGAATGCTTCAAGCCCGGAGCGAAACCCAACAGATTTTTTGTTAGTCTGAGCTTCTACCCCTGAGCCATCTTCACATGACGGAATGAAGCACCCAAATCTAGTGCATTGATTTTACAAATGTAGACAAACGCCAAGCAGTCAAAGTGCTCCATTCCTTTTACCTTTTTACTGAAGAGCTTCGCATTTACGCAGGTCACCGTTGTTTTTAGAATTAGCGTGTCGCTCAACAGTGCTCAACTGAAAATATATTTTCAAGAGCTAAATTATATATATATATATATATATATATATATATATATATATATATATGCTTAAATCTACTCAAATTTTTCGTTAAAATCATTTTCTTAGATTTTTTCTGAATTATATATTTACATATTTTCGAAACTCTATTGCCATTGTTAGTAAATAATTCTATTTAATTTTTACGCCTCCATTTTTAAATCTAAACCATCTTTATAATCTGTTTCTGTGTTTTAGTATTAGCAATTCAAAAGAATGCAACTGAAGTGAAGTATTCTAAAGATATAGTCTTGCAGCAGATTTATCTGTCTGCAGAAGCAAGTGAAAGACGTCAAATATTCGGTTTGGAGTCATTCCACACTCTTCTTGTTTCTTGAATCTCAGCATTGACCGAAATGCTGAAAGGCATTTGGTAATGGCAAGGATGCACATGTGTATTAGTGAGTACATTCATGTATTAAGTGGAATAGGCAGGAGTTAAGGCATGTAGACACACGGACACAAGCAAGAAGAGGAAACATACGAATTGACTTTGACACACAGTACTTATGGCCACGTGTTCTCAAAGTCTAACTAGATTATGCCTATAGAAAAATGGTGTAATTTGATGTGTTCAGTAAGTTTATCACTCACGACTATAAAAGGCGTTGTTAATCAATCCAGTTACAATTGCTGAATTCTGAACAACATATGATCAACTCAAGATAATGACACAATACTATCTCTCGAAAGAGATAGCTTTCTCTCTTTCTCTCTTTCTTTCTCTCTCTCTCTCTCTCTCTATCTATCTATCTATCTATCTATCTATCTATATATATATATATATATATATATATGTATAAAAGTGCACATTGAAATCAACACTCAGAGGCGACAGACTGTTTCTTACTAAACGCAATAATCAGGCAATATGCTTTTAGTATAAATCAGTCTGTTGCCTCTGAGTCTTGACTTCAATGTGTACTTTTATATTTACATACGCTCTGTCTCCGATATTGAGCACTTTATCCCATAAATATAGCATACCTAAAACTATATATATATATAATTATTATATTGCTCTGTATATAAATTTACACATTGTGCTCTCATCATGGTGTTAATTTTTTAATATTTTATATTAAAAACCTCATTGGAATAACCCCTACCATCTACGGATTTGTTATTTTATATATATATATATATATATATATATATATATATATATATATATATATAAAAGTCAACATTGAAGTCAACACTTAGAGGCGACAGTCTGTTTCATGCTAGGCGCAATCGTCAGTCCACGAGTATATATATATATATATACAATATCAATTGATAATTAGTAGGGATAATTCCAAAGGAGGATATTAATCCAAAGAGAGCTCAATGTAAGAACAGAGCAATATAATAATGAATACCGAATCCTTAAAAATCCATTTGGTTTTTGTTAAAAAAAAGGCTGCTCTGAAGAGACAAATGTAAAAGTCCTCGAAATAAATGATAACAAAATGGATTTGTTAGGATCCTATATTATTATATTCATTATATATATATATATATATATATATATATATATATATATATATATATATATATGAGGATGTGCTATAAAGTTCAGTTATGAAGGAGTAATGCTAGAGCTGTGAAATCTTGCATGCATTAATTTCAACTCATCTTATTAATAACTGCATTGTTTCTTGCCAGGTCAACTGACGGTTCACAGACGTCTTCAAATGTAACTGAAAGCGACTACTCTTTAAAATCAACAAAATCTGCCACCGTGATGTTATGAAATACCTACAGAAAAAAATGGGTTTAGTCCCGAGGGCATTGATGCTATCATTATCGGATGACAGTCCTGCTTTATCAACAGTGTAAAAGTATCAATAAAATCAATAATTTGACAATTGCTACATTTCTTGTCTATCAGATTTATCATCACCATTATTATTATTAGAACAAGCATGTCTAATATAGGAAGCGAAATAGAAATAGATTTCGAATTCTGGTCGAGTTCGTTGCATTCACTTTCTCACAAATACTCTTAGGAAAGATATAAATCTATTTTTCTTCCGACAGTTATAGATTACATAGCAGGTCTCTAGCCGTGATTGGCAAACAATCTAGGAGAAAGGATTCTGTAGATCACAATGAACTGTTGAATGTGGTTGTAGATTCTACCTACAGTCGATGAGTTATGGTAGGTATATTTAGAGGTGTGAGGGGAGTGCTCAGTATCAGATATAGAGCCTTTATAGACATTACGGAGCTAGAAATCAACAATGCAGATAAATGGGTTTGTATTATTCATGTCCATGGCTTCCAGATTATTTTTCAATTATTTATTTTGTACATTTCCATACACTATACCTTCAACCACCCAGCGAACAACCTACAGCTCATAACCATAATTCAATTCATCTTATTTACATACACACTTCCTCCACCTACTCAACAAGCATAAATAAGCAATCTGGGAGTCTTGACTATAAATAAACCTAAGCATCAACCATAAGCAAACAAAACGGGAAGGGGCGGTTTCCACCTTATTTCGCTTACCTTATTCCATCGTTAAACGATCTGTCGAAGGGAGCATCTTTTTCTGTTATACCATTTCTGGAATGTTCAGGACGGGAGATAGAAGTAAATACAGGGTTTTAGAAATAAACAGAGCGTCTACTCAAATATGGGTATCCACTAAAAATAACGTTTACATGGATAAAATCCGTTGGAATAATAATTTTTTTAAAATCCATTGCTTCTTTAGAAATTACATTATTTCCGTTCGGACACGAAACTGGAAAAATGTGCACTTTTAAGAGACAGTGGAGAATTTGCGCTTAAAATGCACTATTCGGCCTTGCTTGATGGGCGACACCCTTCGGGGCCGAGTTGGTCAAAGTACGTCGAATCTAACGGCGGTTTCTTCTGCATCTTCTTTAATAGGATTTCATATATAGGTATAGATAATTGGTGATACCCGCTGAAAAGTGGACAGGCGGCTTCGTCTACGAAGCTCTGGAGTCGCAATGCTGAAGGTGACATCAATCAGTTAAGTGGCAAACTTATATATATATATATATATATATATATATATATATATATATATATATATATAATTAATATAAGTATATATTATAATTAATATAAGTATATATATAATATATATGCTTATATAATATATGTATCTACTTATTATATATATATAAGACATATATATATATATTATATATATATTATATATACATTATATATATATGTGTATTATATAATAATCATAATTATTTTTTAAAAATGTGATTCCATCGCTACGTAAGAGTTCTCATGTTTCAAAAACAGAAGCTAAAAACTTCAATTTATAGAAATTAAATTAAAATACCTAGTTCTGTTTTATCCTCAAGCGAATTTTCTAACCGTTCTTTCTTATTTTTCTCTATATTTGCACACATATATGTATTATATATATATATATGTATTATATATATATATATATATATATATATATATATATTAATTATATATAATTAATATAAGTATATATATAATATATATATACTGATATATTTATATATATTTATTACACACACACACATATATATATATAGAGAGAGAGAGAGAGAGAGTTTTGTTTATTACAAAATTAACAAGATTTTTTTCCCTCTTCTTCCAAGTGGAAAAGGTCTTCCTCGTTTGAAAAATAAGCTTTCAAAATTCTGGTTTTTATTTGGGCTTGAACAACTGTTGGCGCTGCTAAGAAATATATATTCAATCCGTAGCAGGCCCAAACGCATTTACGAAACGTGGCTTAGTCTGGTATAACGTCAGTGCAAGCGCAGACAGAATAGTGCTTAAGACTGTAGTAACTTACGTAATTTATACACGGACTATTGTGCTTTCCACTAAATCTAAGTACACACTGACCTGCCTAGGGATTGAACTTACAATTACTATGTCACCAAAATCACGAGCCAATGTTTTAATCCATTAGGCTATTGAGGAAATGGCGCGAACTTTAACTGAACATTACTAAAAAGAATAAGACTAGTTATCGCCCCCTTGATATGGACAACAGAATGAAAACAATCCATCCTCGTCGATTAAATAAAGGGCTCAGTTCCAGATTTTATGACGATTACCCGAATCGACATACACCTGATGAAGGCCAGAAGGCTCAGTGGCCGAAACGTTGTACTGACAACAAAAAGATGAGATCAATAGTCTGTGTATAAGTAATATAAATAATGATAACTCCTTATTCCAGAAATTTAGACAAAGACTGATTTAACGGTCTGCACAAACTCTTCGCTAACAATTAGTCTATGGTGGGTACCATTCATCTTAGTTTAATATCGATTCATCTTTTACTTATTTCTTTCTTTCTCTGTTTCTTTCTATTTATTCCCCAACTCTTTCTTTGACACAATCTCTCTCTCTCTCTCTCTCTCTCTCTCTCTGTCACACACATATCTTTGTCTTTTACTTTCTCTTAAATTTTCTCTCTCTTTCTTTTTCCAACACTAAATCTCTGTCTTTCGCTTTTTCTTTTTCTTTCTCTTCTACTCTTTCTAGCATTTTTCGGGCCCTTCTTCCTTTATTAGTCTTATCAGTAGTTTTAGTAGAGCTATTATCCGTCACTATTTATCAGTTTTCTTTCTAATTAGGCAAGGAAATGAATCCTATCATCGCTGTATGATCCGCTGTTATAAGAGAGAAAAGAATAACAATTAGTTTTGGGAAAAGACCCTAAGAGTATACAAGTAAGTATACAAGTAAGTCCATAATTAACTTTTTATTTATTTATACACCAACACGGAAAATAGAACTGGCGAAAGGTAAATCGATAAAGTGCGGTAATTTTAGTCGTATATCTGACAAGTCAACGATACGACCGGAGAATTCATCGGCTGAATCGTTCTGTAAAAAGAAAAAGAAATAAATAACCAAAAAATAGTTAGTTGAAATAATTTGTTGAATAACGACAGTTTTCTCTTCTTTTTTTATCGGACAACTTCAAAAAATGGTAGGAAGACCAAAGAGAGCACCGACCGAAATGGAAATAATTAAAAAAAATAATTAAAAATAATAAAAGGGTGACATTGTCTCATTTTGAAAACGAGACAGTTACTGAGGAAGGCCGAAGAACACAAATAAAAAGTAACGGAAACACGAATGAGAAGAGTGGTCTAAAGATATTGAAATAAATCACGAACTACAACAGCCCCATTTTTCAGCGAGCAATAGAGATCTGCGACCGTTGATAGTAGCGTGATCGTGGATAGTAGCGAACAATAAAGATCTGCGACCGTGGATAATAGCGAATAATGCAAACACGAAGACAAAAAAATAAGGAAAAAAATGACACCAATGATAACTATATAAAAACGAAAAAAATGAGAAATATAAGCACTAAATTGTTGATAGCAGCTGAAGTGAGGAGGAATAAGTCCGCCTACGAAACTCTGGAGTCGGAATGCTGAAGATAACATCAGTCAGCTAGGTGGCAAACTTTTACTTATCTTAATCATATATATATATATATATATATATATATATATATATATATATATATATATGACTTGAAATTCAAATGCACATCAGATATGAGTATAAATTCGACAAGATGATAATATATAGATAGATACATAATTATACTTACATATCGAGAAAAAAAATATATATATATTATTACTATTATTATTATAAAAGATTATATCAAAAACGTTGAAATCACAACACAATAGCTTTCGTGTTTCGGCAACTTTTTGCCTCTTCAGGCGATGGTAACTGGTGATTAAAGGATTTTTAAGAAAATTTCAAAAGCAAAGTGTTACGTCTTTTCTGAAAGATGAAGGGATGGCGGTGAGAAAATGCAAGGTCAGAATTAAAAATAGACTTATGGGTTTGTTTTCATCAACCAATTAAAAGTCAGATCTACGCTAAACAGAAAATTAAGCTCATCATAGTTATTTTTTCATGACATGATAAACCGGAACTTAGACGGATCATCATTGACAATTGCGAAAAACAAGCGACAAATTTATCGTGATTGTAGACAAATATGACATGTTCAATTTTTCAAAGGACGCTGAGGAGAGGAGTAGGAGGATAATCAGACGTAAAATTAATTTCACCAGAATTTTTTTTTTTTTTTTAATCCAGATTCAGGAAGCTTCTTAAAGGAAATTATAGATAAAATTAAAAATATGGAACATCTATGTAAGATATTAACAATACTAACTGGACAGCAATACATAACAATACTAAATCTGAATAAACAAAATAAGATGATTCATCATAGATGGGGGGACCGTTATTTACTTATAAATTATGGTCATAAAAAATGGTACTACGTAATTTTTAAAATTTAACTATACTGTAAGGTAACAGATAAACTCTGTCGGCAATTTACACTTAATTCACTTCTTTGGTTTAACAGATATTTTTTCAAGAAAAGGATAATTTCTGGTTTTTCATGTAAGCATAAGAAGCAAGGTTCATTTAAAGATTTACAGGTTATAGCCTTTTTTTAGTATTTTCTATTTTACGGTAGGGGTTTAGTTAACTTCTTTTAATTTCTAAAAATATCTTAAAAGGGACGTCATATTTTTATAAGAGCTATTGGTGAAAGATAATATATATTGTTACCACATAGTTTTAAAAGAATTCTTGGTACTACCAATATAATTTTTAAACTGTTGGGTTTTCTATAGTAGAAACAGTACTTAGATAAACAAGTGAGTCACTTTGATATGGGTTTTGCAATGGGCATTCGTTAGAATTTCTATTAGGTTGGTGCAAAAATAATGACGGTTTTTGACGTTAAAAACTACGTCAAAAACCGTCATTATTTTTGCATCAACCTAATATTAATCTTGTTGATATCATCAATGTTTGTTGCTTTGGAATGGCTATTATTACTCACATTTTTGTATTGGTTTAAAATTTTTATTATTATGTTTGTTAATAAATTTTATTATTATTATGTTAATATTTTTTTCAAGATTAGCGGTACAGTTATAGCTTAGTTTTAAAGTATTTCTGTTAAAAGTTTTACTAAGTGGATTATTTCTGGGGAAGTGTTTATCAGTTAAATGAAGGTGGTCTACTTTGTATTGAGCACTTTTTAAAAAGTAAATGCTACGAACAGTGGAATTCTACTCCATCTGTTATTTCTCTCATTTATATATATATATATATATATATATATATATATATATATATATATATATATATATAGGATGTGATGGATAATTATATACACATAATGCGTTTTTATCTATTATATAATATGAGTACTTTTTGCAATAAATATAGAATAACTAACTGAAACTATATTTTGATCATTCACTCATTTATATATATATATATATATATATATATATATATATAAATATATATATATATATAGATAGATAGATAGATAGATAGATAGATAGAGAAAGAGAGTGAGAGAGAGAGAGTGCGATGGATAAATCGTCGTCTAAATTACACGAAAATAAAAATAACACTGACATCTCATTTCAATAGATATATCTAACAAAATTACATAAAAATACCTTGAAATACTAAAGAGTAAATTTATTCAATAAATTCGCCATTGGCTTCAACGACGGCCTTCAGACGACTTGTGAATCTCCTGCAACTTTTCTGGACAGTCTCCTTGTTTAAGTTGGTGAATGCTGTTATAATCTTTGCCTTCAATTCATCTTTGGCGTTACAAGGAGATTTGTTGGTCTCTCGCTCAACTGCAGCCCACACATAATAATCAAGGTGGTGCAATTTTGGAGATTAGGTGGCGAGATGTAAGGGGTAATGTGTTCGCAGAAATTGTCTGGCATCCATAATCAGAGTTACCTGCTTGTGTAGCATGGTGCAGAATCCTGTTGCCAAACATAAGCCCTACAATTATTTTAATTATTTATACTTAGTTCATTTCATAATATATGATGTCATTTCTTTACGTTAAGATACGCTTCGAGCAGATATGAGCGTTCGAGACAAATCATGGGAAATTTGTAGCTTAAAACAGTAATTTGACCTTGCTAACCAGCCTCTGTCGCGAAATGATACAGTACGTCAGACTATATGACGGTTTCGTGTAGGATACAGGTTCGCTTTCTGTCAGAGGGCTCATATTTTCTCTGAAATTTCTCGAACATTCAGGTCGGTAAATGTTATCAATATTAATTATTATGAACAGACCATTTACTTAAATATTTATATTTATAAAAATATCGTATAAACAGAAAAAATATCCAAATAATAGTCGGACTTAGTTCATTTTGTTTTATCATATATATATATATATATATATATATATATATATATATTGGACTTTCCAGTCGTATTCGATGTATGAGGGTCAGCAACTCAGTTCCTAGGAACCGACAGCCAGACACCAGCATATATGATTTAATTATAGGGGTGAAGGCTTTGTGCAGAACCAACCACATTACATGTAAGTGAATGTAATGGATTCGACTGGAATTCGAACTCTCCGAGCCCTCAGTTATATATATATATATATATATATATATATATATATATATATATATATATATATATATATATATATCACCAATGGAATACGAAGTGAATGAGGTTGGTTCGCTACAGTGGGCGTGGCATGAAGGTTAGAACTGGCCGAACTTAGGAATGTAGTTTGTGTGTACACTTTCTATTGAAATAGCTACAGATGTTTCGTCTGTGGGAGAGAAGTTTTATGGTGTAAAATAATTCATCACCCACAAGGACGCTGAGATGTCTTTGGACTCTATTGAAAGTGGAATGTGGAGACTTGACAGCTCCTGCAGTATATGACAGTAGTAGACCATTTTCGGCCTGTTCTGCTTCTTGTAAATGAAGCGGCGGGGAGCAATGTACATACTGAAGCTGTATCATTACCGATCATTTACCCAGATGGACCGTATGTATGAGCGCCTGGGTTCAGTATAAATCCCAACAGGCGCTCAAGGCAACGGGGACTTCTTGAGAGAACACCAGTTCATCGTGATAGATGAAAATTCAGGGTCAGCTCTATGTAACAACAGAATAAAAAATGTTTAACAATACATTGTAATAAAAGTTTTGTAACTGATAGAAGATTCTTACTTACCGTAAACCGTAGCAATCTGAGTATGAGATTTCTTTCCTTAAGTCCAGAACTTTCACTTTTTACTTGCAAAAATATCTTTACGCCTTCTCTTTCACTTATACAAATTGCCAGCAATCACTATTCTTGCACAATGGAACAATTATTAACAAAAATTCCTGAATTGTTAAGTTCTTTTTTTTTATTGGAATTTAATTTTAGTGCCACGAATACAATATTTTACAAGTTCACATTCTACCCTATTTTCCAATCCTGACTCTAACCTTTTTCCTTAATTTCAAAACCGGCCTCCAAAGCCCTGATTCTTATCAGAGATAAGAATATATTTTCTGACCAATGAAGGATTTTTAACTAAAACCGTGGTAAACGAAACCGCGGGTAAAACGAGATCAACGTTGTTAACAATAGTTCATCTCAAAAACCGCAACAGCTCGAGGAAAGTCGAATCTTGGAACTTCAAACAATATTTCCAGGGCTTTGTTTCGTTTCCAAATGTCGGAATGACAGAATCTAGAAATGAATTGACAAGAGAAATGGCGACACTGTGACGATAAACAACAAAAGACAATGAATGGCGCGCGTTGACAGTTGCACTCAGACAAAATGACGACAACGGACTTAACAGAATAAAAGCCTTTTGTAATAACAACAACAACAACAACAATAATAATAATAATAATAATAATAAAGGCACCTATTCACCTTCAAGATGGCTCAGCTCTGTATTATCATCAGTCACGTAAGGAATTTGGAATATGAAGTCAGATTCAAAGAGAAAAACTTGTCATTTCACACAGGAAGTACTACTCTACTACTACTACTACTAATAATAATATTGACACCAATATGAATACAATTAATAATAATTCATATCAATGATCTGTATATCCTGGGCCGTTGCGTACTACTCTCGAAGCGCCACCTACCGGGAGTGGAGAGTCTGTCTGGGGCTCCGAGCAATGTTTTGTGACTCTTATTATCTTAGCAAGATAATACGTTAGAAATTAAATGAAGTACAACTGACTATTAATTTTCGTGGATTTTCAATCATTCTGGGGTCTTTTTCTTCGTCCAAATTCGTGAATTTGTTATAGCCATGGTAAGTCTTGAAAAAACTCGATATAAAATTCACTATTTTTTTTTTTATCCACAATGTTGAATGTTTTAAATTATTCAACATTTTATCAAGAAAAATCTCAAGTTGATGTTAAAAATTGCCACAAAACATTTATTTAGGATGGAATGATCTGTTATGACATGTCTCTAATTTGCATTTAGATACATTATATTTATTTTCCATTTTTCTAGTTGAATTGTTCACCTATATTGCATATGATCCATTATTGTACATAATTAGATTACAATAAAAATTTGTATTTTATATGAATATTACATTATGAAATGTGAGATGTAGTAGAGTGGGGGTCCGTCTCATAGATTGGAGGGAAGTCCCGTATCATAGACTGGTGGGGAGGGGGTACGTGACTCTTGCATTGGCCCTGTATACATCTATCCATCCACACACACACACGCACACACATACACACACACATACGCGCATATACGTGTATATATATATATATATATATATGCGCAAGCACACACACATTCTTCCTTTTCTCTGGAAAAGAGAAAGTATCTTGTGTTTTTCTTTCTTACTTTACTTATTTTGTGTGGTTTAAAATTTAAATTTCAATAAATCATCTACTAACCAGTCACATACGAACGCCTGATGAGATGTACGCATCGAAACATGATTGAATTTATGTAGCGTTTATTCTCATGTTGATGCAATTATCCAAAAATAAAGAATGCAGCACTACTTTTGTATTGAGCCCTCTTTTAAATTAATGTTACGAATGTTGGAATTTATATTCGATTCGCTCTCATTTCATATATATATATATATATATATATATATATATATATATATATATATATATATATATATAAGTATAGGATTGGTGTATACGGAATAAATTCTAATAACCAACAAATACTATTCTTAAAAGAGTGTTCAATACAGAGTAGAGCAAATACAATTATTTATTCGAAAATTATAACATAAATATGTTACAAAATCGCTACAAAGATAGCCATTTTTATTTCAACACTTCTGGTGTCTTATCAAGTGATTGTGTTGAATGTAGAATACAGAGTTTTAAAAGGTTCAAATCAACACAACACCCCCTCAATAGGGGAAACGCTGTTAGATAAGTTACAATGACCAATCAAAATACAAGTATATGAGAATTCAAAAACCTTGACAACAAACCTTGGTTATAATTATTAATGTCTTAATGTTAGGGTTAGACTAAAATAGAAATCATTCTAACTGATTAATATTAAATTTTACTATAAAACTGAAAATTAAAAATCACTTATCACTTGATAAGACACCAAAAATGTTGAAACAAAATGGCTATTTTTGTAGTGATTTTATAACACCTTTATGTTATAATTTTCGAATAAATAATTATATATATATATATATATATATATATATATATATATATATATATATATAATTACTTTAAACGTTATTTTGTGTGGATACCCATATTTGAGTAAGCACTGCATTCAATTTAAACAATATTTTATTTTGTCTACCGGCCTGAATTTCATTCCGTCTACCGGCCTGAACATTCGAGAAATATAAATAAAATTTAAAGTAATAAAAATAAAGTAAACAAAAAAATATTTAAAAGTCTGACTAATTTACCCATAGCTCAGGGGAAAAAACGTTGGATTCATTCATTTGCTCTTAAGTGAATATGAAGAGCCCAACTGGATTTGCAACTCTGTTTCCGACCCATTATCTATTGTATCCAAGCTTACAGTACCTGCTATTCCCAAGCGCTATTAAATCTTTCGAAATTACACACACACACAGATATATATATATATATATATATATATATATATATATATATATATATATATATATATATGGACGAATCCGACAATTATTTTGATGTATTTTCTGTTTATTCGCTATTTTTATCCATACAAATATTTAAGTAAACGTCCTGTTTATAATAAACAGTATTAACAATATTTACCGACATGAAAATATGAGCCCTCCGACAGGAATCGAACCTGTATCCTACACGGTACCGTCAGACAGCCTGACGTTCTGTACTATTTAGCTATGGAGGAAACGTCTGGTTAGCAAAGTCGAATTTCTGTTTTTAAATTAAAATTTCCCATGATTTCCTTCGAACGTCCATATCTGCTCGAAAATTTTCTTAATATAAACCAATGGCATCATATATTATGAAATGGACAAAGTCTGACAATTATTTTAATATATTTTCTGTATAAAAAGATAGAATAGAATGATTATTCAAGATAGAATAATTAAATAAAGCCTATACTAGGAGACCCTTTATAAATTTAACGTGTTTCGCTGTTTATTTAGCTTCATCACAAATTTTGGATATTAATATAATATGCAAATGTGTTTCAAGTTTGAAATTTTATGTTTTGTTTTCATTGGTTGTGTAGACATAGTGTGTATAACAATAACAAAGATGAGGACAATAGTCGGGCGTAAAGATAATCTTAAAAAAGATAACGCCTCATCCTATAAATTCAGAAAGAGACTTAAGTAATGATCTGCAAAAACCCTTTGCTAATAATTCCTGTAGATTGTGTACCATTCATCTTAGGTTCACTCCCCACTCTTTCTTTCTTTCTTTCTTTCTTCTTTTCTACTGTCTATTTATCCCCTGACTCTCTCTCTCTCTCTCTCCCTCTTTCTCTCCCTCTTTCTCTTTCTCTCATACTGCATGTATTTACGTTTATCTGTATCAATTTTTCAAATTCTCTTTTCTTTTTATTACTTATGTTGACCTTATGTATATGCTTCATATCATCTCTCTCGGTTTCTTTCCTGAAAATTCGCCATAATTTAAGCTTGTATTAAAAATTGGATATATCAGTAGATTATAATTTTAACTTGAATATGAGGTAAGTTGGAGATGGATGTTAAATACAAGATTACATCATCTGCAATTACTTGAATCTTATAATTCTTTAGCTTGGTTTGGTTTGTTTTACGGCATATCAACACCTCAATGGGTTATATAATGCCGACAAGATTTTTATTGCTTCTCTATGTTTTTTTTCTTTTTTTTTTTTTCTTTTTTTTTTTTTCCTCAAAAATGTATTGCTGGTAATATTACTTAAAATGTATTGCTGGTAATATTACTTAAAAATGTATTGCTGGTAATATTTTTTTTCAAATGTATTACTTAAAAATGTATTGCTGGTGAAAATTTTTCTAACATAGTATTAATGGTATTAAAACCTATTTTTATACTTTCGTAGAGTTTTGACCAATTTTGGCGGGGTTAACTATTTGTCCATAGCTGGGACCCTGGCAGGTACTACCACCTCGGGTCAGGTTGGTCCTTGGAACACCATCAATTAAGAGTTGGTTCCACGCTCCACAAAACCTCCTGATCAGAAGCCTTGCTGCCGGATGTAATTTATCGTCATATATCCGAATATATTCCTTTTGTTTATATAAAAAAATTATTATTATTATTATTATTATTATTATTATTATATATATATATATATATATATATATATATATATATATATATATATATGTATAATTTAGATGCGCGGTACTTAGAAGAAAGTGCTCAATATCTGAGATAGAGCTAACATATTCAGTTGTGTGGATATTAGTTTGTGACCCTGGCTTTCACGCTTTTGCGATCATCAAATAAACTGGTTTATTTATAAAATAAACCAATTTGTCTGAAAGCGTGAAACCCAGGGTTAAAAATAATATCCATACAACAGAATATATATATATATATATATATATATATATATATATATATATATATATATATATATATATATATATATATATAGTCATCCCCAGACAAACTGTTTTGCTGTATCACAGCACTTCAGTGCAGCTAGACGTCCGATTGCTTCAAGACGGAATCGAAACCCGACAGATTTGACATCAGTCAGTGATCCTACCCCTAGCCTATCATCGCACGGCGGAGACAAAGGGAAGTTTTCTATACGAAGGACGCCATATATAGATATATATATATATATGTGTGTGTGTGTGTGAAATAAAGGTAAAAAAACTCTTTATTTCTCAATCAACACCATCACTTAATAAGACACCAGAAGTGTTGAAACAAAATGGCTATTTTTGTAGTGATGTTATAACATTTTTATGTTATAATTTTTGAATAAATAGAATTATTTATATATGTGTGTGTGTGTGCATGCGTATGTATAGAAATACACAATTTGCTCATTTCTGTTTATTGCAAAATTTGCGTGATTTAATGGAAACCAATTTTTTGTTACTTTAAATCTGTCAAATAAGAAGCCATACTTTATTTGAATTCTATTACTTTACCACACTGATAAATGAATAGCATTTTTGTATATGGCAAATTACACAGGTCTAGAAAAGTTGGTTTTGCAATGGTGCTTAGGATTTTTTGGCTATTTTGAATAATTCTTAAGTGATTTATCCAAAAATAACTTCTATTTTTCACAATTAATCATAGTTTTCCTACTTCAGACTATATCCTACGTAAAGAAAATGGTCCTGATCGGGTTCAGTCAGTTAAATGCCATACGCGATACACGTTTGGGCGATCATGTCTTTTTCGATTCATGACTGACTAAGAGAACCTTCTCCAGTCGGCTGCTGTTTCTATCGAGTGAGGTATAATGTGAAGAAAAAGTAAAGTCATATTAGAAGAAGAAATACAATCTAAGGGCCAAAAAAAATGTCTGAAATACGACAAAAATATGACAGAATGAATGATTAAAATTCTAATATTGAGAGTAATTGGTAAACCTGGCAAGAACTTTCGCTTAATTGATTTGGGGGGAATGATTAGTAGATTTGTCCCATTTTAAGTTCCAGCAACTGTCAGCCATCATTCTTTTGTCCCAATAGAGTCCTTTCAAACCATTCTTTCATAACTTGAAAGAATCTTTCACCTTACTCATCCCTAAAATCACCCAAATTAAATGATATCACATAAAAAATAAAAATTCATTCACATGTGTTTCATGCAGACTATGTAAAGGGATTATATCGAAGGACTTTATATTGTTTCTATTCATAACTTACAACAATACAATTACTATGTCATTATCATCATGTATTATTATTATTATATAAAAACCAGATGTTTGCGCAATTAGTAATTCAATAACATTCATAGATTTTTGTAGAAGGCATTTTTCAGAATTAATTTGATTATGCAAAATTTGGCTGTAAATAATCATCTTTTAAACTTAAGTTCTGTACAGAAATATGTTGATTTAACCAGTAAAAATAGACTTAGTTTTTGGACTCGGTGTTCCAGAATTAGCCAAGAAAAAGGATAAGTTGGCTTTCACCAAAACATGTGTAAGCCAATATTATCCCAAAACCTAAGGGTTGTCATCATATTTATGGCAGGGACAAATGATTAATAATAATAAAAATTATTATTATTAATAATAATAATAATAATAATAATAATAATAATAATAATAATAATAATAACAGTAACAACCCGATTACGGAGATAGGTCCTATAACAATTTTATAGGACTTCATAATACACATAGACTAGACAATCAAAGCTAATCGCCATGACATCGTGATTAGAGATCACAAAAACAAAATGTGCCTCTTTATTGACATGAGGGTCCCTGCAGACTGCAATGCATCTTTGAAGATCTTCAAAAGGCTATCAAAATACAAGGACCTTCAAATCGAAATCTCAAAAATGTGGCACATGAGAACATCAATAATTCCAGTTGTAGTTGGAGCCCTCGGATTGATTGAAAACATTCCAACAGATTCATTGAAAGAATTCCTGTCGGCCCATTTCTTAAAGAAATAGAAAAGAAATGTTCTCACCAATACAGTCCAAAACCTTACGAAGAGCTTTATCTCTGTAAAACATGGGTGATACTTTTCTAATTTTTTTTTTTTCAATTACTTAGTGGAAAATGCCATGATGACTTTTCTAAACTTAGGCCTCTGATAGGGATCCGGAAAGAAATGAATACACACCAGAAACCAAAGGAATAATAATAATAATAATAATAATAATAATAATAATAATAATAATAATAATAATAAAGCTAATGTTTTCATTTTCATACATATGTTCTTGTCCTCGATTGACTGTGAAGAGCGAAGAGCGATAACAGATTAGACTTCTTTTTTTTTTGTTTTGTTTTTTCTTCTTTGTTAAATCTTTCATTTATATATACTCTTCCTCCGCCAACCCTTAAAGGAATTTTTTTTATTTGGTAAGAAAAATAGTTCAAAAAATTTTTGAGACAACATTTAACTTATTAGGGTACACAAGAAAGACAGACGACAAGAAACGAATTTTAAAAAAAATGATAAATTTATTGTTAACCCATAAAATAATGAATGAATTAGACAAATTAAGTCCAGTGTGTTCCAAATGATGGCCAATAAGATGTATGTAAAAATAATCGATGAAAATGAAATAAACCAGTTTACAATAAAAATTATTAATACTGCATAACGGTCCTCAGAAAAAAAACTACATATAAAATGTAGAAAAGGAGAAAATACTTCTCTGGGTAGTTTTCAAAGAATTGGTGGTACAATTTTCCTAGCACAATTCATAGTAACATCGAAGAATAGAACAATCTCACTAGCCGAAGACTTTTCATTTCCATTTTCTAATGATTGTCAAATTTCTCCTGTCTTGTTTTTCTTTCTAGGCCGGGTCGACCTGCGTTCCAGCAGCAAATGTCCGTCGACTCCTTTGAATTAAATCCAAGGACCCCTTTTATTACCTACACGTAGTCTTTAAATTCATTTCTTGGAATTTAGAAGGAAATCTTTTAATTGGTTCTGGATGAAAAAACAAACGCGACTGTTTTCCCACAAATCGAAATGTACCAAAAATATTCTTGAAATTTCAAAATTAATCAAGAGCCCAACGCAGCGTCTGCTTTCTCTCAGAAAAGCAGACGATACACACGCTCAAACAACTTAAATTTCTTACGCCCTTTATTTTATATATATGTTTTATATATACATTTTGTATATTCTTTTGTTATATATTTTTCTATATATTTTTCTATATTTTTATATATCCTTTTAAACTGTCCGTTTTTAACAATAGTAACTTTATCAATATACCATTTGTATGCGTTTGTATTTTTTTTTTTAATAGGGAAATGTCATGGCAGCATTTTGGGCCTTAGATTTCTTACTACTACTACTACTACTACTACTAAAAATAATAATAATAATAATAATAATAATAATAATAAGAAGAAGAAGAAGAAGAAGAAGAAGAAGAAGAAGAAGAAGAAGGAGAAGAAGAACAAGAAGAAGAACAGGAAGAAGAACAACAACAACTTGGTTTCGAACTGGTATACTAAATAGTTTCATCACATGCCAAAAGCTGACGTAGAAAATAAAGAAAGAAAAAAAAAAGAAAAAACGCAAAAATCTCGATGAAATATGCTGTTGTCCGATGGAAGAAAGGAGAGCGCCTTCGTTTGTTGTGAAGAAGGTAAAGAAATAGTGAACGTCTGTCATATCGTAGATAGGTGTGCCTGCTGACCGCAGGGTGATTATGAAATAAAATACAACGACCTCGCCCAGGAATTCAGAAAAGAAAGTGCAACATGATCATTAGTATCGTGCACCTAATAACAAAAGTACGTGATAGATAGATAGATAGATAGATAGATAGATAGATAGATAGATAGATAGTGTTGTGGCCTTGTTAGGGGCCAGAAATAAAGACACACAGAGAGAAATTGAGTTAAATATATTAACAGAAACACTAATACAAACATATACAAACGAGGGTGTTACAGCAAGAATGTTCGTTCCAACTGTCAGAGCTGACTGCTGGAAACTTTCCTCTCTCCAAAAGGCAGTACCTTCTCCTATTTATAGCTGGGAGAGTCCATTCGTGCGTGGGTAAATTACCATAACAGATAGATAGATAGATAGATAGATAGATAGATAGATAGATAGATAGATAGATAGATATGAATAGACTGTGATAGATAGATAGATAGATAGATAGATAGATAGATAGATAGATAGATAGATAGATAGATATGCATAGAGTGATACAAAACTACAGAGAAAGACAGAAAGAGAAGAAAAACAGAAAAAGAGAGAAAAGGAGAAAGCCAGAGAGAAAGAGAAAAAGGAAAAAAGGTACAATAAAAGAAAGAAACGAAGAAACAGATAAAGAAAGGAAGAAAGACAGAAAGAAAGACAGAGACAGAAAAGCAGAGACAGACAGACAGACAGACAGACAGACAGGGGTTGGCAAATAACGTATGGCCATAGTTATAATGAGAATTGTTCATATATGTGTACAAAGAGAAATTGAAATAACATTTGAATTTGTTTGGCTGAAAACTCAAAGCTGCTGAATAACCCATTTTTCTATTCGTAAACGTTTGCGAGGCCAGCGTGGTAACCACTAGACCATGCCTGAGAGCGACATATCGATTAATAGACGGGAAATCGCTTAGAGATATAAACAAGTTGAAATCAAAATATAAATCATGAAGCTTTTCCCTATTTCCTTTTTCAATTTTTTCTTTCTGTAAATATATTGAGGAAGAAACTAGATAGATAGATACATAGATAGATAGATAGATAGAGAGAGAGAGAGAGAGAGAGAGGGATATGAGCAGATTGTGATAGATAGATAGATAGATAGATAGATAGATATGAACAGATTGTGATAGCTAGATATGAGCAGAATGAGATAGATAGATAGATAGATAGATAGATAGATAGATATGAACAGATTGTGATAGGTAGCTAAATGTCAGCAGAATGAGATAGATAGATAGATAGATAGATAGATAGATAGATAGATATGAACAGATTGTGATAGATAGCTAGATGTGAGCCGAATGAGATAGATAGATAGATAGATAGATAAATAGATAGATAGATAGATAGATAGATAGATAGATAGATACTTATAAACTGATATAACCACCGATATAAAGAGATAAATAACTGTACAGATGTATAGAAAAAAAAAGAACTTGAAATAAGGTATGAATTTGAAAAACTCAACTCTCAAAGATGCTCAGTAATCTAATATTTCGCGCTGACTTGCCACTAACAATAGTTTCGCTTGTGCTGCTCGGCGCGAAATATATTTCCCCGTATAAATCAATTTGCACCAAACACGGTGAATTAGTCTGTCGACTCAATTTGAGCTCGCTTCGCTTATTCTGTGTACTTTTTTCCCTACTTTTTTTTCTATTCCCAATGTCACCGTTCAAAGGTGGGTCATCTTTTTTCGTGATTGTTATTAGTTTTCGGTAAATGATTTTTATCTTTTTTTTCTTTGATATTTTTTTTTATATCTTGCTGGGTGATCACAAATCAGAGAGAATATTTTTATATCTACATCTCACCCCGAGATAAATGCGTCGAAATTTTTTAAGCAAACTAAGTATTCGTCCCTATGTTGATCAAACCTATTGATCATTCAGGAATGGTTTGCCTAACTTTGACGAAAAGCTATAGATTTAAACGGGAAATAGGAGTGCTATTTGGCGAGGTGGTCTGACAGGCCACCGAGAGTGAGTTCAGTTCTCACCAAATGAACTAAATATGCAACTTAATATCGACGTTATTCCAGTTCAGACAATACCTACTCTCCTCATATTGAGCATATTTTCTACATTTCAGACCCAAGGCAGGAAAAGACGGAAAAACAGATTTAAACTCTTCACAATAGGTTTTATTCCAGCTTATAATTTGTGTTCAAGCAGAGTTTTCTATGAGAATGACTATACATAAATCCCAATAGACAGTCGCGTTGTCAAGAATAAAGACCAAGGCAGGAAACGGCGCAAAGACAGATTTCGAAAACAGTGAAAACAAACTTTATTCTAGATGTTACAGTGTCCTAAAAAAACCGTTATTGATGTTAATTGATGCGATTCATAGGAATTTTATTTGTTTTCTTTTTGTTTTTTGTCTTTTTTGTTTTTTACGTTTGACGATTTAATGAATGAAGATACGAACTTAGTTGAGGTCCGAAGATATCCAATGTAAACTTACAAAAAGGAATGTTCGGGTTGTTGCGCTAAAGGTTAGAGAATGCTGTTGCTGTTTCCGTCGAAGGCACGGGTCTAAAAAGATCAAGATATAAAGCACTTGGACGGGTTTTCCCATACGAAATACGAATTCAACATAAAAAAGCACTACGTAAATACTGAAAAGCAACACCTTCAGGTCTATTCAATGTAACCGGCAGAGCCTTTAGAACCAAAACAAATCCTTCTCTACTAACACGAACTGAAGCAAGACTTTCCAGGCACAGATTCATGGCCCTGCAAGACAAAATGACCCAACACAAACAAATAGACAATTGTGTAAACCATCTATCCTACATATCCTCATGATATGTACTTTTTACTTCTTCCTCTTAGGCACATACAGTAAGCTGCTTCAGTAACTCTCTAGCTTGAGTGGCTCCTGGGCTTTGTATGGGGTGAACAATAGGATTTAAAATGTTAATATATTGGTTAAAAGCGAACTAATCAAGACGGGTAGAAATCCTGGCAGTAATCAGGGCAATTTGACTTCGGATAACTTTTTGGAAATTTTAAGCATCAAATTCTTTAAGACTAAAATGTTGGTTCTGGGGTAAGTAAAAAGTCTTTTATAAGGAAATATTCGGAAGAAAAGTATTTCTTTTGTACTTCTTGAAGATTTGATTGGACATGAATAATAAATTCTTTGAGATAGAACCTGCATGATGGCCAAAAATCACTAAAGAATGAAAGAAAGAAAGAACGAAAGAAAGAAAGAAAGAAAGAAAGAAATCGTTACAGAAGAGTGAAGGCGATAGAGAAAGAAAGAAAGCGTTACAGAAGGGTGAAGACGAGAAAGAAAGAAAGAAAGAAAGAAAGAAAGAAAGAAATCGTTACAGAAGAGTGAAGGCGATAGAGAAAGAAAGAAAGAAACAAACAAACAAAGAAATAAAGAAAGAAAGAAAGAAAGAAAGAAAGAAAGAAAGAAAGCGTTACAAAGAGTGAAAACGATAAAGAAAGAAAGAAAGATGGTGAATGGCAAAGAAGGAGGGTAAAAAATCGCTATAGAAAGAAAGAAAGAAAGAAAGAAAGAAATTTAAATCTCTCACCGTGAAGCCATTTTCCTACTAAAATAAATGTACAAGAAAAACCATTTCAGCGAGATACGAATGAAATTAGATCCTGACACGCGTTCACTCGTCTGAAGCGGACATGTCCTATTTGTTACCATTACACAGTTGAAAAATAAAAATAAAATAAAACTTGTTGCTTTGTTATATTTTTTTTTCTTCTCCCAAAACGATTTAACCGAACTGCCATTTTCATTTGTCTAACATCTTTGTCTTCCTTTTCTTTTTTTTCCCGCCATTTATTGTCCACTAAGGGATTATCTCTCTCACACACCTTTCCATCCTCTCTCTCCGTTCACTTTCTATCTATGTGTAAGTGCGTGCGTGCTTTTTTTCCCCACCCTCCACGTTTTATCTTTTATTTCTTTCTCGATCTCCTTGTCAAAAGACCAATGCCAAAAGCAATTATTCACATAATCTCAATCCGTACTGAACAAAAACATTGTTTCAGCAACGACAAACAAATATTTGCTGTTAATTTCTCACGTCTCAGCCGTGTATTTAACACTTAAACGGCAGTCGTCATCAATTGATATTTCATTGGAGCAGCCGATATGATCAAGGGATGATATACAATTTTTCAACGATACAAGCATCATTCATTTAATTGGTAACTCTAAGATTCAGAACATTACAACATTGCCTGGAATATTTGCCTGCACATAAATGTGAAAGAACAAAACCAAAATCAGTCCTATATCTGGATTCCTGCGTCTCAAAGAGAAAAGAGTAGAGGCGAAAAACAGCTTCTTACGAAGAGTACACAACTCCATTATACATTAAATGATTCCAGATGTATCAATGCTATTAAATGATATAGAGAAGATAATGATTATAGCTATCGGGAAAACACCCCCAGGGAGAAGCAGTTCACCGGAAGAGGTATCGTGGTATTAGATGATATTCAATTTAGAAACTTAAACTATTTGACATCACTATTTTCTTTATTTTTATAATTTAAAATTTAAAATAGAATTTTTTAAGTTTTTTTTTTTTACATAATTAAAGCGAAAATAAGTATATTTTTACAGAGATGTTCACACTGTACAAGGCCTGAGATCCACTCGAGGTAGAGGATTACAGAGTAAGAGTTGTATTTTATGGGGATATGTGCAAAAGATAATCCTAGACTTGATCTGGTTAAGATTGTAGCGAACGGGGAAGCATCATCTTGGGGGTCGGCTAAACAATGCAGCAGTTGATGGGAATAATCTGCTCGAGTGGAATCTAAATCTCACCAATGGAATACGAAGGAAATAAGGGTGGTTCGCGACAATGAGCGTGACATGGTGGGTCTTAAACGATAGATCAACGAGAGGTTAGGCGATGTTTCGTATGTGAGGAAAGGGGTTGTAGGATGGGAAATAATTCGTCACTCACAAGGACGCGGAGACGCTTTCGGACTCTATGGAGACTGAAATGTGAAGGCTGGGTAAAACCTGCCCATATATGGCAGCAGTAGTCCGTTTTCGGTGTGTGTGAAAGAAGAGGATAGCACGAAGTGTCAGGTACTTACTACAGTGATACAAAGAACCGACCATTTTTCCAGCCTCTTTAGCCATGTGTCGTGTGTACGAGCTTCACTTGCGGTATGGGTTAATTTTCAGGCCCATTAGGCACTCAAGGCACGGGACCTCCCCGCGGGGGGGGGGGAACATTCATTGATACGTGATTGATGATAGTTAAGGGTCCGATCATGAATTTGTTCGCCGTGCGCGTTTATGCAATCTTTCCCTAATATGTAGGCAAGATCATTGCTTACACATGTTTAAAGATTTTGCTGAGTTGAAAACGAGATGTGACGTATTGGAGGTAACGTTAAACTTCAATATTCCACATTTAAATAAATAAAAGATATTTTACAGTATAACATCTAAATATAATCAATACTAATTTAAATACTAATTTTATATAAATTTTATAGCATATTATCTAAATTATTTTAAACAATTTTCTTCATTTCTATCATGTATACTTGCAAAATCTGTGATAACAACGACAGTTATCTCCCTATTATTATACAGTAGTTAGTAGTTCAAGTCAGTGATAATGCACTTCATTTTTATTCTGTCTTCGTGGGATGAGACTTTGTAGCAAAATACAGTCGGCTCGTAAAATCAACTGAAGTGAACATTTGCGGTTTTTGAACTCCGGAATGTTTTTCAACTCAAACATCGAATTTTATTATAATTTCATCTTCAGATGAAGCTTAAAACAAAACTTTCACGTTTCTAATTTAAAAAAATAGCGGGTTTAGTTTTAAAAAAACTTCGTCTACAGTGAATACCCTATATTCCCGACAAAGAACTTAAATCTTAAAACCCAGTTAGATATTTAGTGGAGAATTTTCAGTGACTAAAATTGATCAGCAGTACTCGCCACGATAAAAGTAAAACAGGAATAGAGATCAAGAGCTTTATTTTCTAATGAATATAAATACATCTCTGTCGAAAACTGATAACTAGTGCCCAGTATATGGTACCAAAAGCGGGTAATTATCAATTTAACATGTGAAAGGAACTGAGTAGGTTTTGAGTAACTCCCAATTTTGCTTACACTCTCGTGGAGTCATGTGTGACGTCACGAGATGCGACGCAATTTTCGCTTCCGCGTCTCGTATACACGAGTTAGTCGTTGCTTTGAAATTTTTCATGCAACAAAAACGAACTATCATTATTGTTCCTTGTATTGGTATATATTGAAAAGTAATAGGCGTCTTTGACAATGGCTTATGTAAGCCGAAACCTTAGATTGGATTTAAACATGTATCAATATGGTGATTTCCTTTCGTCTTTCAATGATAATGTTATTAAGCTTATCAGACAATATGAAAGGAACTGACTTAAAATAAATAGACAAAACTTGTCTATATAAATTTAATGAAACATGCTTTAATGAATATATATATATATATATATATATATATATATATATATATATATATATATATATATATATATATATTATGGGTGTCAATAAAATCACTATACAGTTTCTTACAATTAAGACAAAGCAATTAATCAACAGTCTAGAAATTTATTATTAAAATGGTTCTGGTTAATTCTGGTTATTAACAATAAAATGCTATGGTAAACAATAGTAAATTAGTTATCGATACTGTTTGAACTGCAAGCCACCTGCTTCAATGCTTTCCTTATTTATTATAAGTAACTGTATAGTGACTTTAATGACACCATATATATATATATATATATATATATATATATATATATATATATATATATATATATATATATATATATATATATGTTTGTGTGTGTGTGTGTGTGTTTGTGTGTGTGTATAATATCAATTAATAATTAGTAGGAATAATTCCAGGGGGACATTAATCCAAAGCGAGCTCAATATAGGAACCACTACTTCCACCTATTCCGTAGCGACATGTCGGACTGCAATAGACGTCTCTTTGCCTCCGCCCGTAACGAATGTAAGCGTGTCCTCAACGATGCTAAGCCACTATTTGCGGCTCGGATGAAGGAACGTATTGCATCTCGCAAATTTGGCTCCAAAGATTATTGGCGTCTCTGCAAGAACGTATTGAACAATTCCAAATCCTCTATACGCTCGACTCTTCCGGTGTACCCATACCCGACTTCCCTCTTAGAACTGAGGCCATATTGAGTGGGTTAAACATAACCCCATCTTTGGTACTGGGCGTTATCTCCAATTTAGACCACAACAAGGCTAGTGGTGGAGACGGGATACCAGACATTGTCTTGAAGAAATGCGCGCCTGAACTGACGCCCGCCCTTTCTAAACTATACAACTACTGCCTCAAGGAATCTTGTTTTCCTGACTGCTGGAAGTCCTCTTCGATCGTTCCTGTCTTCAAGAACTCCGGCGACCCCTCTGACCCTTCCAACTATCGTCCTATCTGTCTCCTTCCCCTCTTCGGCAAAGTCTTCGAAGCCCTAATCAATACCGGGGTGGTTAACCACCTCACATCCCATAATCTGCTCTCAGACAAGCAATATGGTTTCCGCTTTGCCCGATCTACAGTGCTAATGGCCATCACTGAAACAGTCTACCGAGCTCTCAAAATAACGCGGAAGTCCGAGCCGTGGCACTAGACATCTCCAAAGCATTTGATAGGGTTTGGCATGCCGGCCTTCTTCGCAAGCTCCAGGGTTATGGCATTACAGGTCGATTATATAACCTAATACGATCATTCCTGTCAAACCGTAAATTGAAGGTCGTTCTCAATGGATTCTCCTCCAGTTCCTATCCCACGAACGCAGGTGTTCCTCAAGGCTCCATCCTAGGCCCCACTCTATTCCTTATCTACATAAATGACCTTCCTGACGCAATAACTTCCCAAGTTGGCATCTACGCGGATGACACCACAATTTATTCCTGCCTCAAAAACAAATCTAGTCTCGCTGACAAAACTCGCCTGGCCGTGCGTCTCGAAAAGGACCTCCAATCGATTGTGAACTGGGGCATGAATTGGCTGGTCAACTTCAACGCTTCCAAGACAAAACTGCTCTCTATTAATCACCACAGAGATCATTCCCTTCCCTCCATTAGAATGTCTGACGCTCAACTTCTCGAGAGCACCTCTCTGCGGCTGCTCGGTCTCATGTTGACTGCTGACCTGAGATGGAACAAATACATTGAATCAATTGCCTCGTCCACTGCAAGGAAAGTTGGCTCCCTGAGCCGCGCCAGGAAGTTTTTCTCCCCGGAGTCGATCCTCCAGATCTACAAATCAACAATTCGCCCTTGCATGGAGTATTGCTGCCATATATTGTCTGGTGCCCCTTCTGTTTGCTTCGGGGTTCTTGATAGGCTCCAGAGGCGGATATGCAATGTAGTTGGCCCTGCCCTGGCGTCTCGTCTAAAGTCACTTTCTCACAGACGCGCCGTCGCCTCCCTCTGTCTGTTCTACAAATACTTTCATGGAAATTGCTCCGAGGAGCTGCATTTGCTGGTTCCCAGACGTCATGAGTTCCAGCGCCTTACGTGGCTGGCATCCCGCTCTCACCCCTTCACTGTCGAAACTCCTAAATGTAGCCGTCTCTTCTACTCTAATAGCTTCATATCTCGCACCTCTCGCCCGTGGAACTCCCTTCCATTTTCCTGTTTCCCTGTGAGCTATAATCTCCAGCTATTCAAGTGTAATGTCAATCGACATCTCCAGTTGCCTTGATCTATCCACTACCCTCATCCTTTCTTCTATCACTCCTATCTGATCTTGCTCTAAATTTTCTGTAACCCCTTGCGTCCTAGTGGCTTCCCGCCTTGCTTGGGGTGAAATGCTTAAAAAAATAAAAATAAAAAACTAACAGAGAAAATATAAGGGAAAAACAAGATTTTTAACCAAAATTTCGAACGTTCTAAAAAGGTTTAAAAATGCAATTTAATAATCAAAAAATCATTTGGTCTTTCCTTTCAATAATAAAATAAAGATTTTGACGATAATAATGTTGTTGTTTTTTTAAGTTTAGGGCGTTTTTTCATCATGGTATGCTAATATTTTAAAAATCAATGGCAGTATCTAGGCTATAAGATTCATATTTTACAAATCACTAAGCAAAAAATGACGTAGTTAAGCATTGAATGTATGCCCGACACTCCTTATTGACCTGACTTGTTTCCTACAGTTTTCCATTAACTCTCGCTTTTAGCAAGTGTATATTGCGGGCCAGCTCAAAAATGCCTCCCGGCAGTTTGTCGCCTCTTGTGTCTTCAGTTATAATGCCGATGGACTAAATTCACAATCAAATCTTTCGTAGCATCGTATCGATTCTAAGGGTGCTTCATGTGACGAAGTTTTGTTTGAAACGAATGACGACGTCTGTAGCACAAAACGGCCAAGTATTTACTCCAGCACGACACTTTACAAATTGACTGCCTTCGCTTAACCTACTCTTTGTTCATTCGTATTTTATCCGATCAAAAAAAAAAAAAAAAAAAAAACTACTGAAATGCTATCAGATAGCTAACTTCCTGTTTCAGCAAGAAATTCAATCCTCCTCTACTTTCAAAATACAAATTCAATTAATTCGGTTGAATATAGAAGATTGGCATTCTTCCTCCGTTTCGCCTTGTTTGGCGAAACCAAAATAAATCATACATTGGCTGACATCTCCGGCAGAAAGAGGGCACGTGACCTCGAGTGGCAGGAAGTTAGCTTTAGCCAATGATTGAGAGTGACACGTAAGTTTATCTGCGGATGCTGATTAAAGGGCTTTGGCCGAAGTACGAATGGCGAATTGTGACCTCTTTCTTGACTTACTGACCAAAGTAAATTAGTTCAGGCTCTGAACCTGGCGTTTTAGTCAGACACAGAAGGCTGGAGACTGTAACTTCCTTGGAGGATCGTATAAATAACGCACTTACAAATTTTCTTGAACTACAGTAATTTATTTTTGTTCAACAAAAGTTAATAAATAAAAAAGAGTTACTTTTCTTGCACCTTATATATATATATATATATATATATATATATATATATATATATATATATATATATATATATATATATTCATGATTAAATACAATCATTAGGCCTTGTAGGCTTAGCTATTTATGTATGGATGGGCAGGCAGTTTATCTCTAGTTTATTTTGTTATACTAAGGTTTACTGAATAGGAATAATTCTAAGTAGAAAAATGATTATTTTTGTGTTGTCTTGACAGTTATTGTGTGGTATTGTTTTGTCATAAATTATCTAGGTCCTTAAGAGATAGGTCGTAAGTGTAAGCTTTATATTTAAGTAATTCGGTGATGGATCGTAAATTTAGGATTTGCATTTAAGTCGCTTACTTTGATATTTAATTTATTAATCTATTATTTATTTACCATTCAAAAAATATTTCATTCATTTGAGAATAAGTTCCGAAAATTTCAATAAAATCTTTCAACTATTTGATTTTTGTAAGAATTTCCAAAATAATATGGTTTTTTTTTACCGCCAAAAAAAGACGCTAAATTTCCTAATACTAATCTTTGCTGCCCCCGTTGAAGCAACAAAAACAATATTTTTAAGCAAAATTTCGAACGTTCTAGAAAGGATTAAAAAATTTAATAAAATCATAAAAAATTCTTTGGTCTCTCCTCTTTAGAATGAACTAAACTTTGTGACGATAAAACTTTGTTGTTTATCAAGTCTGGGGCCTTTTTTAGTCTCCTTTTATAGAAATTTTTTGGATGTACCAATAAAATCTATTATTATTATTATTATTATTATTATTATTATTATTATTATTATTATTATTATTTCCTTTGATTTCTGGTGTGTACTCATTTCTAAGTTTACTCAGTGCGAATCCAGACCACATCAGAAATTATTATTATTATTATTATTATTATTATTATTATTATTATTATTATTATTATTTAGTATTAAATATTTGGGATTATGTATGCATTAATAGTTTGCCTTTTTATTATCAATTATGTCTTTAATTTATTTAGTTTGGTTTATTTGTTTTGGTTAAAGTAAAGCGTGCATGCTTTCGTTATCTCTACATTTTGTACTTAACACATATATTATTTGTATTATTCAAAGTTTACTATGTGTACTATCTTTATGTATATGGCACTTAAAACGTATATTTTATTTATTTTTTTAATAACTTTTACAAGATGTTAGTTTCTTTAATTTTCAAGTTTCAAGTAACGTAGTAAGAATTTGTTCTCATGACTGCATTTTGAAGTAAGTCCTGATTTCTTGTTTAGCAATTTGTGTCGAAGAAAGTTACGGAGTGTGATGGGTAAATTGTCGTCATTTTATATTCTTAATTTAGCGCATTGCCTGTTTTTGATTTTCTCGACAGTAGAGTAGGGTCAGTTGGGCACCGTCTGTGAGAAAAAGAGCACCATGATGCAATTCACTCCGCCAGAACTTTAGAAACGGCATGTTTTACTGTTTGGTATTCGCGTCGGTAGCTCCAATACGAACATTTCAGAGTGTTTGGGTGTTAATCTGAAGACAATGCAGAGGATTCAGAAAGAGTTGGATGATATATCCAGTTAACATCATGGTATTTGGAATGATCACTAGTGATGGCGACGTTATGCCTCCATCCATCTTTTTACAAGGCCTCAGACTCAACACGGAAGCCTACATCAAGTGCCTTGCGGGGGTAGTGCTGCCCTGTCAAGATAGTGGCTGCTGGAAGACCCTCTATCTAGCAACAGAACTCTGCACATGCCACACAAGCAGGAGAACCCAGTCATGGCTGTCAGACCATTTATGCGGCTACATCACCCCTTACATCTGTCCACTTAACTCCTCAGACTTTAACCCCCTTGATTATTATGTGTGGAGCGCAGTTGAGCGGGAGATCAACAAAACAAAAATGAACTGACGGCAAGGATTATGGCAGCATTCATCAAGTTAAATAAAAAGACCGTCCAGAAGAGTTGCAGAAGATTCTAAAGTCGTCTGGAGTTCATAGTTGAAGCCAATGGCGATTTTATTGAATAAATTTACTCTTTAGTATTTCAAGATATTTTTGTGTAATTTTGTAAATATCTGTTAAATTGAGATGTCAGTGTTATTTTCATTTTCATTGTTCAACTTTTGTGATCCTCACACCATTTTTTCGCAACTTGGCGTTGGATTGTATGATAAGAGGTTTAGGAATCTCAGCCCTCCCGCGGATACTAGCTTTGTGGAGCTCTCGACGTTACTGTGCATCTGGAAACTGTATTGATCGGGTGAATAATGAGTCCTGATGTCAATTTTGCTGCAGGAGTTGCTGCAGTTTTATGACTTTTTGCCACAATTCGTTTTAAAGCTCGTCTGTCTTTTTAGACATCTTTTGTTTTTTTGCCCACGATTACTCTTTGCTGGTGATGTTTTGTCTTGTTTTGTGCAAGCTGTCATAACTGTGGGCACTACAGCTCGTGACACATTCAATAATTCAGACGTTTTGGTCACAGATATTTCTACTAATCGAGCACCAACTATTTGTCCTCTTTGAAAATCCGAAAAGTCACGCACTTTAGTATTTAACTCTTTAACCCGAAGACAAATAATGACTTAATAAAGTGGAAAAGGAAGTTAAAGGTTTAAAGTGCTGAGCAGTTACCTTTTATGCCGGTTTAATGTTTACAAATATCTGGAAAAAGTGCTATTTTTGTATGCTGTTCACGTTAGTTTGTCTAATCCCTGTATATATATATATATATATATATATATATATATATATATATATATATATATATATATATATATATATATATATATATATATATATAATCTTATAAATATAAGTTAGTATACTCGTCCGGAAAAACCTTAGGTGTATTGGCTTGTAAATGAACAAACCAATGCCCAAGGAAAAATAAGGGGGGAAAAAAGAAAGAACTAAGAACATGTAATTTTTGTGAAAATTATCGACCAAAATCCAAGCTCAGAGTCCAAAGAAAAAAACCTCCGACACGAGTAAAATAAAAATAGCTAAGCAAAGTGTTCAATATTCTAAGTAGAGCAAATCTAACTATGAACCTAAATAGCCAGGCAAACCTACCTAGGTTTCATCTACACGGATCGTCAGGGTACGCTGGCCAAAGAGGTAACATTAGAACAGAATATAAATAGCCTACAACATAAAAACATGACCATGTGACCAAAATAAATAAATAAACTCAACAACGGGAAGGGTTACACATATTTATTCCAAAATAAAAAAAAAAGTAAACAAAACCTATACTAGTAACCAGAGTTTAGTATGTCTACACTTATATATATATATATATATATATATATATGTGTGTGTGTGTGTGTGTGTGTGTGTGTGTGTATAGTAAAGGTAATAAATCCATTGGTATATAATCCAAGTGGATCCTATTAGTATAAAATATTGAAACTGATCCACAAAAAGAGCTCTATGTATTTATTATTACAGAGCCGAAAAAAAGACACAATAAAATCCAAAATCATCTCATATGGGAAATAAGCTTATTTCAACCGACGAAAAAATAAAAATAGTCAGTCTTATTCAACCCCGGTATAAACTGAGATCGTTTCGGAATTAGCAATTTAACTGTGAAAGCTACAAAAAAAAACTTCGAAAAACTAATACAGAACAAAACCATTGCGCTATTCAGCTACAAAGAGAACAGGTTAAAATTGTTTTCTGCCAGCCCTACTGTCCTCCAAAACGAGCAATGGTGAGAGGAAAAAGATCATTCAGGACTTCAGTAATGGTAACAGCATTCATACTCTGGTTTTCATCTTCAAACTTCATTCAAGAATCATCAAGAGAATGATGAATAAGTTTAAAAAATAGGGAACAGTAGGGAGGAAAACTGGATCAGGAGGTCACAACGGGAAGATGGGGGTCATCATTTCAGATTAGAGCTAAATACATTCTTATTGTTCAGAGTCCAATAGTGTTATAAAACCTTGGAGAATTCCAGTAAGATATCTTTAATCATTTCTAAGATACAACAGTTCAAAGCTTAATCTAATAATTGGATAATTTTGATGTTACACGATTTGGACAATTTTGCTCTTACACCTGGTACATATATATATATACATATATATAAATATATATATATATAAATATATATATATTGGGTTGGTGCGAAAATAATGACGTAATAATGTGGTTTTTTGACGTATTTTTTAACGTCAAAAAACGACATTATTACGTCATTATTTTTGCACCAACCTAATATATAAACGATATATAAATTTTTATATATCAAGAACAATTTTGGTAAAATTCATGACAAAATGGTAAAAGTTTTCGCGCGACGTCCTTTCGGACTTCATCGGACTTCATCGGACTAAAGTTATGTTCTCTTTGATGCGACTACGCATGCGTACAAAGGAGAGTAGGGTACTGAGTATTTTAAATTAGATTCTTTAAAAAAATATGTATATAGTATATCCGATTTTACTTAGTTTAGTTTTAATTTTGTTTACGTTTTTATCACTTTTGTTATTAAATATCTTACATTTAGTAATAGGAGATATGCCAAGAAACCAGAAATACTGTAAGAACCCGGACATTATATATATATATATATATATATATATATATATATATATATATATATATATATAGGATGCGGCTGGTATTTGAGGACATACAGATTTAAGATTGTTACTGCTTCCCAATAACTTCTAATGCTTTTATTTTTCAGAAATCAAGAATGGCAAACCCTATAATAACAAATGAAATGAAAAGGCAAGCTGTGATTGTAGCATTAAAGGCTGATCATGACTATTTGGATATTGCACGTTTCCTCAAAATTGCAAGATCGTTTGTCCACAAGATACGAAAAGTGTTAGAAGACGCTGACAGTGAGACCATCCGAATTTATTCGGGAAATCAAGCAGACAATTGATGTAAACCGAGGTCACTCAATGAGGTCAACTGCCAAAAAGCTGCATGTGTCTGAAAAGGCAATCAGAAGGAGTGTTCATGAAGAAATTCGATACAAGTCCTACGTGATGAAGAGAGGTTAATTTATGTCTGAAAAAAACAAACAAACAAAAGAAAACCGTTTAAACAGATCCAAAAGGCTTTTAAACAAACTTAAAAATATTTCAGAAGTTGGTGTCATTTGTTTTTTCTCAGATGATAAAAATTTTGATCAAGATCAAAAACTTAACAGAAGAAATGACAGATGACTTTGTTCAGATCCTTTTGAGGTGCCAAGAGTGAAGCGCACAAAATTTCCTTCAAGTGTTATGGTATTGGGTGTTGTTAGCAGTGAAGGAGTTGTTATGCCACCACAATTTTTTCCGCAAGGTCTTAGAGTAAATGCTGCTGTTTACATTGAGGTTCTAGAAACAGTTGTCAAGCCCTGGATTGACAACATATGCAACGACAGGGCTTATATATTCCAGCAAGACACGGCTCCATCCCACAAGGCTCTATGAACACAAGAATGGATGGCTGACCATTTGTACGACCACATCACACCCAACATTTAGCCTCCTAACTCTCCAGATCTCAATCCGCTAGACTATTATGTGTGAAGCGTTGTTGCGAAGGAGGTTAATAAACAGCCTCATAATACCAAAGACTCTCTTAAAGCTGCAATCTTTCGAGTAATGTCTGACATAAATAAGAACCAATTAATCAGAGCTTGAAGACGAATTTGACATCGTGTTGAGGCAATTATTGATGATAGTTGTGGTTTTATCGAATAAAATTAAATAATAGCTAAATTTCGTGTTTACTTGTGTGTAATCAAATATAATTATATTCGTTTGTTCAGCAAGTTTTTTTTACAAATCCATAAAATCTCTCCTCAAATACCAGCCGCACTCTGTACATATATATATATATATATATATATATATATATTCATTTTGGAAATTCTTACTTTGGCATGGTTTGCGGATGAACAGGCATCATCAGAAGAATAAGACAAAATCTAGATTACCGAGAATAAACGTGATTCACGTTGAGAATTTAAATATTTGTCTTTAACTGTTGCATTAAAATACCATTGATCTACGAACCTGTTACGAATAATAGCCGGGCGAGTTATCCCTTAATAAATCATTCCTTAAATAATTGTGATAGGTAAATCGTAAAAAATGAGTAAAATAAAATAAATTCTTCTTCTTCTTCTCCTTCTTCTTCTGCTTTTCCTTTTCATATCCTCCTCCCCTGCTTCATCTTCTTTACCTCCTAATTTTCTTCATTTCTTCATCCTCCTCCCCTTTTTCTGAACATTTTCTGCTACTGCACCTTTTTTTCGTCCTACCTTCTTCATTTATTCCCCCTCCTCCCCTTCTTCTTCTTCTTCCTCCTCCTCCTCCTCTTCTTCTTCTTCCTCCTACTCCTCCCCTTCTTCTTCCTCCTCCTCCTCCTCTTCTTCTTCCTCTTCTTCTTCTTCTTCTTCTTCTTCTTCTATATACTGTGTCCTTTCAGGTCGTAGGCAATCATGGCTCTTCACAATTTCCTGTCCTCTGTAGCTCTTAGTAAATATTATATTTTGCTATCTCTCCTAATCCCCGCGACTTATGAACACCGAAGTTAAGCAACGTCGATCCTGGTTAGTACCTAAATGGGTGACCGCTTGAGAATACTAGGAAGTGTAAGCTTGGATGTGCGCTCGGTGTAATAGATAATGGGTGGGAATTGTTAATCGGAAAGCCGAGTCCCAGCTCCAGTTGAGTTCGCTATAATCACTTATGCGCAAATACCCTTGGAAAATGTATGAATTTATTTTTCTCCCTCCCGCTATGGGTTAATTAGTAAGACTTGTATTATTATTGTCTAAAATAATTACAAATATCTTCTGGCTTTAAATAACTTGCAAATGATTAATAAACCGTATAATATGAATGAATACACCTCTTCTTCCCCTAGGTATGGGTTAATTAGTAAAACTTGTAATGCTAAAACCAAATCTCCCAAAAAAGTAAAATTGCGTACAAAATATTTAAATTTCGACATTGAATAACTCATAGAAATTAATATGGCGCTAAACAAAATCAACTAAACAAGCAGCCTAATACCTGTTCTACGATTCATTTACAGAAGCTCGTTAAGCAGATGTTATGCACTGCTTTCCTTTGTCCCTCTTGCCTTCAACAGGTCCTTGTGAGTTTCACATTTTCTAAGCCCCGGTTTCTCATTATGTTGATTTAAAATTAGTTAAAAATAGGTACCTCCAAAGGTTCACTAAAAAATGAGCATACCATGATGAAAAAATGCCCCAAATTTAATAAAATCAAAGACTTATGGTCAAAATCTTTGTAATTATTAAGACGAAAGATCAAAGACTTTTTTTTATTATTATATTTTTGATCCTTTTTAGAACGTTCCAAATTTCTGTTTTCCTTGTGTTAGTGACGTGGTCAAAGCTTACAGTCACATCACCCTTGCAACTCGGTCGTATATTATTCCTAACAGATTCCCGTACGATCACCGAGGTTAAACAACTTCGAGTCTGGTCAGTACCTAGATGGGTGACCACTTGAGAATACTGGCTGCTGTAATTTTGAATATTGCGGCTGGTGTAGTAGACGAATGGCTCGAAATTATTAATCCGAGAACCGGAGTTCAATTACCGTTGGGTTCGTTATATTCACTTACGCGCAAATACACTTAGGGAAAAAACATGAATCCACCTCTTCTCCCCCCAGCTATGGATTAATTAGTACGATTTGTATCACTAACTTATTATTGTCTAAAAACATTACAATCAACAAATATTTTCTGGTTTTAAATAACCTGCAAATGGTTGATAAGCCGTAGAATATGAATGACTCAATCAACCAGGACCTCCAATCGGTTGTGAACTGGGGCAAGAAATGGCTGGTTAACTTTAACGCCTCAAAAACAAAACTGCTCTCTATTAATCACCACAGAGATCCTTCCCTGCCCTCCATTAGAATGTCTGACGCTCAACTTCTCGAGAGCACCTCTCTGCGGCTGCTCGGTCTCACGTTGACTGCTGACCTGAGATAGAACAAATACACTGAGTCAATTGCCTCGTCCACCACAAGGAAAGTTGGCTCCGTGTGCCGCGCCAGGAAATTATTATTTATTACAACGTTTCGGCCGTTGTATGCTCTGGCCTTCTTTGGGTCCTGTCACTGGCGTTGGTTAGATCCAGTGACAAGACCCAAAGAGTGTGAGTTCAATACCCGGTTAAGGCAGTGGAGAAGTTGGATAGGGGAATTAACAGGAGATAACTGATAACTGACATCAATTAAAACATGGCACGTGGAACTAGAACAGTCTACCCCAGTGAGCGAAATAAACGGTTCAGTTCGACATCCCAACTACCTGCAGAAGGCCGGAGCGTACAACGGCCGAAACGTTGTAATAAATATGGCGACAAAGATGAGGACAGTAGTCCGAATAATGTAAATAGTGAATAAGAATTGTTTTATTTTTTTGAAAATCTTAATCGGAATTCGGAATATACGACATTACCAGAAAATAAGAGCGGTAACAATAATAAAATTAAAATTTGTTGGTAATTTTCTAACGTTCCCTCAACAAGCGTCTTCGAAAATAAGACTATAAAGCGAAAGTACTTAAAACTCAATAAAATATTAGATTGCTTAGAATATTTTTTAAATTACTGAGTTGTTAAAAAAATATATATAAAAAGACGTTCACATTATATTCATCAAGTAACTGTTACAGTTATGCCCCCTTAGAAAAAATTACCAAACATAAGTCTATCGAAAAAGTTGTCAGTACCTCATAAATATTAGGTTGGTGCAAAAATAATGACGTAATAATGTCGTTTTTTGACGTATTTTTAACGTCAAAAAACGACATTATTACGTCATTTTTTTGCACCAACCTAATACACTCATGTCTGTGTTAAAAATTATTTTCTGCAAAATTTTGATCTAAAAGTAAGTAATATTGTTTCAAATCAGATTAATTCAACTTTAAATCAGCTAATATTGGTCAAATAAAGTTTCAGAAAAGTATATTTTATTTTTTGAATTTTTTTTTTTAATAAAGAGAATTATGTTTTGTTTACATATTTGTCAATATCGACGATTTTGACGTTTTTCTTGATAATAAAAAAGTTAATTCCAATCAATTTCATTTCAGTTCGAAATACAACAAAATAATTTGCTTGTTGGAAATATTAAATTTAATCTATTAGCTTGAAAATAAAATTAAAATAAAAAGCTTCAAGAAAGATTTTTCATTTTTAAAAATGCATCTTAAACCTTTGGTATCACTTTTCTTTGAAGGTAACATTTAATTTGGATAACAATAGAGTTTTTTTTTTTTTTTTTTTTTTTTCTTAATTTAAGTACTCGAAAAATTAAAATGTTGCAAAGTAAAAATGCAAAGTAAAATGCTTTTTGTTCTGATGACAGCAGTTCACCGGCGAAACAAAGTAAGATTTACAGAATTGTTTTATATATTCACCGTCCATGCTTTTTCTCATCCAACTTTACTCGAAATGTGAGTATAAAGTAGCATCACAGATTTTCCAAGCACAAAATTGAACTGATTCTTAATGTGCTTAGTGACTCGAAAATTGACTCAGACAAAAGGTAGATTTAAATAAAAAGGAGAGAAAAAAAAGTTTGTTATTGTCTTGCATAAGAAGTGGGTGGGCAGTGTTCTTTAAAGGCGTAGGTGTATGTTCCCTAATAAAGCAGGTTATAATGGTTCTTTAGCTGAAGATGTAGATTCTCGCATCAAAGGACCGGATGTAAGTGTTTGCCTTATCACGCATACTCTGGTATAAGGAAAACACAAGGCTACAACCTAATGTCAGTGAAAGAGGATTTAGACATATTGGCGAATTTGCACGAACGTCCGGCATTTCATGTGACACCCGCCAAATAAGAAAACAGGCCTTGACGGCTTTAAGGAGGAGCCTGGGTCCTGATATTACATTCATTTTGAAGGAGAAAATAATGGCTGAATGGGTTGATAAGAAAAGGAAGTGTTGTTGAGGAGAGTAATGTCCGGCCCACTTCAAACCTGTTTAATCAAATCCATGTTGCCACCGATTTTTCAACATGCACGAAAAAGGATGTAGCTTTATAGTAATAGGAAAAAATTCAGAATAACGCTTCAAACCCACCTATGCACACATATTTTGGACGCTTATTCATTTATAATTCAAATTATGAATTCTGAAAGAAAAATTTACCGAAATTTTAAATTTTTTAAGGTCTTTAAAAATAATTTGAGTACTTAATAATATTTACATTCATTTACCTGGCCTATACCGGGAAAGTGTCAAAAATATTAAGCCTATACCCCAGGATGCCTTCCACCCAGGCAGTATCTCTGGGTTTATTGCCAGGTGCATGAGATATATACGTATATGTCTTTTCTCATTTAGTTTTTAGTTTTCAATATTCGATAGGCCAGTAGACATAGATTTTAACAGTTTAAAAAACATGGATCTCTACTCAAACATAACGCTTATAGTAATGAGATATAATGTCTTGATTATAAGTGGAATCCCACTAAATTCCTTTGAAATCCCTTTGCTTATGCCTCGGATATCTATCTATCTATCTATCTATCTATCTATCTATCTATCTATCTCAGTCTGTTCATGTCTATCTATCTATCTGTTTATCTCAGTCCTTTTCATATCTATCTATCTATCTATCTATCTATCTATCTATTTCAGTCCTTTTCATATCTATCTCAGTCCTTTTCATATCTATCTATCTATCTATCTATCTATCTATCTATCTATCTATTTCAGTCCTTTTCATATCTATCTCAGTCTGTTCATATCTATCTATCTATCTATCTATCTATCTATCTATCCCAGTCTGTTCATATCTATCTATCTATCTATCTATCTATCTATCTATCTATCTATCTATCTATCTATCACAGTCTGTTCATATCTATCTATCTATCTATCTATCTATCTATCTATCTTAGACAACCCACTTTTATCTATCTTTCTCTCTATAAGTCTATCTATCTTACAGAAATTACTTATGTATATATGTCTATCTCTAGCTATTTATCTTACATAACGTACCTATATCTATCAATCAACGTTACTCAATCAGGAAGTTTATATACTCTGAAAAAAAATCTAATCATGAACATAACACACTTTTCCTCATCTATTGATTTATTAATATGAAATGCTATAATTGCGGCACAAGGGCAAAAAGAGAGGAGTTGGGTGAGGTTGGTCAACGTTATCTCACACCGAGCTAATGAGATTCATGGCATATCCATTCATTACAATTTATTCATTCACCACAAGAAGTCATCCTTCACCATTCGCTACTACATATACCACAATAATTCATATCTACAAGGAATCCACAAAAAACACACCATAACATAAAAATTTCCTTATGTACAAATGTCATTATATATATATATATATATATATATATATATATATATATATATATATATATATATATAAAATTATGATGATGGTACGAAATGAGAGGGGGGAAATGAAACCCCAAAACAAATCAAATTATAGCAAAAGATTAAAAATAGAAATAACAGATGTTGATAGGAACCGTCCACCCCACAAAAAGTAAGAGTGTCTGCTGTATTCTGTCTTCAGAGAAGGGTGGATAGAATAAATATCGGCCTAGAAATACCAAAGACTTACCCAGTCGATATGAAATAGGAGGCCAAAAACAAACTGGGGAGGTTGGGAGTCATGACTTGGATCATAAGAAAAAGAAAAAGCCGGGAACACGCCGGCAACGACAGTTATTCACATTGACGAGATAAACAAAGAGACACTATCTTAACCAGGTGAGGGTTCAATGGGAAACCTACCCGTTGTGTCCAAGGGGGCTTAAAAAGTAAAATCAATGTTAGCTCTGTTCATCCGAACCAAGCTCGCCGCTTTCACCCACCTTTCGCTGAAATCTGTCAATAACAAACGCTTTCTCTCAGTTCTGATCTTCACCCTGAAGTTATGCCGAAAGAATCCAGCCAGAACCTGATGAGAATAGAATTCGTATTGCAAGATTAAATCCATTCGCATAATCCAAATCACCATTCTTGCCACGGCTAGCAGCATTAGAAACGCCATCCGTTTCACCCGCAGAATACGGGGGTGACACATTATCGCACGCGTATGCGAGATCGATGAGCACGAGCCGTCAACGCGCTGACATAGTCCCAGAACGGGCGCACCTGAGGACAATGGTAGAAGACGTGCGAAGTCGTTTCCTCTAAACCAAAGTCACACCGATGACAGTCGAACAAATCCGCCGAGCCTGCTCTGAAAATTGAGAGATAGCCCGTTCCGCATCAACTGCTAGGTAAGTGAAAAATCAGGATTGAGATTGCCAAGACCAGAAAGAGTACAAATCGGTCACCGACAAGCCTACAAAAGGGTCCTTCGCGACCTCCTCCACTAATTCCCGAGACAAGAATCTCCAAGGTTGGGAAAGATCAGTGAACCATATTCTTGGAGGAATCTCGACTGATTTCGGGGCTTACGACTGCGTTCAGCCTCCAAAACAGGAGGAGTGATGGTAAGGCATCCGTACCTAACATTCCTCCTTCAAGATCGAGACCTCTGTCAACATGCAGAAACCGTGGATCAGGCCTCGCCAGGGACAGCGATTCCACGTAGGGCCGAACTTCACGCCCTGTATCATAGCTGGCGAAGTAGAGGCAACCGTGAGCAACCCTGACGAACCGACCGTGACAGCGCAAAAACACGCAACCGCTTTCCGATCACCTGTACCACAACACTGAGGGAGCGATACAGGAGGCTAATTCACCTGCAGAAGTCGGTTTTGAATCGGGAGTCCTGCGGGACAACAGCTAGGTACCGATGGTCGACCCTATCAAATGCCTATGACAGATCTAAATTGATCAGCGCGTCTTATTACACCGTTAGGATCGTACGGATCAGGTGCAGGTTGCTCTGAATTGTTCGGCCCTTCGCTCGGGTCCCAACAGAATCTCGCCAACTAACTGCAAACGCTCCGTCAGGATCGTGGCCAAAATCTTTAACTGTGTTTAGCATCTAATTCCCGCCCACCATACATGCTCTTTTTCAGCAGCGTGATCCCATCCCTGGAGATTCGGTCGGGACGTTGCCGTAACCAGTTGTTGAACACAACAGTCAAAATCGGCACAAAGATGTGCGACATTCTCAAGTATAATTCATAGGGTAAACCATCAAGTCCCGGAGACTTACCACTGCCGAGTAGACTTCGCCCTCTGTGATCTCATGCACAGACCTAGCCACTTCAGTTGGCGAAAGCAGCGAAAAGCCAAATAGCTGCGAAACTCTTCATCACAGAGACCAAGCTCCTTGGTAAACCAGCACTCGAAATACCGCTCAGGAAATATACAATTACATTACCAAATTCACGGACCAACATTTTCATCCGCTAGACTCTTGTCCCGTGAGACAATCCTTGGTTTAGGATTTGACATTCCTGATGTGCCTGCTGCTGACATTATGATTTTCAAGCTTGAGTGCATTCACTAATGTTTCCCTTTTTCTTACTGCTGCAGACTCAGAAACAGTAGAAACTGAGCGAGTAATAATTAAATGTTATTAAATACGCACAAAACAAGATACCGCAAGATATGTACGGTGAATAAATAAAATGTTCAATTCAAAATAGCCTGACGTTTACCTGGGTCGACAAGGACCTGATGAAGAACTAAGGTCTTGCCTATCGTCCGGTTCGCACTCCTCCCCGGACTTTTAAACAGAAGTTTATTCCTTGTTTCCTGTTTTGGGTTTCCGGTTCCTTCTAAAGTAGGTACCTCCAAAATTTCGCTAAAAATGCACATACTATGATGAAAAAAAGGCCCGAAAGTTGATAAAAACAAAGTTTCATCGTCAAAATGTTTATGATATTATTAAGAAGAAAGATCAAAGGTTTTTTGGATAATTTTTAAAAAAATTTCAATCCTCAAAATTTGCGTTAAAAATCAAAAAATTGTCGGATCTTAGGAAATATTCATGACTTATTCACAAATGAATGAAATTATTTTCGCATTTCTTTTTTTCTTTTAGAAAAGCTTGGTAAAATTTTATTTTTCACATCTGTTATCCGCACTTAGTTAACTTTATGAAATTTAGAGAAAATAAAAATCCCCCCCTCTTCATATTTATATTAGTTAAAAGCAGGAATCCTTGAAGAATCGTCAGTTTGTTTTTGTCAAAACGAAACATCATTTGCCAAAAATCTCTGAATCTTAAAATAAAAAATGCAAAGCTATGACATTATTTAATTCGAAAAGCTTTTAATTGCTCTTTATAAATAAGATATATTAAGGGCACAATTTTTCGATGAATAATGAATTTTTTACAAGAAATGTTTTCCTTTCTTTTTAATTTTAATTATTAGGTTGGTGCAAAAATAATGTCGTTTTTTGACGAATTTTTTGATTATCGTTCACCCATTTATCCAAATTTTGACTTCCCTATTTGCTTTAAATGGCGAACGACTGTTGAGTGGTCGACCTCGAGTTCAACAGCAACTTCTCGTGTGGTTTTGCGAGGATCGGCTTCAATTAAGGCTTTCAAATGTTCGTTATCAACCGCAGTCGGCCGGCCGCGACCGTCTTCATCTTCGAGGCTCTCGTCACCATTGCGAAATTTCTTGAACCACCGTTGTGCCACACGTTCGTTAGTGGTTCCTGGGCCAAACGCATCATTGATATCACGAGCTGTCTCGGCATTTTTTCGGACTAGTTTGAACTGGAACAAGAAAATCGTGCGGATTTGAATTTTGTCCATGCTGTCGAAAAGCCTGCAAAAAAATGAATGAAGAGATTGAGAACGGTAACGAATAATGATTTGATAGAGCGAAAAACGCGCATCAAAATGATATATAACATGGCTATATATATCAATGAATTAATTCAGAAATCATATATAAAGTAACATATGTGAGAAAACGACATTATTTTTGCACCAACCTAATAGAATAATTGAAGTAAAAAATTTACGTTTTAAATATTTTAAAATTTTGAATTAATTTAAACCCTTTAGAAGATATTATTATTAAGTAAAACTATATTTCTTAATCATAAATGGAAATGCTTAATATAAATCATTAAACACCAAGATTTTAAGAATTTAAAAGAATTTTGAATTTTTTCTATGTGTATAAGAGTGCAGATTTTTGTATTAGGTTGGTGCAAAAATAATTTCGTTTTCTAACATATGTTACTATGTGAGAAAACGAAATTATTTTTGCACCAACCTAATAGATACGGGTGCCTATAGACGACATTATCAGAAAATAAGAGTACTAGCTGTAATAAATTTAATGCCAAAATTTCTAAAATTCAGTAAAACGTTTTTCGTGGATGCTGCTGTAATTGCATGGAAGATCACACATCTTTAGTCATTCTTCGATTTAGTAGATCAGTTCAGCTTTACTAATTATTAGTTAGCAATAATAATAGATTTTTACTATTCTTTATTTGACATTTTAACTAATAGTTAATCGATTGAAAGTCTTGAAGCAAAAAGCAAGAAGTTTTATCACAATGTTGCCGTCGTGGTTCTTCTCTCTTCATACATTTCTTCTTCGTCTTCTTTTTCTTCTTCTTCGTCTTCTTGTTCTTGTTCTTCTTTTTTCTTTTTCTTGTTCTTCTTCTTCTTTTTTCTTTTTCTTGTTCTTCTTCTCCTTCTCCTTCTTCTACTTCTTGTTCTTGTTGCTCTTGTTCCTGTTCTTCTTCTTCTTCTGCAACAGCAGCTTCTACGCATGTTAATCAATATATTATTGCAAAATTTCTTTCTTTCTTTTTAGCTTATTTCTACTTTCTCCTCCCCTCCTCCTCCTCCTCCTCTTCTATAAATCAATCTAGAACTCTCTCTCTTTTTACTTTTCTTCTTTGCTGATGCTTTATTTTATTTTCACATACTCCTCCCTTATTCTAGCTGACAAACTTTATATTTGTATTCTCTCTCTCCCTCTCTATCTATCTATCTATCTATCTATCGATAGATAGATAAATAGATAGATAGATAGATAGATAGATAGATGTCTATTTCGGCAGCAATCTTTCATTTATGTATGTTTCATTAAAAGCGACAGACAAGGTACTGTGGTTAAGCTTTTTATATACTTTTTCTTGTGTTCGAACAATGGTTTTCTTTTTGGGACACAGAGTGTATAGAAACTGTCCAAATCTTCCGAGCGCTTTCGGCTATTCTTTTAACCATTATCAAGGATGATCTTATTTTTTCAATTTAATTGGGTGTATGCGTTGTGTGTATGTTTTTAGTGTTATAGAAATGTTTTATTTTCCGAACACAGCACATTGTGGCCGTGTTCGTAGTTAATATTATTGTGTTGTTTTTTTGTTTTTTATTAGTAAGGCTTCCGTTATTTTTAATCGTTTTTTACATGTGGATTAGGTTATTATGTTTGTATTTTCTACTAGTGTTTCGGATGGTATCTGGTAAGTTTGTGTGTGTGTTTAAATGGGTTCTAATAGAGCTGTGGTTAAATATTACATGCCTATCCAGACGCCTTACATTACACCTATCGGCCAAAATTTTGCGTTAAAAAAAGCATGAGTGTGTTAATCTGGAAATATCATTTCATAGAGACGACCTCTATTGTTCCTTCATTCATTACTTTCTTCTAATACCCGTGACGGATGCGTCGCTTGTTAAGCCAATCATTTTAAAGGCTGTTTTGAAAGTCACCTCTTCGTCCAGTTTTATTTTCGTAAGGAAATTGTTCAGACGAATTTAATTTCTCTTTTGCTTCTTATTTGTTTATTTGATTTGACGATTTCTAAGTAAAACACGTGGCAATATCAAATTTCTCCTGACCACTGTGGGAAACTTTCTATCTCATCCAAATCTAATTTGAATCGGGCATTTACCATTAAGCGATTTTAACAAGGCAATCCCGTAAGCAAACACACAGTATTTGAATCTTCACCGGGCGCCCTAATATTGTGACCTTGTTCCAAACATTTTTAATGCCATCTCCTTACAGGACCTAGGCGATCTCCACAGATTCATTCGCTTTATCCTGTGTTATTTTTTTTTTTTTTTTTATCTAGGGTTTAATCAAGGAAGGCGAAACGATATAAGGAAATGAAAAACATTCGACCAATAAAAACAAAAATTAAGAAGATAACGATTGACAATGCATTTAAATTTTTGATGATCAAACTTGTCTGGAAAGTAAGAAACTGGAAGAGAATTCACCATATGTTTATGTTTTATTGAAATTCTAATTATCGCTTTTAAAAACAATAAACATTGCCGAGGAGTGAAGGTAGTTAAAATAATAGCGGTGTCGACGGAAAACCATCCTTTTGACACTCCGTTTTTTTTTTCTTGTACGAAATTGCTGAAATTTCTTTGTATCCTATTTAGAATTTTCTCATGCCTCACGTCTATAACATTTCTTGGTAGGACCTAATCTCTATCGCTTCATGTCTTTTTTCTCCATTTTTAAATTTATTTTTTTTTTGGTAATGAAATTGTCCCGTTTTCCCTTCCATATAATAAAGGATAGACATTACATAGGGACACAGCATTATATTTATTTCAAAATGTCTATTTCGCTATTCCTACCTGCCTTTGAATTCTTGCGCCACTTTTCCGTTGTAGCGACTATGTTTTTCCACGCCCACATTTTATTTGTCTGCGATTGGATAATAAATCAATACTGCCTTTCGATAGACAATTTAGCCATCGCAGTCGTTGCTTTGAATTTTTCGGTTTTAAACTTACTTACTTGTTACAAATTTAGTGATTGGTCAAATTGTAAACAATCACATATTTTAGTGCAAAATGGGAGCCTACCTGTAGCTTTAAAAGAGGCAACTTTTTCACAAGCCACCAGTAGAGTCCACTAAATTTCACCTGTCAACACAAACCTATGACTTTACTCACAACATTTCAAACGCACACACAGACACAGAATTTTGTAATACATATATACATATAATCTCTGTGACTCAGCCAAGTTCAATCAAGCAGGACTCTGTTGATTTTTCTAACACAAGACACTTTCTGATCAATTGTATTCTTGTGTTATCTATTCTAACAGAAGACTTGTTCTAACATTCCTGAACATTTCTCTCTAAAGAGAACTATATTTCGAACAATCAATTACAAATCAAAATACGGTAAAAGGGAAGCAATTTCTTTTCCCTTAATCTATACATTGAATACAAATTATTGTATATTTTGTTCTTGTATGTTATTTCAATATATACTTGTTGATTTACAAAAAAAATTTTTATCGTCAAATTCTTTACGTTATTATTAAAAGGAAAGTCCAAAGGATTTTTTTATTATTAAATTATATTTTTTATCCTTTTTAGAATGTTTCAAATTATCGTTATAAATCCTGTGTTAGTCGTGGGATCATAGGAAATTTTAGCGTCATTTTTATGATGTAAAAATTCATGCAAAAATCAAATAATTGTCAGATTTTAATGAAATTTTCGGAAATATTCACAAATGGAATCTGTTTATAAATGTTTTTTTTTTTCAGAAAAACTTAGTAAAAATATTTTTTCTTACACCTGCTACCCCTCTTATTTAATTTTATGAAATTTCAAGAAATTAAAATTTGCAAAGCTTAATGCTTAAATTGGTTAAAAGCAGAACTCTTTGAAGAATTTATATAATCAATTTCTTTTTGTCAAACAGGAACACCAATTACCACAAATTTAGAATATTAAATATCTTTTAAAATTCTGTATTAATTTGTACCAGTTGCTTAATATTACTATTAAGTAAAGACTATATTTTCTAAATCTTAAAGTAAAAAATGCAATGAAGCTAACAGATTAATTTAATTAGAAAATCTTCTAATTCTTTTATGAATAAGATATATTATGGACTCTACTGCCTTAAAAAATAACTTTCAATGAAGAATGAATTTTTACAAGAATTGTTCTCATTTTTTTTAAATTTTAATTAGAATAATTTAGAATATTAAATATCTTTTAAAATTCTGTATTAATTTGTACCAGTTACTTAATATTGTTATTAAGTAAAGACTATATTTCTTTCTTTCTTGTTATGTGCCATGTCCTTTCAGGACATAGACGATCATGGATCTCCACCTCCTTCTATCCTTTGCACCTCTCAACAAGTTCCTTGCCCCTGCTTCCTCCCACATTCTGTCATCCCCTTGCTTAAATCCGCCAATTATGTCACGCGTAGTTTTCCTTTGTCTCTCTTTCCTTCTATACGACCCGTGAGTATCAGATTCTCCAGGCCCTCCTTCCTCATTATGTGTCCCAGAAACTTCAGCTGCCTCTTCCTGATGTTAAGTATAAGCCTCCTCCTTGTTTGCATCCTCTCAGCGTTGCTCACACGCTCGGTCCATGATATCCTTAGCATTCTTCTGCAGAACCATACCTCCGTTGCATCGAGTCTCTTCTTCATCTTTGAGAAGACCGTCCAACATTCGTTGCCGTAAAGGAGGACAGATGTCACGTAGCGGCTCAGTACTCTTTTCTTTGTTACCAAAGAAATATTCCTGTCTCCTGGCTTTTGGAATGCGTCTTTGGCCATCCCAATACGTCTTCAGATCTCAGCATTGCACTTACCATCCTCTGTCAGAACACTTCCCAGAGATTTAAATTCCTGGACTTGCTTGATTTTAGTGTCCCGACCCGTAAATCGAATTTCGGGCTCATCCTTTTGCTGACAACCATGCATTCTGTCTTCTTGTAGTTTACACTTAGTCCTTTCTTCTCGCTCTCCTTCGCTACCGTCTGTAGGGGATTTTGTCATTTCTTTTCCGTGTCTGATATCGGTACTTTATCATCTGCGTATCTCATGTTGTTAAGGTTGTGGCTGCCAATGCTAAATCCCAGTAGGGTTTCCAACTTTGCCCCTTTCTATTTTCGTATATACACTGAACTCGTTCCCTATGCGCATGCATGCTGTTTGCTGTCAGTATAGGTTCCTGATTATTCTCATGTCTTTCTTGAATATATCATGGTTGCTGAGCAGTTCCTCAGATCCTTGTGGCGTACTTTGTCGAAGGCCTTTGCGTAGTCTATGAAACATAGGTACACGTCCTTCTGCATTTGTATCGCTCTTTCTGATAACATTGTGAGCATGAATATCTCGTTCATTATTCTGATAGCGTTAACGAACCCGCACTGTTTTTGTCCTATTTCTGGGATGGTTGTGTGCACGCTATTATTTACTAATTATAAATGGAGAAATAAAAAAATTAGATTACGGAGAATATTTTCTTAAATTTTCAAGATTACTGGTTAGTTAGAAATTATATAAAAAGGCGTTCACGTTATATTCTTCAAGTCAATTTTACAGTTATGTCCACCGAAAAAAAATGTAGGTAAACTTCCGTCTGTCAGTCAAGCTGTTAACTTCTCAACACCTTAAATAAACAGCTACCCCCATTATACAAAATGCATTTCTGCCATGTTTAAACTAAAAGTGTTAGGGAGTGTTATTTACTTCCCCCTATTAAGGTCGATAACTCAAAATACAATGGAATTACGTCCCTTGTCCAATAAAGTGAACGCGATTCTTTTGAATTGAACATGGTAACGAGCTGACGCGCAAGTGGAATTCATGGTTTAAATAACGAAAAAATCCTTGCTGTTCTCAGGCAGTAAATGAATAAAAGTTATTTTATTGTATTGTTTGACATGCAAACCAATTACGACCATCAAACATTCCAGAAACCAAATTAAACTACACTTTACTGATGGACATTCTATTGGACACCTTTGAACTGCCTCGACACAGTTCCCAAGTAATGCCAAGAGACAAAAATAGGACTGCAGCAAAAAGTACACGAAGAAAATCCTATCGACTACCAAGTAAGCCAAACCCCGACCAAAGTCATATGAACACAAGGCTAAAAAGGCTGTTAGTGAGTGTTACTTTCTTCCCATATAAAAGACGATAACTCAAAATAAAATGGAGTTATGTCCCTTATCCGCTGGTGGGAGAACGCAGCACTTCTGAATCCAACATGGTGATAAGCTGACACACACGTAGAACTCGTGGTTTTAAATCCAAACAAATCATTACTGTTCTCAGGCATTAAATAAATAAAAGTTATTTTATTATGTGTTAAAATTCCACTTGCCTTTTATTTTCATTTGTTTTGGTTCATCCCAACAACCTGGAATATAACAGCATGTAAGGAAGAATATTAACGAACCGATCTGTTGAACATTTCCAAAAGAATGTCGGACCACGCTACCCATTCTGGGGTAAGTTTTCTAGTTTAATTTTGACGTCCCTGATGTGTAAATTATATCTGTGATGTCCTTTTTCATGTTGGACGACATTTTGACAAACGACTTTCTGTAACAAGGCCAAAAAATGATGGCTTACTAGCCATCATTTTCAACCACTAGTGTCACATTGACAACATCCGCTTCTGGCAGAGTGGGCCAACATAAAAAAGAATTTTGGTAAAGTATGAATCCACCTCTCCCCCATTCACCAGCTATGAATTAATTATTAAATCTTGTATCACTAAATGGTTATCTCCAAAAAATTCTTACAATCTAAAAATATTTTCTGGCATTAAATAATCTGTAAAAGGGTTGATAAACCGTAGAAAACGAATCAGTCAAATCCCACATTGTACTAGCATTAGTTGTGTGAAAGATGATATGTTGGATGATCCTGGACGTAAACTTACCGTAAAGGTTTCTGAAATTAGTATATTCAATATATTTCCAACTAATAAATATTGTTTTTAATCAAGTGGCAAGAACTCATTATTGCGCAACAGGAGTAGATAGGTTCGCCTAACGCCCGCTTCACACTCCTACCCTAAACTCTGAAATGTTATTCACTAATTATTTTTCCTCGTTATACTTCTAACATCTCCGACTGAATTCTGAAATGTTATTCACCAGTTAAATCTTGACCTCTTCAAGTCTAGAGCTACCAGTTATCTATCCTGCATAACCCCAAGAACTTCACTTCCCTTAAGCGTTCCGCAGCTTTGCCGTGAGATGCATATCGTCTCTAAGTTGCGTCTCTATCTTCGAGAAGAGTGCAATTCACTTATGACTCTGTCCGCGGCCAGAGATACAGCTGAAAAGAATAACACTTTGAGGTACCCAGCCGTGGGGAACATCTGTCCGGAACTGCACCTTCTCATAGCACTAGAAAGAAGGATCAGTGCTTGCAACAGAGGCCAGGGCAATCGATGGGAAATTTTTGTACCTGGCCCGAGTGTACGCGATCGGGTGGCCACATAATACCTGACCTTCTGTCCCATCTTGTGGCAGTGGGGAGACCGGAGTAAAAAGATGCGGTCCTGTTGTGTGTTGTGTATTATCTCTCAGTTGCTTCTTTGTCTCCGGCAGAGTGTGACTCGGTTCTGGCCTCTGTCTGTGGATAGAGTCTCAGTTGAGGAAAGTAATACTTTGAGGAAGGCCGGCCCTGGGGAACAGCTGCTCGAGACAACACTCTCTCGTTGCAATAGAGAGGGGAATTGATGGTCGCCTCCGAGTTCAGTTCAACCGATGGCTGCGGAAGCTTGGGCAATTTTTGTACTTAACCTGAGTGTACGCGCTCAGATTCGCCTTACCTTGTGCCGAATCCCGTCTCAGTGGGGTAGCATGGGTAAATACCCAAAGAACTTCACTTCTTGCCCTATTTTACGCTCATACAACATCACACAGTTGCCTTCTACTTCGAGTGGCTCTTGGGCCTTGTACTGGCTGAACATTAGTAAAACATTTATCGATTTTTTTTCTGATCAGAAAAAGATCGATAAACGCGTTGAGCGCATTGTTTTATAAAATATTTATTTTTCTATAAATATAATCTTTTGTTTAAATTCTGTTATGCCATTTGGAAATTTTGTCTCATCAATATATTTCATGGGAAAATTTATTTTTCTTGCAATATATTTTGTAAATTCCTGCTTCAGGTTTACTATTGTTAATGTGTGTGTGTGAGTGTGTATGTACTTGAGCGAGAGAATGACACTGAATGTGTGCGTGAGAGAGAGAGAGAGATAGTATATGTGTGTGTGCGTGAGAGAGAGAGATAGTATATGTGTGTGAGAGAGAGAAAGAGAGAGAAGGAGAGTGTGTGTGTGTGTGTGTGAATGAGAGAGTGAGAATGTATGTGAGAGAGGTAGAGATAGGGCGTGCGTCAGAGAGAGTGAGAATATCTTTGAGAGAGAGAGAATATGTGTGTGTACGTAAGCGTGTGTGAGAGAGAGTGAGAAATAAAGATAGTGTGTGTGTGTGTGAGAGAGACAGTGTGTGTGTGTGTGTGCGTGTGTGTGCGTGTGTGTGTGTGTGTGTGTGCGTGTGCGTGTGTGTGCGTGTACGCGCGTGTGTGTTGATTAAATCTCTTATACAAAATCTAAAAGATGAAAGGCTGAAAGTGCTAACATCGGAATGCCAAAATCTGACGTAGAAAGTCCCCGGATCTTCCCTGTCATAATGTAAGAAAAGTCTAAGCCGACGTTTCTTACATTTCTCCACCACATTTTCTCTCTCTCTCCCTCTCCCTCCCTCTCTCTCTCTCTCTCTCTCTTTATATATATGACTGAAATCGTCAAGGAAACTATCATTTGTCTGGAGCACTTCCTTCGCAGACCAAACACATTAATAAGGTTTTCTATTATGCCATTCACTTATCCAACAACACGCCCCTACACACACGTATACAAAGATATACACATACAGACATTATATATATATATATATATATATATATATATATATATATATATATATATACGTCGACGATAATTAAGTGTAAGTCTTGCTTTTTGTATATATATATATATTTACAAAAACAAGACTTAGACTTAATTATAGCTGACGTATTTCGTCATCCGACGGACTTTATCAAGCAAATGTGATGATTTTATTTTACAACACGTGTATATTACTTATTTTTTTTTAACTTTAAGAACGCTCATAAATATTTATCAGGTTAACTGAAAAGTTTTAGTGTTAAAACCAAGATTACGTCATGTACCATCCTCGAAAAGAAAACTTTTAAATTTAAATTTATGAGTGTCTTTAAATTTCCTTTCGAAAAAGGTCTTCTGCATTTCTTTAGATTTTACTTTCACTTTTTCATGTTTTTTTTTTTGTTTTTGTTTTTTTGAACTACGATGTTTTCGTCTTGTCCTTTCACAGTATAGTGTAGTGTTACCTATTCACGGGAAGTAGTATGTACTCAACTGTCTCATGGGTAATAGCTCTAAGTATTTGTAGTCTTTGTAACTTTATATGTAAAAGAGTCATCTCACCTCCCTGCACCTTAGCGGTTTTATCCCCTTATTTTCCCTGGTACTTCTGAGAGTTTTTGTCTCTTCACTATATTCCTGACCATGACCTTCTTCTTTTTTCATAGGAGTGTTCCTCTAATGATTGACTCTTCAGAGTCTATATCACTCTCGATTTCACTGTCTACTTTATCTTGCTTTGACATGACACTTTCGCCTTCATTATTTCTTTCTCAATATTTGTGTATTTCAATTCGGCTTTAACAATTTTCTCGAAAGATACATAATGGGATGACCATCCTGAGTTAATATTCCCAAAATCGACTGTTCACTTGCGTCAGTTGTTACTACTAATTTCTTTCTTGGGACGAATATTTTCGCTACTTGCTTCTTTGCCAGAACAGCTTTTAAATTTTCAAATGCCACTTGTTCTATCCAAATAGATTCCACTTTTTTTTAAACAGCAAAAGGTTCTGTTAGTTCGGAGTATCGCTCTAAATATCGTCTGTAGACATTTAGAAGATTCTATTTTTTAGTTCTTAGGTACTTCATCAACTTTTAATATTTTGTCGATTAAAGATTGTCTTGGTGATATGCGTTCGTTAAATATGGAATATCCCAAAAATCATATTTTATTCGTGTTGTGCAATCCAGCATTTTTTAACTTAATACCATTTCCAATTTTTCATATTAACTCTTCATCGTTAATAGCACCAACACAAATACTAACCTGGTAGCATATTGCATTTTTATATCGCTACCAGTAACTTGATCTATAGTCCTTTGAAAAATCGCACTTGGGGTTTTACTTCTATAAGGCATCTTCTTCCATTTTAATAAACCTATTGTTGTGTTTATTTTGGTGACATTTAATATCTTCATCAATAGGTATTTGACGGTATGCCGATTAATTTTAGAGAATGTTTTCATACCCGCAAGAGAGTTCAAAGTCCATTCTATATTGGGGTCAGGATATGAGTTTGCACATATTTTGTGGTTGACACTTAATTTGTAGTCACCACAAATGCATAATGCATAGATCTCCATCCTTCTTTCTTAAAATTGCTAACGGGGAGGGCCATTTGCTCCCTCCTCCTTGAACTTGTTCAAGCAGATCTTGTTCGAGTATTTTTTTTTTTTTAGTTTTTCCACAACTATTTAAAATGTTTTTCGTTTTTTGCTTTTCGTGCGTATGTGTGTCTTTCAAATGTGTTGGATGAACAGACAATTTCTGAACGTTTTACTTTTTTTCTTTTTTTTTTTTAAAGCGTTTCACACCAAGCGATGCGGGAAGCCACTAGCACATAAGGGGTTACAGAGAGTTGGAGCGAGAGCAAATAGGAGTGATAGACGAAAGGATGAAGAGAAGGATAGGGGATAGATCAGGGCATCTGGAGACGTCGATTGACATTACATTTGAATAGTTGGAGATTATAGCTATCAGGGAAACAGGAAAAGGGGAGGGAGTTCCACAGGCGAGAAGTGCGAGATATGAAGCTATTGGAGTAGAAGAGACGGCTACATTTAACCGTTTCGACAGTGAAAGGGTGAGAGCTGGATGCTAGTCTCGTAGGACGCTTCAGTTCATGAAGTCTATTAGTTTTATTCGCTTTATATTCACTTGGCCTTCCCAAACTTCATTTTTCTCAAAAGCGAGAAAACGCTGAAGACGAATAATAATAATAATAATAATAATAATAATAATAATAATAATAATAATAATCTGGAAGTCCATGCCTCAAACTGATACAAAAAAATTGTTCTGACAAGTACAGCTCACACTTTACGAAGTGCTTTATCTATGTCATTTTTTTTTTTTTTTTTTTTTTTGTCGTCAGTGGAAAGTGTCATGATGCCATTTCTAACCTTAGGTCCCTCGGCAGGACCCGGAAAGAAATGTGTAAACGACAGAAATCAAAGGAAATAACAATAATAATAATAATAATAATAATAATAATAATAATAATAATGGAAATATGTTTGGAGTATTGCAGATAATATTTTTTAATCCCCTCTTTCCTGTCCTTTCATTTTTCACTTCTATCTCACACTATTTCGCCTTTTCCCTCTCTCTCTCTCTCTCTCTCTCTCTTAAATAATAATAAAAAAAAGTAGAAAAATAAAAAAGGAGACCAATGAAGGTCGACACTGTTGTTTCCTTCTGTCAATATGTATTTACTTTCATAACTTAGATTAGAATGTGAGAAGAGGCGAGGAGGTTGATGCGGTCAAAGGAATAAATCAGCGAGGCATTGTTCAGAACAAGATTCGCTAGTGAAATTGGTTGGCCCACACAGACGCACTTGTCTGCCTTACCCCCCCCCTCTCTCTCTCTCTCTCTCTCTCTCTTTCTTTCACACACACACGCGCGTGCGCACGCGCACAAACACACACAGAGATATGTACAGTGTGCGCCAGGTATTAGAGAACACATTTTATTTCACCATAAATAGGTGCCATCAAACGCAGTGTTACGAGGCATGCACCAAATTTTAGATGTCTCGTTTTGTTTTTTTCAGTTGTATCGAAAGCATTACCACGACATATTTCAGTTTGATACAGACAATAAAAAGATACAACGTGCTCGTGGTGTTAGCCGCCATACACATCGACTCTACATGGATCTCATGTGGCCTGTGATGGTTTTTGTAGTCGTTAGTAACGATAGGTAATATCTCATCATCCTCTACCTGTTCCCGCGAGGTTTAAACACATCGTCTATTTCATCGCCGACATCGAGGTGCGGGACAAGATGGTCCAGACCTGGATCGAAGAAGGTCGCAGTGCCGTCGTACCGTCGCAGAATACTGCTACCTTTCGCCTAGCACACGTGAACTAAGAGTGCTTGGCGAAGAATTCACATGATCGTGTCCGTCCCACTATGTCTGTTTAGGGTGTCTACGTCTGAGGCATCGTCGTGAGGCTCGATTAGCATTTTTTGTTCTATTTTAAATATGCCTTTCCTGTTTTTTTTTTATAGTAACATATATCATTTTTATAAATACCACTGATACAACTTCGTGTCATGAGCTGTATAAAATAAAAATTCCGGTGGGTTTCAACATAGCGTAGGTCACATTTGATTGGTTAATCACGGCAAAGTGCACGAACCTATTTTTTCAGAGTATTCTGCTTTTGAAATTAAATTACTCTTTCGCTCGGCCATGGTTTAACATTGCCTGAGGAGACACATTTATGGTATTGAAATATGATTGCAATCGTGTAGCGATTTATATATATATGTTTTTGTTTTAATATCCTAAAATAAATAATATTTAGATCTACTCTATATTGAGCCCGCTTTTAAATTAAATGTTCCGTACAGTGGAAGTATACTCGATTCGTTCTCATTTTACCTGGACACACACACACACACACACACACACATATATATATATATATAAAAGCCTGTTTTCCTGTATCACAACTCAGCAGTGGGGCTAAACATCCGAGTGCTTCAAACCGGAATCGAAATTTGACCGACTTGGCATCAGTCTACATCTAAGCTATCTGCACACGACAAAGAAAGGGTATTTCTAAACGTATTTTGTACGTGATATATATAAACGCAAAATCAGAAGCCAGAGTGCTCAATTGGTATGAAGAGCTGCAAGTTATAAGCAGCTACTCTTAAAAATTCTCATTCCCCATTGTACTCAATCGGCCAACGAGGGCAAACTAGACTCTATCGTCGATTTCAAGGGTCAAGCAGTTCAGTTCTTAAAACTAGCAGCCATACTAACCGCACAGATCATTTAATTATAGTGGTGAAGGCTTGTGCAATACCAACGACACTTTTTAAAAGAGCCAAATACAGAGAACTGATGGTGTATAGTTTTCCATAAGGTTCCCGAACGACTCTCCGCATAGTTTGAATTCAGACTGTTCATCATCCAAGGCTATATGACCCTGTTTGTCCTATTATTCACCTATAGATGGAGAAGTATAGATGGATTCATACCTCTCATACGGGTATTAGTAAATATAATGAATTCGACTATAATTCGAACTCAGCTATCCAGTGCCTCAATCCGACACTCTGTTCATTATTCAACCGTGCCTATTATATATATATATATATATATATATATATATATATATATATATATATATATATATATATATATATATATATATATATATATATATATATATATATATATATATATATACAAGGTGCGTTCAAAACGTATCAGATTTGATTTTTCCCTGTCAAAACTGATAGTGCATAGGCAAAATTCTTTGGGTTTTAGGTGAAACCACCCTTACTGCGCATGCATGAATGTTTTAGCACCGATAGGCCGCGTCCGCTCCAGGCTCTTACGACAAAAGCACTCGACGGATTTTCGTTTTTATGCAAGATGACCGAACGCATCGAGCAGTGATATTGCATTGTTTAGGCAAAAGCTTGTTGATACCCAAGCTCAATCCACCCAAAAAATCTCGCAGGCCTTTGGTGACGAGCTCGTGAGCAAGGTTCAGATAAAAGAGTGATACAACCGCTTCCAACATGTCTGCACCTTAGAACGAGGCACATTCAGACAGGCCATACACAACACGAAGTGGGAATGAACGCAGGATCAATGCATTCCATTTTAACAAACGATTTGTGACCAAGTGGCTAGCGGAATGGCAGAAACTCCGCATGGAAATTCTGTTGGTTTCAGATTGAGCCAAAAGCCACACGGTGCCAAGTTGGGAGAGTAGGGAGCCTGTTGAAGAATTGGCGTGTTTTTCTGTAAACAGGAAAGCTTGCTGCAGTGTCTCTGCTCGATGCATTTGGTCATCTTGCGTGAAAACGCAAATCTGATGACTACTTCCAGCGGAACAGCTAGAAACGGATGCGGTCTGTTGGCGCAAAAACTTTTACGCATATTGGAAGGGTGGTGTCATCAAACCCAAAGAATTTTACTCATGCGCTATGAATTTTGGCGGGAAAAAGAATAAAGTCGGATACTTTTTGAACGCATTTATGTATAAATAAATATTATGCAGAATCAACCACACTTTTTGGAAAAGCCGAAAACAGAGAACTGGTGCGCAGTATGCCACAAGGTCCCCAAACGTCCCTCCGCAGATTTTGAATTCAGTGCTGTTCTTCTCCCAAGCCGTTCATCACCCACTGCTATAGAAACCAGTCTGTCCTGCTATTTACCTTTGGCTGGGGGGGGGGAGAACAGATGAGTTTGTAGCTTTCACAAGAAGATATATATATATATATATATATATATATATATATATATATATATATGATATTGAGCACTTTATCTCATAAATATAACATACACACACACACACACACACATATATATAAATATATATATATATATATATATATATATATATATATATATCCAAATAGAGGATTGGTGTATACGGAATAAATTCCAGTAAACCACAAATAATATTCTTTAAAAATTGCTCAGTAGAGAGTAGAGCGAATATAATTATTTATTCGAAAATTATAGCATAAATATGTTATAAAATCACTACAAAAATAGCCATTTTGATTCAACACTTCTGGTGTCATATCGGTGAGGATCAGCACCATCACTTGATATGACATCAGAAGTGTTGAAACAAAATGGCTAATTTTGTAGCGATTTTATAACATATTTATGTTATAATTTTCGAATAAATTATATATATATATATATATATATATATATATATATATATATATATATATATACATTAGGTTGGTGCAAAAATAATATCGTTTTTTGACTAATTTTTTTACGCCAAAAAAAACGATATTATTTTTGCACCAACCTAATATATATATATATATATATATATATATATATATATATATATATATATATATATATAATTACCTATATCTAAGATAATCTCTCTCTCTCTCTCTCTCATTCTCGCTCTATCTCTATCTTGGCAGACACAGAGACAGAGAGACAGAGAGATATGAATAAATTGCAATATATAGAACAAGAGGAGACTGAGATAGATAGATAGATAGATAGATAGATAGATAGATAGATAGATAGATAGATAGATAGATAGATGAAAACGACCTTTTATCATATCAGGCCCTTCGTACAAATGATAAGACTTCAATCACATACATACGCTCAGCTATTTACTTTGGAAAATTTAGTGCAACGTAAGATTCTCACGTTTATCGCCATCTGGTTTTGTCCCCGACTAAAACTACGCTTAGCAGTTGTTTTCCTTTATAGTCCGTACTAATAGATGATATCTACCCAATATATGATATGTATGGAGGTGATAACCCATTTTTTTGCCAAGTGTGTGTTTAAGCACGCACTCTCTGTGCTAACTCGAAGGCAAGAATGTTTCCACGTAAATGTTTCTGCGCGTCTGTTAAGCTCGAGAAAATGAATAAAATCTGCTAAGAAAACGGATTTTGAGAATTGGTCAGCGAAGGAATTATTTACACACTGTAAAGAGAATATTTATTGAAGAGAAAGAGAAGACAAATCGTTCAGCCGAGCGGAAATTGAAAGATTTCGTTGTGGGGGACTGTGAAGGGTTGGTGAAAGAAAAAACAAAACAAAATTTTATCTATATTTGTGCCACAGTCGTTTTTTCTTAACAACGAATTTTTAGAATAGTTTGTTTTCTTTTCTTATGTAAGTCGAACTTTCCGTGGATTGAAATACGAATTTTTATTACCTCGAATTAGTAATTTCATTGACATTTTTAATTACAATATGGGTCAACTTATACACGAGTCATAATTTCTGTGTCCAGCGTTGGAAACTGTTCTTGAGATGAAACATGAAAAATATCCTAATGCAATTTCGTAAATGAAATTGAAGGTGAAATTTAGACGTAGTAATCGTATACACGGACTTCAAGAAGAGTATATCGGCTGTGTACGTCCCCAAAGGGTTTATCTTGAAGGAATGGTGGGCATATTAATAATATCAGAAATATATTGTTTACTTGAATGACAATGTACAGTGCTGTTCGATAAAATAACTCACCTGATGTTGTTTACTTTAAAATTTTTTCGTCTACCTAGTAAAAAAGTTTACTCACCCTAAGGTATTCTATTGATAATTATAATTTTGGATATAATTGAGATTTAGGGAAAGACTTTGTGCAAAAAAAGTGACTCACTTATTTCCTGCAACTAGTAATCAATAGAAACATAACCGAACAGCTTTAGAGGCATAATTTATTTATAATAGGTAATATAGTTCGAAATATTTAATAATCTATGGGTCCTCCTTTATTTTGAATAACCTTTTCAACCCTTTTTGGCCTTAACTTGATTAAGTTCTGGCAAATCTCATCTGCAAGCATTGAATTCCATTCGGATATGAAATTCACAATGAAATCCGCTTTGTTGCTCAACTGCTTTCTTTAGAGCCTGTACTTTATAATGCTCCATAAGTTTTCTATGGGGTTGAGGTCAGGATATTGGGGCGGCCATGTCATAACACTTACCTGCTTCTCATCAAAGTATTCCTTCATCATTTTCCATTTGTGACAGGAAGCATTATCCTGCATAAAAATGAGCTTGGTGGGGTCGATTTGTACCCTTTCAGCAGAAGGGAGCAGACAAAAGTCTAAAATCCTCTTGTACTGCTCGCTCCTGAGGGTCTTTTCAATAGGTTTTAAGAAACCAGTTCCATGAAAAGAAAAGCAACCCCAGAACATTATACTGAACGGATGCTTGACAGTACATACTGCTAAATTGAAAGAGCTTTCAAAGCTTCTTTGGATTTTAGATCGCTTATCCTTTGAATTTAGCTCAACTTTCGTTTCATCGGAGAAGAGAACATTTAGCAAAAAACATCAGGTGAGTCACTTTTATCGAACAGCACTGTACTTTTCTTTAGAATCACTTTGCATTACACTAATTCATGTACACACACACACACGCATATATATATATATATATATATATATATATATATATATATATATGTATGTGTGTGTGTGTGTTTGTGTGTGTGTATTGATATAATAGGAAAGAACTGTTAAATTAATGATCCGAAGTTCTTTAGTATTTTTGTCTTTATTCTTAAAAAACAGTGCTCGATACACAAGTAGAGCCTAGATTATAATAATTTCTGTGTTGCGATGGAATCATATTTTTAAAAAAACATAATTATAACATATATATATATATATATATATATATATAGAGAGAGAGAGAGAGAGAGAGTGAGTGAGAGAGAGAGAGAGATTAGCATAAACAAAAAAGAAAAACACTAAATGAAATTGTCGAGACTATACAGCCAGATAAGTATATATAAATAAAAATTAAATTTAAAAAATCAGCGTCAACTCTCTCTCTCTCTCTCCGTCTCTCTTTCCGTCTCTCTCTCTCTCTCTCTCTCTCTCTCTCTCTCTCTCTCTCTCTCTCTCTCGTGTGCATGTATGGTCGTATCAACGTAAAGAACACATTCACCTGATGAAGTCTTAAAGGACGAAACGCTTGAAACGAAAAATCTTTTCCACTTTGTCCTTAATTTTCATAATCTTCCTATCTCTCTCTCTCTCTCTCTCTCTCTCTCTCTCCATATATATATATATATATATATATATATATATATTGAACAATAAAAAAAATTTAAAAATTATATATATATATATATATATATATATATATATATATATATATATTCATTGAAACAAATATTGTTAAATATAAGAGATAACGAATGTCTATTATGTTTTACTAAGAGCCTTTCTAAGCGTCGTTTAATGACTTTAGTTTCAAGAGAAAATAAACACAAAAACAGTCCAACATTTGCATGTTTCTTTTTTACATTGGTCGTCGATCTAAGCTTTCAGCCTCTATGTAAACAATCGTCGATGTCATCTTTGGCGGTGAACATCTCTGTTCTTATGTCCACATGACCACTCTGATTCATATTTGTTTGAATAATGATCTGCTTCCCTTGTAGACTATATATATATATATATATATATATATATATATATACAAGTATAGGATTGGTGTATACGGAATAAATTCCAATAACCAACAAATACTATTCTTCAAAGAGTGCTCAATACAGAGTAGAGCAAATATAATTATTTATTCGAAAATTATAACATAAATATGTTATAAAATCATTACAAAAATAGCAATTTTGTTTCAACACTTCTGGTGTCTTATCAAGTGATGGTGTTGAATGTAGAATAAAGGCTTTTACAAGGTTCAAAGCAATCAAAACCTTTTGAGTGATTTGAACCTTTTAAAATGAATGTAGAATAAAGGGTTTTAAAAGGTTCAAATCAATCAAACACCCCTCGCTAAGGGGAACGCTGTTACATAAGCTGGAAAGACCAATCAAAATACAAGTATATGAGAATTCAAGAAACTTGACAACGAACTAAGGTTATGATCATGATTTAATGCTTTAAAGTTGGGGTTAGATTAAAATAGAATTTATTCTAACTAAAAAAAAGTAATTAAAATAAATTTATAAATTTAAAAAAAAAGTAATTATAAAATTATTGAGGAGTAATTTTTTTTCTTCAGTAATTTTATAATTTTAAACAATATAGATTAAATTTAAATTTTAAAATTGGTAATTTTTAATTTCAAATTTTATCGTATAATTCAAACATTAAATAATTATCATAACCTTAGTCCGTTGCCAAGTTTTTTCAATTCTCATATATTTGTATTTTGATTGGCTTATGTAACAGCGTTTCCCCTAGAGAGGGGTGTTTGATTGATTTGAACCTTTTAAAGCCCTTTATTCTACATTCAGCACCATCACTGGATAAGACAACAGAAGTGTTGAAACAGAATGTATATTTTTGTAGTGATCTTATAACATATTTATGTTATAATTTTCAATTAAATAATTATATATATATATATATATATATATATATATATATGTCCAAATTTAAAAGAACGAAGAATACAAATTGCAACGTTCAAAACATTAATTTAAAACACCGATCAAACAAAAGTAGAGCAATAAATATTCATTATACACTGCTACATTAGAACATTGTACATTTTGCTTCAACGTTTAGAATAAAACATCTCTTCAGGTGTTTAATAATGATGCATGAAGAGACGTTTTATATATATATATATATATATATATATATATATATATATATATATATATATATATATATATGGTATGAATCCTCTTCTTCTCCCTCCAGCTATGGGTAAAATAGCAGGACAGACTGGGTTCTATAGCCTTGGATGGCAACTGATCTAGGAGAAGGAGAACTCTGAATTCAAAACCTGCAGAGGGTCGTTTGGGAACCTTGTGGCATTCGTTGCACCAGGTCTCTGTATTCGTCCCTCCAAAAAGCGTGGATGGTCCTGCACGAGGCCTTCACCACTATAATCAAATCTCATATGCCGGTGTCGGGCTGTCGGTTTCCTGGAAACTGATCTGCTTGGCCCTCATACGTCGAATTTCCACGGGAGAGTCATTTATATATATATATATATATATATATATATATACACACACACACACATGAAATTATATATATATATATATATATATATATATATATATATATATATATATATATATATGTGTGTGTGTGTGTGTGTGTGTGTGTGTGTTAAGACGTTCTACTAGAGAATCGTTGAGCCTCCACCAGGAATCGAACCTTCCCATTAGGGAAAGCACTTTTTAAACCAAAGTGTACAACTAGCAGTTCAGCAACTGATACCAGCCTGACAGAAAACCAATTTGAATTACCTGTATTAACGAAAGTAGGCCTTTTTCTCGTTATCGTAGAAGTCAGTACTGAATATGGCAAAAGTAATGGAATATAAAAGTTAAAATTTACAATTTTCTGATGCAAAGATTCTTAGTGTTCTCCTAAGTATTCTCATTCATAAAAGTGGGTTTCTTTTTACCGGTAGGGGAAATCTGTGTTCGTTCCCAGCTCAAGCCTACCAGTCATGTTTTTTTTTATTTTTAACGAATGTATATAAACTCATTTGTAGTTACCTATAATACCAGAATCATTTACACCAATATTTAATTATTATCTACACAAGGTGTCCAACAACCCAAATTGACATCATTTTGTCATTTAACAACAAGCAAATGATCTCAAATTTTAACAAAATGCGTAAAAACTAAACTGACTGTACGGATTTATCTCAATGAGAATCTACCAGGAAAATGGATCGGGCGTGCCAATGATAAAATGGCCTCCATGATGTTGAAATGGCCACCTGACTTGACTAATTTTTCCATGGGGATATGTGAAAGGATAGGTCTATATCCCCGCTCTTCCTACAAGCCTAGAAGAATTTAAACAGAGAATCACTGAAGCGCTGGGAAAGTTACGCAAGACATGCTACAGCGTGTTTGGCAGGAGCTAGACTACCGACTTGACTTGTGTTATATCACAGCTGGTGCGCATATTGGACATTTGTGAAGCTTTGCGAAATCTCCTATAAAATCTAAATTCCTTTGAATATCTTGTTCGAAATTTGATAAATAAATCTTTTATTGTTCCATATTAAGTCTTTTTCATTTGCCTGGGACATGTAGTTACTCAGCTATTCACATTTTAAATGATGTCAGTTTTACAGGGACACGCTATATAGTTTTCATTTTTATCACAACAACAAATTTGTACAAACGTCAAAAGATAATTTTCTGTTTCCCCTGCCCGCACCAAAATACGTTAGCATTTAACACATTATTCTTATTGTTAAATCTCTGATACCAAATAGCAAAGATCATGTAACTTGGTTAACTCAGTTAATTATACGCATATTTAAATTAAGATTTTTTTATTTAATTTAATGCAGGGACTCTTTAAATTAAAATCAAATTCCAGTTCTTTTATCTCATTTCCTTCTGGATGAAAGACAGTGCTATTTAAATCTAAATAACTCCTTTCTTTCTTTCTTTCTTTCTTTCTTTCTTTAGTTTTTCTATGATGTAATTTTGACGGCTATGGCAGCAAAGGCCAAATTGACTAGAATATGTAGGAGCAAAATCAGCTTTCAATCTAAGTACATACTACACAAATCGCTGGTTGTCTCCATTCTCCTATATGGATGCGAAACGTGGACATTGTTCGCAGATACAGAGAGAAGGGTTCAAGCGTTTGAGAACAAATGCATGAGAAAACTCCTTAGCATTTTCTATTGGGAACAAAAAAAATACAATGTCTATGCGGAAAAAGGGTTGAAAGTTTTGTTGGGCACCAGGAACCTATTCTCGCCACTGTCAAACGGAGAAAAATGGCGTGGTTTGGACACATTACAAGGCACGACAGCGTGTGCAAGACCATTATGCAAGGCTCCGTTGAAGGTGGACGTAGGAGAGAACGCCAAGGCAAAAACTGGTTGGACAATGTCAAAGAATGGACAGGTATGACTGTACCAGAATTGCTGATGGCTGGCGTTAATAGACCGTTGTGAAAAAGAATTAGTTTGGCTTCTGTATTCGGATCCCTCCCCGATGATGCTGATTTCTGTCTGTCTGTCTGTCTGTCTATCTATCTATCTATCTGCCTGTGTCTGTTCAGTATCTATCTATCACTACAAGTGACAACAGCCCGTATAAAGTCATTATTCAAAGCACCGTTGAAGGTGGACGTAGGAGAGGACGCCAAGGCAAAAAATGGTTGGACAATGTCAAAAAACTGGACAGGTATGACTATAACACAATTGCTGATGGCTGGCGTTAATAGACCGTTGTAGTGGAGAGATTCAACGTGTCTTCTGCATTCGGACCCCCCCTACGATTACAAAAGTCAAAGGAATGATGATGATGATGATGATGATGATGATGATGATGATGATGATGATGATGATTTTTGAAGGCGAATTGATTTGATAAAATAGACAAGCAAAAATATAACTGTCTTCTGAAAGGATTTTAAATCAATGTTGGAACGGAATGTTGGACTTTGGTTGATTCTAGCATATCGACACGGCGTCGAAATGAAACGCTAAATTAAAAGAAAACAAATATGTCAAAGGAAATCGAATATAAGAGAAGGGAAGGTCATAGTACTGACGGGGAAGGTGTCCGGTTTCAAAAAACACAACTATACAGTTTCATGCAAACACCAGAGCAAAATATCGGAAGTCTTCCTTTCCACAATCCATGATGGATTTTAGATAAGTAATCAGAATGGAATCAAAATAAATAAACAAAAGATTTTCTGGCTTTATAGGATTTTTATGGGTTTATTGGATTTTTATGGGTTTATAGGATTTTTATGAGTTTATAGGAAGCTCCTATGAAGATTTAGTTGAGATTTGCAACAATTTCTTTTCTGTAGAAGGTATATTTCAGAAAATACCTAAGTATGTCAAAACCATCATTTTGCCACCATTGGCCATTGTCGTGACAAATAAAAGCCTGTTTGTAAGGAAAGTTTAGAAGTATTTACGGCGTGCATTGATAAAACGTGTAGAAGCGACGTCTTGTCTCCGTATGTAAATCGTCTAATACTGTCACTTCCTCAACAGGGACATTCCTTAATTTATTGCGACAAGACGTAAATGCTGAAGATTTTACAATGTGTTTGACTCACCTGATATTGTGGAAGCGGACGAAATGAAAAAAGAACGCGGTGTTTGAAGAAAGAAAGAAAACCTGAAGGACTTTTGGAAATAAAGTAGGAAATCGGAAGGAGTTTAAGAAAGAATGAAAATGGGAGGGGGGTCATTAAAAAAGAATGACAGAACGAAAGAAAGTTCTGAATTCTTTTGAAAGAGAAAGTTGGAAAGAAAAACAGATAATTTCTAAAAAGAAAGAAAGAAAAATACAAAGAATTTATAAAAAAAAGAAAGAAGGAATGAACGAAAAACCCAATAAAGTATAGAAAGAAAAATAAAGATTGAAGTATTTAAAAAAAAAAAAACAAATGGAAGAAAAACTGAGATTTTTAAAAATTAAGAAATGAAAGAAAGATTGAATGATTTCTAGAAACAAAGGAAGAGAAAAAAAAGACTGAAGTATTTCTAAAGACAGGAAAAAAAAAATAAGAAAAAGAAAAGAATTTCTACAGAGATAGAAAGACCGAAAGATTTTTAAATAAAAAAAAGAAAGTAAAGAAAGATTGAAAATTTCTATGAAAAAGAAGAAATGAAAGAAAAATCAGATAATTTCTAGATAAAGGAAAAATCAGATAATTACTAGAAAGAAAGAAAGAAAGAAAGAAAGAAACAAACAAACAAACAAGCAAACAAACAAACAAAATAGAAGAACCGGTTGCTTTCTAGAAAAAAAGAAGAATCGGATGATTTCTAGAAAGAAAGAAAGGAAGAAAGAAAGAACCAAATAATTTCTAGAAAGAAAGAAAGAAAAATGGAATGATTTCTCAAAAAAGGGAAATAAAATAAAACAAAATTAAGATCTATAAAAAGAGATAAATCGAAAAAAGCATTTTAGAAAGAAAGAACGAAAGAAAGAAGTATTGCCATAGAAACGATGTAAACGAAAAAGACAAAACAAAAAAAAAAGAAAGCAACCTTGACACTTTGATCAAAACAATAAAAACCGGAAATAAAGCACAAACGAAAGAAAAGGAAATGACAGAAATTTGAAAGAATATTACGTCAATGGGATGAACTGAGTTTGTTGCATAATATCTAGAAAGAAGCATATTGTTTGAAAGTCGGGTAAATTCTCCAACTCATTTGTTTTCTAAAACAAAATGATTCACTTAACAGACATTCTTTTCTTACCTCTTTACATACACACACACATATAAAATAAAATGTATATATATATTAAAGACATTTTTTATGTTTAACGTTCTTTTCATAGATACAAGTATTTAAATGCTCTGTTTATAATAAACAGTATTAAATATCATTTACCGGCCTGAATGTCGGAGAAATTTTCATAGAAAATATTCGTCCTTGGACAGGATTCGAACCTGCATCCTATACGGAACCGTCATTTACCCTGACGTGCCTAACCGCTCGGCCGCCAAGGATCGTGCGGTAGGCAAGGTCGAATTTACTGCCTACCGAACGATCCTTGGTGGCCGAGCGGTTAGGCGCGTCAGCGTAAATGACGGTTCCATATAGGATGCAGGTTCGAATCCTGTCCAAGGACGAATATTTTCTATGAAAATTTCTCGGACATTCAGGCCGGTAAATGTTATTTAATACTGTTTATTATAAACAGAGCATTTACTTAAATACTTGTATCTATAAAAAGAACGTTAAACATAAAAAATGTCTTTAATAGATAAATTGTCGGACTTTGTCCATTTCTTAATATATATATATATATATATATATATATATATATATAGAGAGAGAGAGAGAGAGAGATACATAGATAGATAATATTAGTGGTTAATATACACAAATATCTAAAATATATCTAAAATATCTAAATATATATACATACATACACACACACACACACATATATATATGTTTCCAAGAGGATAGAATCCAGGTAGAACTCAATATCCAGGACAGAGTAAAAATATAATAAAAAGGCTTAAACACTAATATTCCATGGTTATAATTAATTACATTGGAATCGTAATTACGATCCAATTCATCAGAGCTAACAATTAAAAAAGAAATCAGAAAAATAACTCCGGGAATAATTTTTTCTGATTCCTCTTTGAATTTGTAGCTTTGATGAATTGGATCGTAATTACGATTCCAATGTAATAAATTATAACCATGGAATATTAGTGTTTAAGTCTTCTTTTATATATATATATATATATATATATATATATATATATATATATATATATATATATATATAGACATAGGGTGTATTAAAAGTACTTTTACAATTTTTTTTTTTTTGGGGGGGGGGTTCTTCACACTGCAACATGGACAAAAATCCATGTAAACTTATGTCCGCAAATCCTTCGTTTTTTTTAGTTATTAAGTTTAAAGAAAATTGTAGATTGCGCTGTGTTACCATGTAGACTAGGTTACATTTGTCATTCATGTTTGCTGTAGTGCACTTGATTATAATATATATATATATATATATATATATATATATATATATATTCTAGACAAAATTCAAAGAAGGTTCTATAATGTAATCGATCCTGACTTGACATCTTTTTTTTCCTACCAACGTGAAGTGACTTCCCTCTGTCTTTATTACAGGTATTTTCATGGCAACAGTTTCGAAGAACTTTTTACCTTTAGTGCCTCGTCTGCATGAATTTAAACGTGCTACTGGATTGGCAATTAGGTCCAACCATTTTACTGTTGAACGAGCTCGATGCAACCGTCTCTTTTATTCTAACAGTTTCATTTCTCGCCTGTGGAACTCCCTTCTGATTTCTTGCTTCCCTGTCAACTACAATCTTCAAAAATGTAAATTTCGCTATCTTCAGTCTTCCTAAATCCTGTTCCTTTATTGCCCTTTTCCTCACTTCTCATCACTCAAATCTTCTCGTTCTCTTTCACTTCCTAGTGATACTATCACCTTGCTTGATGTGAAATGATTTTAAAAAAAGAACCAATGAAAATAAACTGGCTTGTTACCATTCTCTTTAGACAAAGCTATTTCTTATTGAAATATCTATGTTTCTTATATTTTCTTCATATCATTTCTTGAGAGTATCTGTATGCATTTTATCAAAAAGACGTTGTTTTTTTTCTCTACTTATGTATTAGAAAAACAAGAAATATCTATTTGGACTCTCCGGGGTCGAAAATGAACTTTCCTTTATTGTCACTTCTCACCAATGATAGAATTAACGTAAAATATTTCCATTTACCAACGTGCATTTAACATTAACAAGCAACAACACATACGGTCGTTTGTGGCCGCCTATTGGATGGACTTAAACGCTTTGCTAAGGCGAGTTTATCTTCGATGATACATTTCATCAATGACGGAAGTCTATATATAATAACATTTTTTTCTGTGTTTGTGGCAATGGACGCTTTATTATTTGTTCTTTTTATACTTACATTGGTAAGTGGGAGAATAACTAAATCCAGATCAAGTATTCTCATCGCAATTGTCAACATTTGCAAATCCGACGATCTTAAAGAACGAAACTAAGATAAGAAGAAAATAATAAACACAGATTTGACATTTTTGGTTTTTATGCAGATAAACTAACAGAAAATGATTTTTTTTCTATGGTTTTTGTCTATTTTCCCCCAACATTAGCTTTTGTGCCTATTCGTTCGTACATCAAAAGAACGGCAGTCCGTTTGCAAGCTCTTCGATGGACAGATCAAGGCAATAAATGACCGTTGTGTAAATTTAGACAAAAGAGATGAAAAACCCGGAGAGAAGGACGGACATCAAAATGGAGGATTTGCTCAAACCAGAGATGGTAAAAGCATGAAAAGAAAAAGAGGGGGAAAATAGAAGAGAAAAGAGGGGAGAAAAAGAAGAAAAAAAAAGAGAGTGGTTAAGAACAGAGGAAAGAAAACGAAGAAAGATGAGAGAGCGAGACAAAAAAAATAGGTGAAAAGTTGGGGAAGAAGAGAAGAAAAAACAATTGGAGAAAATAAAAGAGAAAGAAGGAAGAGGTGAGAAAAAGACGAGGGGGAAAGAAGAGGTGATATTAGGTTGGTGCAAAAATAATGACGTAATAATGTCGTTTTTGACGTATTTTTGTAACGTCAAAAAACGACATTATTACGTCATTATTTTTGCACCAACCTAATAGAAGCAGAGAAGACAAGAAAAAAAAAGGTCAAAAGGAGAGAGGTAAAGAAGAGACGGGAAACGATAAGGGAAAAGAAGAAAAAGAGGGAAATTACAGAGAAAAAGGAGGTAAAAGAAGAGGTGAGAAAAGAGAAAAAGAAAAGAAAATGGAGAATGAAGACTGTAAAAAAGAGTGAGGAAAAAGAGAGGGAAAAGAAATGTCGTAAACAAAAGAAAGAAGGAAAAAGCAAAGAACAGTGGGTAAAAGAAGAGGGAGAAAGAAGAGGTGAAAAAGGCGAGAAGAGAGGAAAAGAAAAAAGAGAATGAAGAGTGGAAAAAAGAGGGAAGACGAAATGGAAAGGAAAGGGGAAAAAGAAGAGGCATGAAAATGTGGGGGAGAAGCGGGTGAAAGAGAAGATGAAAGAGAAAAAGAAAAGGGGGAAAGAAGAGCGGAAAACAAGTAGAATAAAGAGGGAAAAGGAAAACGGTAGAAAGAATAGGGGGAAAGAAGAGGCGTAATGGAGAAGGGCAAGAAGGAGAAATAAAAGTGGAAAAAAAAGAGAGAAAAAAAGAAAACGTGAAAAAGGTGAAAAGAGAAAGAATATGAAGATGAGGGGGAAGATGAGAGGGGAAAAAAGAGGAATAAAGAAGTGTTGAAAACATGAGAGAGAGAAAGAAATTCTGAAAGAAAAGAGAGAGGGAGGAGGAAAAGAAAAGCGGAAAAAGGATGGGAAAAAGATAGAAATATAGTTGAAGAAAAACTTTAAAAAAATAAAACGAATTGATTTATGAATAACAAGTTAAAAACTGAAGAGAAAAGAATAAAAGTTATTTATGAAACTTTAATTAGTCTGACAAAAGGTTGCATTAAGGACCACTGCGTTTCATGAACGCACTTGCATTTTGCACACTAAGCAAAAATAATAACTCCTAAATTATATATATATTAGGTTGGTGAAAAAATAATGACGTAATAATGTCGTTTTTTGACGTTAAAAAATACGTCAAAAAACCACATTATTACGTCATTATTTTTGCACCTACCTAACAGATAGATAGGCAGACAGACAGACAGACGGATGCGGCGGATTATTCATAGAGATGTTTTCTAGCGCAATGAAACACTAAATGTACATTTATATGTCCAGCTGCAACGTGTCCATAAAAGCTTTGATTAAAAATTGTCTTGCACTCGTCACTAGGAAAAATGTTATTTTCTATGACAACGCAAGGCTGCATAAGAAAATAACATAGCAAAAAATGTTGCAAAACATGGATGCTTATATTTTAGCGAATCTTTATAGGTACTTTTATATATATATATATATATATATAAAGGAGGGTACTTTTATATATATAGAGAGAGAGGAGGCACGGTGTAGTAATGGATATCGGCTTGGTTTGAGGAATCGCAGAACCGTGTTCGAATTCCAGTTGAATCCATTACATTCACTTACGTGCTAATAAACCTGGGAAAGGTATGAATCCTCTTCTTCCCCCTCCAGCTATGGGTAAAATAGCAGAACAGACTGGGTTCTATAGTCTTGGATGGCAACTGGTCTAGGTGAAGGACAACTCTGAATTCAAAACCTGCGGAGGATCGTTTGGGAACCTTGTGGTACATAGTGCACCAGGCCTCTGTATTCGGCCCTTCAGAAAGTGTGGATGGTCCTGCACGAAACCTTCACCACTATAATCAAATCTCATGTGCCGGTGCCGGTGTCGGGCTGGCAGTTTCCTGCAAACTGATCTGCTTGACCCTCATACGTCGAACTCGACGGGAGAGTCGATATATATATATATATATATATATATATATATATATATAGTGTGTGTGTGTATATATATATATATACATATATATGTGTGTGTGTGTGTGTGTCTCTTTGTGTAGACATAAATAAAACTGATAAAACACTATCCCAATGTGCCTCATCGTCTCAAGAATAGACAGCCCGCCCCACAAATTAGTGAAAGCCATAACAAAATTCTAACCCCTCTCCTTATAACACTCAGTCCATTTCATATTAAAAAAAAAAAAAATCTCAAGCAGTCGAGTTGAAAATTTGAAGGAATGACCATGACGGACAAACCCATGGCCATTCGAGATATAAAATCCCTCGACCCAGTAGAAAAATGCCTAACTCTCCTAAAAAGTATCTAATGCAATCAAAGATAAAGATCTCTAACAGCTAAAATAATAAAAATCTCACTAATCAATGCTACTCCATATTTAATGATTTTTGCAAACATAAATTAGGATTACCAATGGAATCGCCCCTCAGTGCAGAAATGGCATGCATCTTCTTAGAATTTCTCGAATCTGGTCTTTTCAAAATATTTAATCCAAATAATCAACTTACTTCCGATATATTGAAGACGCTCTATAAATACAGGGTGTTTCAAAAAGAATACGCCAAAATCATTGCGCTGTTTTTTCAGGTCTATAGCATTGTAGTGGACTCAATCAGTGGTTATTTGATAGAGTAGTTATCAAAGTTTGATTGGGTGTCAGTTTCACCACTGTCGTTAGTATAACTTCCGGTGGAGCTGAATTGTAGGAAGATCAATCAAAATGGCGACTCCTCAGCAGAAGGCATTTTGTGTGCTTGAGTTCGCGAAAACAAATGCCATTGTCACAGTGCAGACAGATTCGAATGACTTCTTTTTTTCAGCAAGATGGAGCACCTCCCCATTGGCATATCGGGGTTAGAGCTTATCTGAATGAAAACATGCCTCAGCGATGGATTGAGAGGAGAGGTGCTAAAGACCTTACTCTCTGTGCTTGGCCTGCCAGATCCCCGGACCTCACTGTGTATGACTTTTTCTTGTGGGGGTATGTTAAAGACCAAGTTTATGTTCCAGCACTTCCAGCAAGTATCGATGACTTGAAAGATTGAATAACAGCTGCAATCAACACGGTGGACTGTGGAATGCTAAGTCGCGTTTGAGAGGAATTCTCATATCGGCTTGATGTTGTTCACGCTGGCGTTGGTGGCCACAATGATCACTTATAAAACATGAAATGAAACTTGAATGTATATACAACACATGTGTTCATGCTAGAGGCTTGTAATTTTTTTCATTATTGACACATCACGTGATGATTTTGGCGTATTCTTTTTGAAACACCCTGTATATCTTCGGGATACTGATTTGCCTGACTTATGTAGATAAAATAAACAAAGTCGAACATACAACAGATTTTACATACGAAATGGAAGAATAAAATTCCTTAACTTTCCTACATATCAAGCTATATCGCATTAACAACAGTTAAAATTTCGTATCCACTTGAAATCAACCAACAAAAACAATCTAATAAATTTCTATTTTCATCATAGCAAAATAAAATCCGGTAAAATCATCGAATTTTACTTAAGAGCACTCATAATTTGCAGCCCTTAATATTTACATGAAGCGGAGAAATACATTGCAAAACACTTTCAAGATTCTTCAGTACCCTAATCATTTTATATACAATACGAAACAAAAGACTCATAAAATGTTCCAAGATAGAAAAACGTCACCTCCTGAGAAACCCATTGAATCAAAACTATATTGTCCGGCCTACTAATTTTATCATATCTATAAAAAATTATCTAAAGTCCACATAAAACTCGTTACTACTACATCCAAAACAATAAAAGACTTAATCAATAATGAACAAAACAATAAGTTCAAACTTGAAGGAGGAATTTACTCGATCGCCTGTAATGATTGTCACAAAAAATACATAGGAAAAACCTCAATGAATCTAAATAAAAAATTATATGAACACGAAAGGGACATTTTACAAAATAATACATCAAATGCGTTGATTGCCCACAGCAACGGTATTGACCAGAATTTTGATATACAAAATGCTACTCTGATCAAAAAAGAAATAATTCACTATGGCGTAAATGTCTAGAGAGTGCCTTAATCGCAAGGTCATCGACATCATAGGTCATTAATTCGCACCCTCGTACTCTTACGACATTTCGCCATTCCTAGCAAAACTTCTATTATCACCTGCTCGACGTTGCTTAACTTTGAAGAGGATTCGGTATTCACAAGCGGTCAACCATCTATGTACTGGCCAGGTTCGACGTGTCTTAACTTCGCTGATCGTACGAAAATCAGTGTTTCAATGTGATATGGCCTTAAGACATACAATACGCACATTCAAGCTTAAAGCACCTGGTATGCCCAAGCGGTCACCCATCTAGGTACTGACGAGGCTCAACGTTGCTTAACTTCGGTGATCGTACGAGAACCAGTGTTTCAATGTGATATAACCTTAAGACATACAGCCCGCACATCCAAGCTTGCAGCACCAGGTATTCCCAAGCGGTCACCGATCTAGGTACTGACTAGGTTCGACGTGTCTTAACTTCGGTGATTGTACGAGGCCCGGTGCTTTAATGTTATATGGTTTTAAGACATACGACTGGCACATACAAACTTACAGCACCTGGTATTCGCAAGCGGTTACCCATCTAGGTACTGATGAGGCTCGACGTTGCTTAACTTCGGTGATCGTATGAGAACCAATGTTTCAATGTGATATGGCTTTAAGACATACAACCCGCACATCCAAGCTTACAGCACCTGGTATACCCAAGCGGTCACCCATCTAGGTACTAACCAGGCGCGACGTTGCTTAACTTCGGTGATCGTACGAGAACCAATATAATTCAATGTCATATGGCCTTAAGACATACGGTCCGCACATTCAAGCTTACAGCCCCTGGTAATCTCAAGCGGTCACTCTTCTAGGTACTGACTAAGCTTAACTTCTGTGATCGTACGGGAACCGATGTTTCAATGTGATAAGGCCGTAAGCAGATTGCGATAGGGAGATATGAACGGAGGTAAGTAGATAGATACAAAGAAACGAGCAGAGAATTAATAACAAATGGATATTAACACCCACGTCATCATATATATATATATATATATTTGTGTGTGTGTGTGTGTGAAAAGAGTGATAGAGGAGGGAGGGAAAGGATGAGAGAGAGAGAGAGATTTTCTTTCGTGCGGAAACCTGATTGTTAATGATATCCAATGCGAACCATTTTCTCATCTTCTGTTGGAAGTGTTTAAAGAAAAAGCAAAATATGAACAACTTGATCTTGTGTTTCTGCGAAAACACCAACCACTTGTACCCATCCCAACCGACCCCTAGCTCAGCTGTCCATCCGATCGAACCATCAGCAATTTGCGTGACACTCGATTGCCAAATAGGCTTCTTGGGGTATGGTTCATCTCAATTCTATTTACACGATCGACTCAGCACCTACACACGCCCCAGCAGCACGCAAACTCGGTAAAAGACGGCCACCACGGTACAGAAGAGGCACAGATATATGTGTATGGGTGGATACATGACAGCATTTCTTCACGTAGCAAGCGGATAACCCATCGTGTAGGAGGACAATTTTCTGAGGAAGTTAATAGCTTTTTGCGCTAAACAAAAAATAGATAATATTTATCTTCAGCTAAAAGCTCGATGAAGATGAAAGTTAAGAATATATATATATATATATATATATATATATATAGGTATTGACAATATCTATCTATTTTCACACGCGCACATACACACACATATCTATCTATCTATCAATATATATATATATATATATATATATATATATATATATATATATATATATATATATATATATATGATATAATGGAATATGCGTACACCCGTATTCCCCCTCAATGGAATATGATTGGCTGGTGTCCGTCATAAATATCGACGGACGTGTAGGAGAGTCAGAAGAAAAGAGCCTTAGTCTGAGAGCTAAGTCTATAACGACGCCCATTGGACTACACCATTGATCTACACCTGTGACTACGACGCGTACCAGTCGATTACTGCTACCATATTCTACTTGGTTATAGTAGCCAAAACCACTTAGCTACTTCGTTCAAATATATCCCTTTCCGGGACATATCAATATATATCAATATACATACATACATATATATATATATATATATATATATATATATATATATATATATATATATATATATATATATGTGTGTGTGTGTGTGTGTGTGTGTGTGTGTGTGTGTGCTAGGTAGACCGCAAAGGTGCTTTTATATCAATCTCATCCATGATTTTTCTTCGTTGGTAACTCACTTTCCGATGGTTTTATTGAGTTTTGGGTTTCAATAAAAATGCTATGTTCTTAATTTTCTCATAAGCATCTGGGACGAAGAGAAATCCTCGGTGAGATTTGATCAAATAGCACCGAACTCTACCCAATCAAGCCTTAAATTTTACCTAAGATAAACAAAGCGGGTACCCCTATGCAATTCATTGCATCAGGGATAACAGCACGCTCCTCAAATTAGCAAAAGGTATAGTACACCCCTCCTCGGAACAATCCGCTGGGATTTAGCTCTGTTGAGCGAGGTACAAAACCTGTTAGCTAGCCCGTTTTGCATTTTTGACTTTATTTTCATGAGTGGTAATAGTAAAACTAATTTTTGTCTGTTTATGGCAATGATAATTTTTGTACCACTAAACATATATATATATATATATATATATATATATATATATATATATATATATATATATATATATATATATAAGTGGTCATTGAAGTCAACAGTCAGAGGCGACAGGCTGTTTCATCCTTGACGCAATTGTCAAGCCGTCTGATGTTTGCGTCCAGCAAGAAACAGCCTATCGCCTCTGAGTGTAGACGTCAATGTTCACTTTTATATTTATATACGATCTATCTCTGATATTGAGCACTTTATCTCATAAATATAGCACACCTTAAAACTATATTTCTTCATAGATAGATAGATAGATAGATAGATAGATAGATAGATAGATAGATATAAAGATTAATAAATAAACGGAACATCTACTTAATACGAGTATTCACTAAAACTAACGTTTAAGTAATAAAAATTGGTCGGATTAATGAATAAAAATCCACCCCTTATCTATCTACACACAGACACAGACACAGACACACACAAACACACACACACACACACACATATATATATATATATATATATATATATATATATATAGCATTAATACAAGTAATATTTATCACTTAGCTGATTCATTATTTACATTATTCAGACGTTTATCCTCATCTTCTTTACCATATTAACAAAGTTTCGACTGTTGTAAGCTCCGGCCTTCTTCAGGTAATTGGAATTTCGAACCGAACCGATTATTTCGTTCACCGGGGTAGATTGTTCTAGTTCCACGTGCCATTGCTCTTCCGGATGTCTCAGTCATTACCCTTTAACTCAACTCTCCAAGTTTTGGGTTCCCCACTGTTGTAGGCTGGTACTGAACTCACAACTATGAAGCGGTAACACGAGGGCAAATAGAAAAATCAGGCGTAGCTGACCACATATGGAGGGAAAAGGGTGATCACCGCCCCCTGTGGGATGAGGTTGAAATAATAGACAAAGGGTATCACTGGAAAATAGGAAAATTCAAGGAATCAGCACATATGCTAGACTACAAAAATCTCCTGAGCCGACCAAGCATAGAAATAAATACAAAATGGGAACCAGTAATACGGAGTGCTAGAGAAAAGCAATGAACAACACCAAAAAATTGCAGTATGAGTACTGGTAAAAAATTACTGCTGAGACATTAGGTTTATAAGTACCAAAAATTCATACACTGCATATTGGTCCGATGTATAAAGACGTTAGTTAGATCCAGTGACTAGACCGAAAGACTTGTGACTTCAATACCTGACTACAGCAGTGGTTAACCCAACGGCCGAAACGTTGTAAATATGACTATGAAAATGTGGATAACAGTCCGTATAATGTAAATAATTATAATACCTCATCTCAGAGATCTAGACAGATAATAGCTGATTCATATTATATTCGGCACTTTGATTCCAGAGTTTCGTAGATAAACCCTTTTGTAATTATTCAGTCCACTCTTCAGGAGGTTTTCAGCAATTGACTGCTGTTTTCTTTTTCTCGTTTTTCGTTATTTTTTATGCTAAATTGAATGTAATTAATTTACGTATTATTTGGGATATTTGATTATTGGATTCAGGTTGATTTTGTCGCCAAATTATCCAACAGAAATCTCAGCCTGTTCTGAAACATGATGTAATATAATGTCTACAGGAATTCCACACTAAATATATGCTGGTGTCCGTCGATAAGGCAGCAGATAATGTCCCTATTATCGGCATAAACCATTTTTTTATGGCAAAGTAACATGTTTTTCTTAGTTAAAGCTTTTAAATGTAAATCCCTAAATAACATTCAATAAAGACAGCGCGTTTATATAAAATGTCCATACTTGAAATGTACAATTGTTTCTTTTAGGGCGATATGTACCTTGGTCTTGAGAGCCTCATTTTGGAAAATCTACAACGACGTAGCGACGATCAAAGAGCTGAGCCTCGTGATCAAGATCCGGAGGGAGAATATAGGGGAAGCTGCTCCTCTTTTCTACGCTCACGCGAGCGATTCTGATTGGCTCCATGGGTGCCTAACGTAATGTCTATTACTGGTCACGGAAATAAGCGTGACAGGCTGATTTTAATTTCCGCTAAACATTACAATTCTTAACGAAATTCACATGTTTCCCGATGGCAATGTGCATATCAGGTCTCACAATTCCGAAGAGGGACTACTGTTTGATAACACTGTTTACAGAAAATTGTTTGAGATGTAGGCTGAAAGGAAATATTGAGGACTTTCGTTCATTTACTGAATGCCCAAAATGCAGAGGAATCCTTACGGTTTTTTGCTTTTTGGTCACCATTAAATGCGGTTCAACCAAGCCTCTTTCTCAAACAATTTCTAGTGTTTTCAACTATATTTAATGATACCTACTGTTTTGAGTAATACAAAATTCAGAACCAGTAACAGAGATTTTCAAGAAAATCAGTCGGAAAAGAAATGCCATTTCTTTTGCAATCTATGATTTTTCAACAGTTTCCACAAATTTCGATAAACAAATCCAAGATCATTGTAAAACGGTCGATATTGTTTTAAGGAAGATAAGAAAATAACCCAGTCAAATTTGTTACCTTCTTGGAACTGTTTTTTCAAAATTATCCATGTAGGTAGCAGTGAGCCATTTAACTGAAAATTTACCTTTTACATGTGGAGAATATTTTTTCATCAATGTCTTGGTTTACCAATCGGCATTGACTCTACACGGCTTAGAGCCATATCAGGTTGAAACACCTATTCCCACAAGTTCACCGATATTAAGCAACATCGAGCCTAATTAGTACCTAGATAGGTGACCGCTTGGGTATACCAGGTGCTGTAAGATTGGATGAGGGTGTTGTATGCCTTAAGGCCATATGACATTGAATTATTGGCTCTCGTACGATCACCGAAGTTAAGCAACGTCGCGCCTGGTTAGTACCTAGATGGGTGGCCGCTTGGGAATACCAGGTGTTGTAAGCTTGGATGTGCGGGTCGTATGTCTTAAGGCCATATCACACTGAAACAGATTGAATATTTTCTGGTTTTAAATAACCTGCAAGGGGTTGATAAGCCGAAAATAACGAATTAATCAATAACCTTTCTGGGTAAACCTCTTCCTTTACATATATGAAGAGAAATGTGTTTCTGATCCTGCCAGAACCCATTTATTTTCATTTCACAAAATGGCTTATAGATGATGAAGATTTATGACAAGAAAAACATTTTTTCCGTTTCGTGTTGTTTTCATGTCTTAATGTTTGCAGCAACATTCCAAAGAATATTTTCAACCCTATAATATTTGCGAGTTGCTTCGCACTTCTCATTCCATGCTATAATTTCAGGATTTTCTTACAAAGGCCAAAAGTTTGCTTGACCGCATGGGAAAAAAACAGGGCGTAGACAATTAGTACCAAATTGTTTTGTCGTAGAAAGATTATCGATAGCTACCAGGAAAGTTTTAGTCATTTTTGACACTCAACGGAAGCAAGAATGAAAAGATGTTTCTAAAATACAATATGAATTTGAAAAACCATTCTTAATATTTACACCGTCGTCATTCAAGCAGAGCTAATCACACTGCATGATCGACTAAATCTGGTCCACCTTTGTCAAAATGAGGATATTCGAATAAAAATTTCAAAATCCGGATGTATTCCTTGAAGAAAAACGATGCCATGACAAACTTCTATTTATTTCATCAAAATCTAAATGTCCTTGTGAATATTCATATCCATTTGTTTTATGAGAAGGTATAGGTATATATCCGGATATACTTGTATATGCATGTATGTATGTATTTTTGTTTGTATATCTTGAGGGTTCATCCTTTTTGTTAGGTTTTTGCAAGGATCTTTGTTTGGTTTGGTTTGGTTTGGTTTGGTTTGGTTTATTTTGCTTTACGTCATATCGACCTCAATGAGTTATTTATTTCCGACAAGAATTTTAGGCTTAGGTCCATATGAATAGAATACCTATTCTTTGTAAGAAATCAGTTTGTAGATTAGGTTTCATTAAAATAGTTTGCAAAGTAGGTTTTTCTCGAATCAAATTTATAGCTAGTAATATTTGCTTTTACAAAAATGTATTACTGTTATTTTTACTATAAAAATCTATTTTTATACTTTCATAGTGTTTTGACTCCAGTTTTTTGTGGGGTAACTATTTGCCACTAGCTGGGGCCCTAACAGGTGCTACCACACCAAGTTAACG
>OZ010579.1:12167373-12239873 GCA_963932145.1 Acanthosepion lycidas
ATCGGAACACCGCAAGCCTACATTCACCAGACAATGCCTCAACTTCAACGCTCACCGCCCATACAGTATCAACAAAGGGATTGTCCGCCGCTTACAACATCGAGCAAAAGCCATAAGTGGCGACCCAGAGAAATATGATTAAGAAATGGTCACACTGCCAAAATATTGTTGAACGTCAAAAACTGCATCTTTTCTTTTCTTTATTTTTTAAATCGGACTCTTCTTTTAAGTTTAATAATACTACTAATAAAAATAAAAGTGCCTCCTTACTGATATGGCTGTCCCTGCAGACTGCAATGTATCTTTTAAGATTTTCAAAAAGCTATCAAAATACAAGGACCTTGAAATCGAAATCTTAAAAATGTGGCACATGGGAACATCAACAATCCCTGTTGTAGTTGGAGCCCTCGGATTGGTTGGAAAAGATGACAATAGACTAATTCCTGAAATCCCATGCCTTAAAGATATACAAAATATTGTTCTCACGAGTACAGCCCACACCTTACGAAGGGCTTTATCTAAGTTTTTGTTTGTTTGTTTTTTTTATCAGTGGAAAATGTCATGATGCCATTTCTAACCTTAGGTATCTGGGCGGGACTCGGAACGAAAGGTGTACACACCAGAAATCAAAGGAAATAATAATAAATATTAATTGCTATCAAAATACAAGAATCTTGAATCAGAAACCTCAAAAATGTGACACATCAACAATTCCTGTTGTAATTGGAGCCCTCGGTTTGATTGGAAAAGGTTCCGATAGACTCATTGAAAGGATCCGTGGTATCACATACCTTAAAGAAATACAAATAATTACTCACAATTATAGCTCACGCTTTACAAAAAATCTTTATCTATGTAAAATGTCTGTGATCTTAGGGTGATTTTTTTTCTTTTCGTTTTTTACAAAAATGGTCAGTGGAAAACGTCATGATGCCATTTCTGACTTTTGGTCTCGATTTGGGACCCAGAAAGAAAAGAATATACAATCGAAATCCAAGTAAATAATAATAATAATAGTAGTAATAATAATAATAGTAATAATAATAATAGTAATAATAATAATAGTGAATTAAATAAAAATACACCTATAATATTACCAGCCAAATCATAATCATCTACTATTCAAAATAATATACCTATTTTTAATTTTTTTTAAAAATCAACTTACACTAAGCAAGGCGCTAACGCCACTAAGACGCAAGTTGTGGGGGGAAGCTAAGGAAGATTTTAGAAAGAAGCGAAAGCCAAATAATAGTATAAATTTCAGAGTTTAAATGAAGACGTTAGAAGATTAGAGTTGAAGTAGAATTTAAAAGGAACTGGAAATCCAAACCTGAACAGGACACAAGGGAAAACCTGTTGAAAAGATCGGTATAGTGTATGAATTGAACGACAGGTGAACATATCTACTCCTAAAATAAATAAATAAATACTAAAAATTTCAGAGTTTAAGTGGGGACGTTAGAAGTATAGAGTTGTTGTAGCAGTTAGAAAGAACTGGAAATCCAATCCTAAGCAGGAAACAAGGGATAAATCGTTACTCCTATTCAAAAGACCGTAATATTAAAAAAAAAAAAAAATTATAACATCCAAAACTATTATGGATATGATCAGAACCAAAAATGTCCATAGTTACAATAATCGGAAAGCAGGCATATATAAAACACATTATAACAACTATTCCTTACAGTATAATGGGGAAACTTGAAAAAATTTCCAAAAACGTAGTTATCCATCTAAAAAAATGCTGTACTTATCAAAATAGAAAACAAATTATTTCGACGAAAATTCCTTGAAAGTGCAGTTATTGTTTCTTGCCCGTATGTTAACTCACACCCTGTATTTTTTCAAATATATATATATATATATATATAACTTTAAATATTATTTTAGTAGTACTCATACTATTTGATTAGATGCTTCGTTTATTTATTAAACGTTATATTTGTTTATTTTCATCTAGCGGCCTGACTATTCTAAAATTCTAAAATTAAAAATATGCACCCACCAGCAGGAATTCCAACCTGAGCCCCCTAGGTAGGAGAAACTGTCGTTAGATCCAACGTGCTTATACGAACTCAACCAAGATTAACCTTTGCCGATCAAGCAAGAGAGAAAACTGGCTTTAAGCGAAATCCCTCTCCTCATAGACTCTCTAAATTTCATTTCTACCCAGTTTCGCATACAAACGTAAACAAAACAATTTCTAAAGAAGCAATAGATTTTTCATTTATTAATCTGACATATTTTCTCACTTTTTATATGAGTATCCACTAAAAATAACGTTTAAAGTGATAAAATCTGACGGATTGATAAATTTCTCACATGATGATTGATTTTAAGTCATTATTATAATTTGTGGAGAAATATGATGCATTTCATTATTACTCAATGATCTTGCCGATTTGACCTCCATCTTCTGGCTTTCTCCTTCTATATTTCGGATAGGAATCATTACCTTGTTAAAATTTAAATTTAATTTAAATGAAAGGGAAAAAAAATTCAGCATGGGTTCTGTGCAAAAACAGCTTGATCTAACCCCTTTGATATATATTTGGTGCAATACTTTATTGAATAAATTGTTAAGCAGATTTCAACATTGATTTGACAGTTGAACTCTCGCAGCAAATATGTATTGTGAGGCACTATACACTGACTAGTGATTTCTTGCTCAACTTGATGTCCATATTGTCTCATTTTGATCTTGACGATGTGACCTCCATCTTCTGGCTTTCTCCTTCTATATTTTGGATAGGAGTCATTCTTTTGTTCAAATTTAAATTTAATTTAAATCAAAATTGCCTCCCAGGGAGCCCCTCTTGTCAAAATGAAATATACTTATCCAAGTACACTCGGAGTCATTCCATTGTCCAAATTTAAATTTGATTTAAATCAAAGGAAAAAAAATCATTGGGGAGTTGCCCCCGGAGACCTCCTTTGATCAAAAGCAAATATACTTATCCAAGTACCCTGGACAATATAGTTTTAGAATATATGTAGTTATGGTGGTCTATCTCTAAAATTCTACGATGAGTTCGATAACAAACAGACACAAGCTACAACTTTATATATATATATATATATATATATATATATATATATATATATATATATATATATATATATATATTTCATTGAATACGACAAACAAGGTGCTTTATTTAGTTTTTAAACAATTTCTCATGCGATCTAATTATTTTTCTTTTAAAAATAATAATTCACCTGCTAGAACAAAATTAAATAGGGAAAATATTATTTACGAACTTAAATGCCCATTAAGGAATTGTATTCCTGATCAATCAAAATTCGTAAATAATTATATAGGCCACATTACAACATGTTTGTCACGCACACTCACTCTACACTTTTTTGACCATAGCTCAATTAGATCTCATTTAAATATTCATGGAGACCTACTGGACACTTGTCGTAACATACTTGTTGACAACACAAATAAAACAGCATTATCTGCATGCAAAAAAAAGGCTAAAAATAATGGAAGTCTTATTAATAAACTGAACTGAAGCATAAAGACAAAGATTTTAAAGTCTGGATTTTCGGACACGCCTGTATCTTTTCTCAACGAGACAGGGAATAAACAAAGAAGTGGGCTTTACTCTTCCAAGGAACGTTGTTGTTGTTGTTCGTGGTGGTTAGAGGACTTATTGTGGAAATTATATTCTCTGAATAAACCTAAATCCCTGTTTAATAATTGATTTTCTTGTCGGCTGTCAAATGCTCTATATATAATATATATATATATATATATATATATATATATATATATATATATATATATATATATAGAGAGAGAGAGAGAGAGAGAGAGATGTCTGTTTGTACAGTGTGGATGGATGAATCAACGCTGCATGGTGATAGTCAAATTCACATTTGAATGCTCTAAATATCGCATTGAAGCGATAGTCATATCGCATTGAACTGCATTGTTGATTTCTATGTAGACACATTCAGTGGCGCATCTAGGGTAAGGCAGGTAGGGCCGTGCCGTGGGAGCTGCTTGCGACGAGGGGACGCCACGACGCCACTGAATAAATATTTTGTAGTGCAATATTCATTAATTAGGCAGTGAGCATTAAATCATCTGGCAACATTTAAGATTGCAGAACGCCGATATCAAGTCGAATCAATATCAAACTATGAAGACCTGAAGAGCTTCTAAAATGTATTGTTCAGTATGGAGATGCCAATGTGAACCACAGTTTTCGTTTTGCTGTTCAAATTATGCTAATAATTGCAATTGCCGTATCGATCGGCGAGAGATATTTCACTAAGCTGAAGTTAATTTTAACTTATTTGAGAGCATCTATTGGACAAAGCCAGATCGAATGACTTAGCATTGCTGGGGGCCAAAAGAAATAACTGAAAATGTTGACTTTGAAGACTTAATTGACAAATTTACATCAGTGAAAACAAATCAGTTGTAATTTTAAGCCTAACCGACAACTTCTTTGTTTCTTTGCAGCCACTTCACACAGTTCTAATAAACTAGTAAAGAATTTATTAAAATACTTTATCTTGTGGTGTCATTATAATTAAGATACGAAGGCATGAATTTTTTGAAGATTTTGTTTTTGTGATCATTGTGTTTTATAAAAAAGGATATTTATTCGGCAACATTATATTGTCAAAACTGAAATTCCCTACAAATAAAGTATATAATATAAAAAAAATGAGTAAATACCATAAGTTATTATGAGGTGCGGACGAAGGTAAATATAACATCAATATAATATTTATTTGCATTAATTTTATATATATATATATATATATATATATATATATATATATATATGAAGAAATATAGTTTTAAGGTATGCTATATTTATTAGATAAAGTGCAAAATATCATAAATAGAGAGTATGTAAATTTTAAAAGTGAACATTGAAGCAACACTCAGAGGCAACAGACTGGTTCATGCTAGACGCAATCATCAGGTTACATGCGTTGTGTTTTTCTCGACTATTTATATATACGAGTCAGTGGTGCATTGTGGGTATTCTGTTGCATTGTGAGTAGTCTATTCTAACGGTTATTTTGGCGGGGGTAGTTTGTTAATTTGTTTATTATATTCTTTATTTATTTATTTATTTGGAATAATTTATTTTACTTGTTTTTGCTCAGTTATTTTTATTTTATTTTTATTTATTTTTATCAGTTTCCGGTTTTTAAGTAACGTAGTAAAAATTTGTTTTCGTGTCTGAGTTCTGATCCTTTATTTATTAGTTTCTTTAGATCTGGGAAAGTAATTATTAGGTTTTTTCAGTTTTTGTATTGATTGTTGTAGGCTATGTTCTTTTCCTTATTTTCCATGATATTTTTGGTGCGATTTGCTTTTTGTTTTTAATTTTCCATATATATTTGAAAAGCATTGTGCTATCCTCGGATTTACTATTTGTGAAAGACGTTTTGTGTGCGTAGTATATATATATATATATATATATATATATATATATATATATATATATATATATATATATATATGCACCCAGACATATTTAAATATATATACACACAAAAAGTGACGAGACAGAGAACATCTCCACGGCTCTTTATAAAAAAAAAAAGGAAAAAGAGAAGCAAACACATGCATACATACACAATTAAAAGTGAATGCACTTTCCATAGACATAGACATCGATAAATACATGTACACACATTCACACACATTGACTTAGACAATCAGATACCACACCCAAGAAATATTTAAGACTGAAAGTGTCATTAAATAAATGTTAACCATTTATATTAAAATATAACTTAAACGAGCAAATATACGAAGATAAAAATGGTTAAAAATAATATTATTTAATATATTAAAAAACGAAAATTCCAAACCCACAAATATCTATAAAAACATATATTTTAATCATATAAGTTGATAATAGTTTTATTATATATTAGGTGAAGGAAAATAAGATAAAAAGAACTACCTACAGAAATAAGTGTACAGTCACACGTATATACATATATACACATACACAGAAATATGTCTACATACATCCACACGCACACACACACACACACACACATATATATATATATATATATATATATATATATATGCGCATACACATACGCACATACATATACAGAAGCAAGTATAAATATATCAACCCGCACAGCGTCCTAAAAAAATTACAAACATTATGTCTGCTTATTTTTATCATAATCCTTTCCTATTCACGAATATTTTTCCGTATATTACAATCAAATGAGGCAAGAAATGCACTATAACATTATGATTATAACTATTATAGTGCATTTCTTCCCTAATTTGACTGTAATATAAGGAAAAATAATCGTGAATAGGAAAGGATTATGATAAAAATAAGCAGACATAATGTTTGTAATTTTTCAATTAGACATGCCTAAAAGAGAATTTGCTGCCTAAATACTTAAATTTTAAATCAGACATGTATATATATATGTATGTATATTATTCTAATATTATTCTGATCCGGTTAGGATCAAAGTGTAGTATCTGCGCTTTGTGAGCTTCCGGGCTGGCTTCTGTCGAACTCTCTAATGCAGAGAGGAACTCAGACGAAGCTTTGCCGAAGGGCAAGGTTTCCTTCGGGGAGGTAGACAGAACCTGAACCCGTCTAGGCGGGTTCAAAGGTCATATTTTTGGCCGAGCCTACGGGCTCGCGGGCTACCCACATTAAACCGGCCTTGTGCCACATTCTATCCTCGTGGGTGGATTGATAAAAAAAGGGCACCTCGAGGTGGTGTAATAGTTAGCAAGCTTGTCTGGCTAGAACAATTACGACTGAGTAGTGAGTTCGATTCTCACTGGTTGCCCCATACTTCCGGCCTTGTGCCACATCTAAGCTACGGTTGGAAAATCACTATTCTAATATATATATACATATATAGCCATCCACATACTGGCTTCATTCGCTGTATCTCAGCTGATCAGTGTGGCTGGACATCAGATTGCTTCAAGCCGAGATTGAAACACGCCCGATTTGACATCAGTCAGAGATCCTACCCCTAAGCTATCAGCGTACGGCCGAGAAAGGGAAATTCTAACGTATCATATACGAATGTATACAAACGCTAGCAGCCAGATTGTCAAATTCATTAATGAAGAGCAGTACGCTAATAACGGCGACGGCTATAATTTTGGAATTACTTTTTTCTCAATAGGAACTTGATCGAAATGACGAGAGCGTAACATTATATATATATATATATATATATATATATATATATATATATATATATATATCGCACACACACACACTCACACAAACACACACACATATATATATATATATATATATATATCGTACAGATAGTGCTAGTATTAATAAAACATTATCCCTCACCTATAGCACAACTCGGAGTTTCATGCACAACGCAGTCTTCAGGATTTGAGTATAGACCAGCCGTTACTTACCGTATTTGACGGCATATAAGACGTGCGGGTGTATAAGACGCACCCCAATTTCAGCAGGGCAAATCAAGAAAAAATTTAGTAATTAGTAAAATTATTAATAAATCGTACATCCTAGGCTATATTTATGAGGTATTATTTTGGTTAAACAAGCCATGATTATAATTAAATGAAAAATAATAGGGAAAAATTACACGAGCCAATAAAAACTTTATTATATTATTTATATGATTTGTACAACCTGCGTCTTGTAAACGTCTTATTGGAATAATTAGGATATAAAAATTCTGATTGTATTTATACCAATGCAACTGGAAGTTATCGCAAATAAATATTAATGAAACAAATATATTTTACAAATATATAATTTGAATTTATTGCATATAATTTTAGTGAAACAAATAATAATATTACACGTAATGAAATTAATATAATGAATATTATCAATGATAACACTTTTAATCTGCATAATAGCCTTTTAAATAATGGCAATAGGTATATGAAAGTTACTCTAAAGTCTACGCAAATAGGAGTTGCCAAGTAGCTAATTTCGGCTCAATTAAAACCTACTTCGTATAGTGGCTTTAGTTTCGGGAGAAAATAAAGACAAAAACTGTCCAACATTGGGATGTTTTTTAATTTAAACATAACAGGACGTCATCTTTGATGGTGAACATCTCTGTTGTAATGTCCATATAACCACTTTGATGATGGCTCATGGGAGACGAAAGCTTAGATCGAGGAACAGCATAATAAAAATATCCAAATGTTGGACAGATTTTGTCTTTATTTTCCCAGCGAAACTAAAGTCACTATACAAACCTTAGAACGGCACATGATCAAACATAATAGACATTCGTTGTCTGTTATATTCAACAATATGTGTTTGAATAATGATCTGCTGTCCCAATACACTATATATATATATATATATATATATATATATATATATATATATATATATATATATATGGCAGGTGGCTCGTTTCCACGTATGGGCAGCTAGCCAACCGATATTGCAGACGTCTAGACAGGCACATTTTGTTCAACACCCACTAAGACATTTTGTTGTTTATATTGCAACTATACTGGCCAGACATTAGTTACAGTTTCTAGGAAAGTGCACAACATCTGGCGTGATTAACTTTTCGGACAAGGCCATTACGTTAAAAGCCTCGCTCACGATGACTTGTGACTTCGTGCTAACACGACCAACGACGAACAATTTCGTCTACCCAATTGCACTAGCAAGGCTTGGCTCAACAGGTGGTACGGTTTTTCCTGATAAATCAACCATGGTGAGTTTCGAACCAGGTCCAATTCATCAAAAAGTGAACGTTTTACCTACCTACCTTCCTTCCTATCTATCTATTTATCTATCTATTCAGCACAAAAAGATTGTGTATGAAATTCAGAATTGTACTACCGATTTAGGAAAAAAATGTATATTTATTATTAATATATAAATTATAGCTACGTTATTCTACCTTGAGCACTATTTTATTAACACCAAGACTCGGAGTGCGATATTATATATATATATATATATATATATATATATATATATATATATATATATATATATATATATAAACAGATGGATACCAGCAAATAATCGAACATACAGATCAATACATGCCCAAGTTAAAAAGAAAAAATGTTTATCAAAAGTGCAGAAACCCCTTAGTAGTAGACCGTCTATCCTCTTTGGCCTTTCAAAGACCTATTTCATTCCTTATCTCATTCTCTTTTGTTCTTTCTCAATCTCTTCATATATATATATATATCAGCTTCAATTTGTTGATATCTATCTGTTGTCGTTCTGTCAATCTATCTATCTATCTATCTATCTATCTATCTATCTATCTATCTATCTATCTATCTCTCCTATTCTCTTCCCCATATATATATATATATATATATATATATATATATATATATATATATATATATATATATGTATAACTTTCTTATTCTCTTTCTATCTAATTTTCCTTCTATTTCTCTGTTTCTCGCTCTGTCTCTCTGTCTCCCTCTCTCTCTCTCTCTCTTTCTCTCTCTCTCTGTCATTTTCCCATACTCTCTCGATATGTTTCTACTTTTTGTCTTTACATCTATCTCATTCACGTTCTTTCTCGTTCTCTCTCATTCTCTATCCATTTTATTCTCTTTCTTTCTCAAACTGTCTATATATATACATATTTGTTGATATCTATTTTTATCTCAGTCTATCTATCTATCTCTCTCTCTCTATATATATATATGTGTGTGTGTGTGTGTGTGTGTGTGTGTATCCTTATCTATCTCATCCTTTTCCTGTATCTATTTCATACTCTCTCTCTCACACACACACACACTCTCTCTCTCTCTCCATCTATATAATTGATTCTGTTTCTATATCTATTTATCTTTATCATTGTTTAGCATGTTTTTCTTCTTTTTTCTCTCTCTTTCGTTCTCTTTCGCTGTTTATCTGTCCATTTATCTTCGCTTTTTCTTTCTTTCTCCTTATCTCCCCTCCCCACTCTTTCTATCTGTCTCTCTTAATCAATCTGTCTGTATATTTACTTTATTTATCTGATGGCTATCGATCTGGATCCGCGGATGGATCTTTTTTCACTTTTCTCGTCATTTCTCCTTCTTCTCTTCTTTTGCACTCATTCTCTTCTGTTTCTTTGGTTATTTTTTCCTTTTCTATTTGGCTTACTCTTAACCATTCTTTCTTTCTTTCTTTCTTTCTTTCTTCCTTCCTTCCTTCCTTTCTTTCTTTCTTTCACATGTTCTCTCTCTCTCTCTCTCCCTCAGCCTGTTGCTTTCCCTTTCCTTCTCTGTTTTATCTTCAGTCATTCTCTTTCTCAAACCCACTCTCTTTCTTTGCCTTTTTTCCCTTCCCTCTTTCTCAGTATCTTTCTTTTGTCTTTCCTTTCATTGTATTTGCTTTTTCGACCAAATTTCACCCAGAAATGTCCGTGTCTCTCTGCAACAAAACCCCAGTGGGAAGGCAACATTCCACTATGACAACGAAAAACTGAAATGACAAGGAGAAAAAATTAATCAAAAGAGTAAAAAAAAATACATACAGAAGATAAGTGACGTAGATAAATAAATAAATAAATCAAGGTGGGGGGGATAAAAAAAAAAGAAATGAATGAAATGTCTACAAATTTCACAAATAGAGACGAATTCCAATTAGTCGATGTTTTCGCGGAGTAATTCCATCGACCGATCGCATAACAACCGGTATAGCGTCGTGAGTGCTGTCTGGGGTAGGTGTGAAGGCGTTAAAAGAAATAGTGCCGCTTTTCGAGGCACGTTTCTCGGTCGTTGATGCAAAAACACGCAGCTAGGACCTCATTAATGTTAAGGATAGTTCTGAAAAATGTTGTAGAAAGAATGATGAGGTTTATAAGAAGGAGGAGGTTCAAGTTGAAGATGTGGCTGAGTAGTAGTGAAGGAGGGCGCAGATGTAGATGGGAGAACAAGGTTCGGGCGGAGCAGGGGGCATTTGTGAGGCTAATAGGTAAAGAAAGAAAAAAATTGCAGGACGGTTGATCGAAATAACAAAAATGAAAAAAAAAAATGTTTTAAACTGAATAATGTTGGTTATTTGCCCGAGAAAGTTGTAAGACTTAAAGTGAAGAAAAATACAAACGATTCACGTTTTCTGTTTCTACTTGTCTTCTTCGATTCGCCATCTTTGTTTGACTAAACCTGTTCTTTCTTTCTTCCAGTTATTTCTTTGTTTTTCTTTGTTTTTTGTTTTTTTCTTTCCTTCTCGGACTTCTCTTCTTTTTTCTCATTCTCTTATTATTACTTTCTTATTTGTTTTTGACTTTTTTCTTTCTTTTTTCTGTCTTTTTTCTTCTTTTTTTAAACTGTATTTTAATAACTGTCTCTTTTTTTATTTTTTGCTGTTTTTATTTATTTTTTTTGCTATTTATTCCGTTCTCAAATATTTTTATCTTTCTTTTTTTCTCATTCTATCCTTTTTTATTTTTTCTTTCTTTCTTTCTTTCTTTTCTTTTCTTTTTAAATTTCCACTACTTTTTCATTTTTCCTTCCCCTTTCTTTCTTTCTTGTTTATTTTGATATTTTCTTTTTTTTATATAAATTCTCTTTGATACTTCCTTTCTCATTATTCTTCTTCCTTTTTCTCTTTCTATATAATAATATATAATATATATATATATAATATATAATAATATATATATATATATAATATATATATATATAATATATATAATATATAATAATATATATATTATTACTATATTTTCTTTCTTTCTTTCTTTCTTTCTTTCTCTGCTTCCTTGATTATTTTTCTGACTATTTCTGTTTTCCTCTTTTTTTATCCTATTTTTTGTGACAATAGAAAGAAAGAAAGAATGAATGAATAATAACAAGGCGGAAGAGAAGACCGAAAGAAAGAAAGAAACAGAGAAAAAAAAAAGGAAAGAAAAGAAAATAGTATTAATGAAAGAAGACCGCCATATAAATTCATTCCTTCAGCCGATACATGCCCAGTCATATCTCATCTATTTATTTCTCAATTTTTCTATTTATTCATCTTATTTTCCACGAACTCATTCCTTCCTCATCTTTCTTTCTTTCTCCCTTTGTTTATTTATTTCTCATTGCCTTTTCTTTGTTTCTTTTTCTTCTCTTTTTCTGGTCTTCTCTTTCTTTTTTCTCTTCTCTTTTTCTCGTCTTCATTTCTTTCTTTCTAGATTTTAAAACTCTTCCTTTTTTATTTCATTTTACAATTTTTTTAGATCGAAGTTTTTTCTTATTTCTCTCTTCTTCAATCTTTTTCTCATTTTTGTCTTTCCTTCTTCAACGTTCGACTCAAAGCACAAATTGATCGACACAATATAAAAATAAGATGAGTTGTTGCTTCTAAGAAAGAAAATTAAAAAAAAACATTTTTTTCGTTTTGCTTACTTTAACTATTTGCTGACCTTTTATTTTGTTTTCCTTTTCCACCTCGGATATCTAATTTATTTCCCCTTTGGCATTCCGTATTTTGTTTTTAAATTTTTAATGCTAGCCTCGTTTTCATTTCACTTGTTTTGTACGGGACTTTTTTTCTCCAAATTAGGGAAATGTTTTTAGCGAAGTAAAATAAATAACATACAAGATTTAAGGCAGTTGAACGGAGTTGGGGTTGGTGTCTGACTGAAATGAAAGCATTTTTCTAAAGTATTTAGATGTTTGTTTTCAAATAAGAAAAGAAAATGAACTTACTTAAATTGTTTGAATTTATCGGATGTTGCATATACACAACTGGAAAAGTACTTGAATGGTACGAAGAAAAGAAAGAAGAAATTAAAGAACAGTGGAAATGAGAGAAGAAAAAGAAAGAAAGAAAGAAGAAAAAGAAGAAATAAAAGAAGAAAAGAAAGAAGAAATACAAAAGACAAGAAAGACGAAAAAATAAGGAAAATATGTAAAGAAACAGAATGACAGATCAAAAGAAAGAAAGAAAGAAAGAAAGAAAGAAGAAAAGAAAGAAGAAATAAAAAGACAGGAAAGACAAAAAAATAACGAACATATTTAAAGAAACAGGACATATCAATATAAAGAAAAAAAAAGAAAAGAGAATAGATGCCAACGTCCTAACTACCATCACTCACAGAATCAATGTGACGCTTAACAACAAACGCACCTCGAAGACCATGGCACTAGATATCAGATATCTTAAAAGCCTTTGACAAAATGTGTCACAAAGACTTACTACAACAGCTCACCAGTTATGGAATCACTGGAAGGGTCTTCTCGATCATAAAATCCTTCCTAAAAGGTAGGTCACTGAAAGTAGTTATTAATGGACAGCAAGCCGGAGCTCTAGAGGCCAACGCAGGCGTCCCACAGGGTCACTCCTCAGAACAAAACTCTTTTTGATCTATATAAATGATCTGCCTAAGAATATATTCAGATCATTTGTAAACATCTATGCCGATGATACCACTGTATACGGGCGAACCTCTAAAACTCTTGATGGTCAGAGATTGGCTGCTGACCTCTCTTCTGATCTTGTGCAAACGAGCCAATGGGGCAAAACTCACACACAATCTCAAGTGAAACTTGTACATACGATCCATTGCTAAGGATGCGGTTAAAATGGTCGGCTCCCTGTACCGCTCCAGTAAGTATCTGACTCCTCCTACTATCCTCTACGCTTACAAGAAAAAAAAATGGAGTACTGTTCCCATATTTGAGCGAGAGCTGACAAGATCTCGCTCTCCAGCCTTAATAGAATACAAAAGTGTTGTGGAGTGATTTCACAATGGAGGCTTGTATTTGTACTAAGTCGGTCCTAAAATACGTTCGACGTACAAAACGTTAGGAACTTGATATAATAGGTATAACGCAGAGTAATATAGTTGTGGTCGCTGATACTTTAATATCCGACTAACGGTCGTCCAGCATCGACTGACTCAGCGACCAACTGACTGACTGACTGAGTAACGATATTTAGTCACCACCCCCACGAGGGCATCATGTGACACAAGGCCGGTTTAACGTGGGATCTCCGAGCCCGTGGGATCTCCGAGCCCGTGGGCTTGTCCAAAAATATGCCCATTGAACCCGTATAAACGGGTTCAGGGTCGGTTTACCTCCCCGAAAGAGAATCCGCCCTTCGGCGTAGCCTCCTTCGGGTTCCTCCTCGCCCGAAGGCAGAGAGTTCAACCGATCAGCCAGTCGACTGACTGACCGACTCCCTCGTTACTCTTACTACTCCTACTTATTATAGGTGGGAGAGTCTATTAACTATAGAATAGGTTTGTTTCACTCTAACAAAAAGCGTCTTCGAGCCATTGTTGGTAAAGAATTATTCTCCATTCTTCAACCTCTCTCCCACAGGCGAGATGTGACAAGCCGCTCGATGCTCTGTCGTTACTTCAGCGGAAAGTGTTCGCACAATCTACATTCCCTTGCAATTTAAAATCTTCACGACAAGGGCACTCCATACCATTTACATTATAGCAAACCACTGACATTCCGTCCGTATTCCATCGGTGAGAAGTAAGTTCCACTCGAGCTTCTGCTTCCTGCGAACCACTGCCCTGTGGAACCGCCTTCCAAAAGAATGTTTCCACGATTACTATGATCTTAGCCCGTTCAAGACTATGGTTAACCGTTATGTTCCACTCCTATACGTATAAATGGCTTCCAAACGTAACCCTCTACCCCGGGTGGCCCCGAGCCTTATAAAGAGTGATCCTCGCTGTAAAAGTGCTTAGAATATTGTTGCCACATATGGTCCGGCGCCCTTGCTATTCACTTTGAGCTTCTTGATAAAATCCAAAGAGAATTAGCAATATTATTGTTCCTGATCTATCATATCGGCGTAACTCACTCTCCCACCGTCGTAAAGTTGCCTCCCTGTGCCTTTTCTATAAACACTTTCATTTAATTGTTCGGATGAGCTCTTCGCTATAGTACCTAGAGTGTTTTTTTGTTTTGTTTTAAATTTAAGTGCAGCACTAGCCTGGCGTCGAGATCTCATCAATTTACAGTTGAGCTGGCGAGATGTAGCGGTAAATTCTATGCTAACAGTTTCTTCTCTCGCACTTCTCTTGTGTGGAACTCCCTGCTTTCCAGTCTACTTTAATCTCTAAAAAATTAAATACAATGTCAATCACTATCTACTGCACTTCTGATCATTATTTTCTCTTCCCACTCATTACAAATATTTCTGTTCCTAGTTCTTCCACACCTTGTAACCCCTTATGTCTCATTGGTTTTACTGCCTTGTTTGGAGTGAAATCGATTAAAAAAACAATAAGTAAAACCCGTTCTTGTCAATTCTATTCACTTTTATATACTTTCCAGCTTTTGTGAGATTTTGGGTTTCGGGCATTGCATTTCTGATTGAGCTGAGACGAGTATTAATTATTAACCGTCCCTTGTATGTTAAGCCCTTGTATGTTAAACACACCAAATCAATTATAACAGGTCAGTCTTATTTAAGCCCTTGTATTTAAACACGCTAAATCCCGCTGTACTGGCGAGCTGATTAAAAATGACTGACAAAATCAACTCACTACATTATTTGAAGCATTTGCTTAGGACAAACCCGTAAATATTTCACACTCCTCTTATCGCCGAATGATCAACAGAATAAGCCACGCGAGGCTTAGCGTTCGGTTGTTGTTTTTTTTTTTTTTTTTTTTTTTGTGACTACTGCAAGGTTCAGTGCCATTTTCTAGGGGAGGGGCGTCATTTCCATTGAACCAGTTTCAACGGATATTAAATATAATAACGAACAGGAAGTTAATCGCCTTTGCAACTGACGGAATAATTAATGGAGCCTGGAACAAAACGGATGCAATGCTTTTGTTTAAAGAGACAAAGACTAGGAAATGTAGAATGAAATAACTTGTCTAATGTCATCAAATAGACTCAGTTGACTTGGTAGATTTTGTGATAACACTTGTTTCTTCATTCAATGTCAAAATGCGTTTCCATTATTATTATTATTATTATTATTATTATTGATTTTATAGAATAACATCGGTATATGCGTAAAAATTAGTCGGTTTTCTACTTAGGCCTCTTGGTAAACATTGGTCGGGTTTGTACATGATTTTATAGGTTGATCGGGTTTATCCTTGAGGCCATAAGAAAATATTAACAGAATTTATACTTGAGTGTATAGGTAAACATTGGTTGAATGTCTACTAGAGTTATTTAGCAAACATTGTTGTGCTTATAATCAAACGTTGACTGACCGACCCTTTCAAATATTCCCACAAGGTGTTGAATGGTTTCGCAGGCCTCCATGACACATTGATGAAGCGTATCTGCATTATCAATGCCTGCTGCATTTGTTTTAGGTGGGCCTACAGATAAAAATCCAATGGTTGGGGGACGAGGGAATGTGCAGGCCATGGAACTGGTCCTCCCCTACCTATCCACCTTTCATGATAGATGGCAGCCAGTGCATCGCGAACAATGTGACCCCCATCATGTATGAACTACATGTGTCTTCGTATTAGCAGGAGTGCATCCGCTACCAGGTCTGGAAGTGTGTTCGAAATAAAGTCCTGTAAGACGATAACAGCAAAGAATATGAATATAGTTTTTTGCCTTTTTTTCTATATTTTTTTGCCTTTTCTTCTATGTGTTTGCCTTTTCTTCTACATTTTTTTGCTTTTTCTCTTATATTTTTCTTTACCTTTTCTTCTTTATTTTTCTTTACTTTTTCTTCTATATTTTTTGCCTTTTCTTCTGTATTTTTTGCCTTTTCCTCTATATTTCTTTGCCTAACAGATGACTGTAATTTACTTGCATATTCAGAAAACAACGCAACTTTTTTCCTCTTTAGTCCTAAACAGATGAATCTCCTCCATATTGTTGCAGGTAGAATACAGGTTCAAATGGAGCCTGTTCTCGTCTCACACCCTCGAGCGTCAAAGGCAGACTAGAACCCGAATCGCAACGATATTATCAGGCACTTTGCTTCTTATTGAGAATACAAACAAAGGTCATAAAGCATTTATCAATTAATATTTTACTTTTTTGGAGACGTTTTTTGTTCACCTTACAATTTTATCAACTTTAACAGCAAATATTGGTCACAACCCGCCACCACCCCTGAGGTTTTATGTTTGTTTGTTTAGAAAAAAAAAAACGTCTAATTTTCTGATTCTAGCGACTATGTCATTTAGTGATTTTCCTAGCGTAGCTTAGATGTGGCACAAGGACGAAAATAGGGGGTACCCAGTGAGGATCGAACTCACTCGTAATTGTTCTATTGAGACAAGCTTGCTAACCATTACACCGGCTCGAGGTTCCCCCAGTCTCTGTCGTTTAAATTCTCTTGAGAAGTCAACTTAAATCAATCAATGTGTTTATCATGTAGGTCTCATTGAACCCATCCTTTGGGAGAAGTATACTTTAGATCTATATTGAACAGACCCAAATTAATCTGCTGATTACTTCATCGACCTACCAAAAAGGAATGGTTTCCTATTCTTTCTAAAACTTAACAGCCCTTGTCCCCTACCTCTCCATCCTAGTCTTTGTTCTGTCATCCATTTAGAGAATCTAGTTAGGCAATTTACTCAATGTTTCTCTGTATTTCACCTGCCTTCAATATGTCATGTGAGTGCCAAATTCTCCAAGCCTTCTCTCCTCGTTATGTGTTCTGGGAGTTTTAGATGTTTTGTTGCTTTCACTTTACTTAAAACTTCCTTGTTGCTCCGTCTATAGTATTCTCATCATCCTTCTGCAGAGCTACATCCCTTTTTTGTTTTCGTCTCTGAGTAAATTCGTCCAACATTCAACTGTGATATAAAAGGACAGTTAATAAATAGCAATTCTGAACTATTTTATGTTATCAAATCGATTTCGCAACTTCCCTTTATGTGGTAAACATGAGGAGTTTGGCAAAGGCCATCCTTCTTTGAAGCTTGTGAATTGGTGCTACAGAATCACAAACACAGAATTGTATGAAATAACAGAAACCATATCACTTGAGGACTATCAATAGCAGCATTTAACTCGAAGAGTATTCTATCTAAAATGTCTTCATAGAATTATTATATACCCTACTATTCAGACCAACATAATGGTTGTTAGATTCACGAAGTTTCGGCCGTTGAGCCTTGCAACCTTCGTCAGGTGTCTGTTGTCGATCTCTGTAGCACTTACGGAGTCCTGACCAAGACCCTTTATTCAATCGACGTGTTTAGACTATCGTCATTCTGCTTTTTATACTTAATCGAGATTTCATATTAGTTAATACTGACTTTTGTATCGCTTGTTCGATTCTCGCACTAAAACAGAGTATGTAACTTTTCAGTACTACCCAACCCAGGGATTGAACCCACAATTAAAGGTTAGGGAGTACGATGATAGAAAACTGAAGAAGGCCGGAGGAAACAACGGTCGAGATGTGTATAATGCTGCAAATCGTAAGACATAGAATAAGGATAATTATTAATCTAAAAAGAACAAACCCGATGCCTTAAAATACTTTTGGTCAATAATAGAAAAATGTTCTCGGCTGTCTGTAATGGGAATAGTTTTCTCTCTTTAAATGTCCTCTTTGCAATTATGACTTTATCCTATCATCTACAATTCTCTTGAAAAGTCAGGGTAACAGATATTCTTTTGGCATTTTTCCGTTTATCATTTTCCAGATTCCGATCTTCCATATATTTTGTCTGTTGTTCTGCAATCTCCGGTTGTCATAATTAATCAGTCATTTTTCAAATTTAAAAGTTTTGGCAAGCTAAATCAAAAAGTCAAATGACAACAAATTTCCTTTCAGCTCCAACAACAACAATAACTGTTCAGTATGTGTTTGTGTTTTACTCCCCACCCCCATCCTCCCGTCTCCTTGATATTAACCAATTCTTCAGTTCAGTAATGAGATGACTATATGACATCCATCAGCTAAGTGGACAAAGTCTGCCTACCAATATTCGAAGACTTAACTTTTAAGCTAATTCAAATAGGAAATATTAAACCTGATAGCAAACAATAACTACAAAATGTGGACGAGCTGTACATAAAATATTGTTTGTAATCTACGATTTCTTTCCTTTTCTTTCTAAGATTATCTTTTCTTTCTTTCTTTCTTTCTTTCATGTTTTCTTTCTTTCTTTCTTTTGTTTTAAGTTTATCTTTTCTTTCTTTCTCTCATGTTTTCTTTCTTTCATGTTTTCTTTCTTTCTTTCTTTAGAAGGTTTTCTTTCTTTCGTTTTAAGATTATCTTTTCTTTCTTTCATGTTTTCTTTCTTTCTTTCTTTAGAAGGTTTTCTTTATTTCTTTCTAAGATTATTTTTACTTTTTTTTTCTTTCTTTCAAAAATTATCTTTTTTTCTTTCTTCCTTTCTTTCTTTCTTTCTTTCTTAAGGTTTTCTTTCTTTCTTTCTAAGATTATCTTTCTTTCATGTTTTCTTTCTTTCTTTCTTTAGAAGGTTTTCTTTATTTCTTTCTAAGATTATTTTTACTTTCTTTCTTTCTTTATTTCTAAAATTATCTTTTTTCTTTCTTCCTTTCTTTCTTTCTTTCTTTCTTTCTTAAGGTTTTCTTTCTTTCTTTCTAAGATTATCTTTCTTTCATTCTTTCTTTTTTTCTTTCTAAAATTATCTTTTCTTTCTTTCCTTTTCCTTTCTTTCTTTCTTTCTAAGATTATCTTTTCTTTCTTTCATTCTTTCTAAGATTATCTTTCCTTTCTTTCTTTCTTTCTTAAGGTTTTCTTTCTTTCTAAGATTATCTTTTCTTTCTTTCTTTCTTTCTTTCTAAAATTATCTTTTCTTTTTTTCTTTCATTCTTTCTAAGATTATCTTTCCTCAAGGACACATGGTACAGTGGATAAAGGCGTTGGTTAGATCCTGTGACAGGTCCCAAAGAGTGTGAGTTCAATACCCGGTTAAGGCAGTGGAGAACTTTCAGAGGGAAATTAGCAGGAGATGACTAATAACTGACATCCATCAAACATGGCACGTGGAATTAGAACAGTCTACCCCAGTGAGCGAAATAAAGGGTTCAGTTTGACATTCCAACCACCTGAAGAAGGCCGGAGCGTACAATGGCCAAAACGTTGTGATAAATATGGCGACAAAGATGAGGATAATAGTCCGAATAATGTAAATAATTATCTTTTCTTTCTTTCTTAAGGTTTTCTTTCTTCTTTCTTTCTCTCTCATTCGTGTTTGAATTTCTCCTTCTTTCTTTCTAAATATAACTTTTTTCTCTTTTTTTATTTCTTAAGATTATTTCTTTCTTTCTCTTTTATTTACTTTTCTTTCTGTCGTTTCAATAATTAAATTTTCCCTATAGCCCACAAAAGCACAATTTCATAAGAGAAATTGTACATTTGTTCAATAAAAAGAAGAAAAGATACGAAACGTAAAAAGTCTCAAATAAAAAAATTAAAAAATTCACAAAGAAGGGAAAAAGTTAAAAGGGAAAAAAAAGAACAAAAAATAAATAAAATGTGATAGAAACGAAGACAAGTAAAGATTTGAAAAAGAAAGAGGCTACGAAAAGACGAAAGTGATAAAAAGAAGGAATGTATAATGAACGAGGCAAAAAAAAAAAACATGAATGACAATGAATGAATGAATGAATGAATGAATCAAAAAGCGAACGACAAAAGTTACAGTATTTGATAAGAAGAGAAATAAAGAAAGAAGATGAAGAAAGAAGATGAAGAAAGAAGATAAAAGTCACTCTTATAAAAATGTCCCTTTAATCTTTTCTCGGCTTCTATTTATCTATCTGTTGTGTCGGAAACCTACCCCCCCCTCTTGAAGATGAACTTATCTGCGTCTGTAAACAAAGACTTTAAATAGTGGCATGTCAGTTGACATGGGGAGACCGAGAGACAGACTCTCGGCGACTGTCGAACTCTCTGCATTAGCAGAGGGGAACCCGGACGAGGCTTTGCCGAAGGGCAAGGTTTCGTCCGGGGAGGTTGACAGGGCCTGAACCCGTCTAGGCGGGTTCAGAAAGGCCATATTTTTGGCCGAGCCTATGGGCTCGGAGATACCCACATTAAACCGACCTTGTGCCACATTCGATCCTCGTGGGTGGATTGATAAATACTGAGTCCGAGAGACAGACTCTCGGCAACTGTCGAACCCTCTGCATTGGCAGAGGGGAACCCGGACGAGGCTTTGCCGAAGGGCAAGGTTTCGTCCGGGGAGGTTGACAGGGCCTGAACCCGTCTAGGCGGGTTCAGAAAGGCCATATTTTTGGCCGAGCCTACGGGCTCGGGGGTACCCACATTAAAACGGCCTTGTGCCACATTCGATCCTCGTGGGTGGATTGATAAATACCGAGACCGAGAGACAGAGAAGTTCTTAGCTGAGCTAGTTATTGACTCCTCAGGCGATTTCTGTACCTTTTTACCAACCTATTAAAACCCCTTTTTATTGTTACGTGTTATTTGGCGTTTGTCTCTACTAACCCCAAATCAATATCATAACACTATCTTTAACTAAATAATTTTCCACGTCAAGGGTATGATGATAAATTATCAGGTCATCCCATAAGTTCTGTCCGAATTTTAACTTTTTATTAAAATGAACGAAATTTAAAGAGTATTTTATAATGTCTAATGGAGCTGAACATTATTTTTATGTTTAGATGCATTTAAACTGATCAAATTTTATTTCAGAGAACAATAAAATTAAATTTTGTTTGATTAAAACCCTGCTAACATGGAAGTACCCAAGAATCATTTGAGGCACATAATGCTTTATGACTTCAAGTAAGGAAACTCAACAGCAGAAGCGGCTAGAAACATTCACTCAGTTTATGGAGAGGAATGTGTGAATGAAAGAAATTGCAGAAGAGGGTTTTCAAAATTCAGAGGTGGAGATTTCACCCTTGAAGATGAAGATCTAACCGGACGTCCAGTTGAGTTTGATGAAAAGCTTCTTGAAGCAGCCCTTGAAGAAAATCCTGCTTTATCAGTTGAGGAATTGGCAGTGGTTCTCAGTTCAAACCATGCAACTGTTCATCGTCATCTTCAAAAACTTGGAGGCGGATATGCAATATAATTGACCCTGTTCTGGCATCTCGTCTACAGTCGCTCTCTCACAGACGCGCCGTCGCCTCTCTCTGTCTTTTTTACAAATACTTTCATGGTAATTGCTCCGAGGAGCTGCATTCGCTGGTTCCCAGACTTCATGAATTCAAGCGCCCTAAAAGGCTGGCATCCCGCTCTCACCCTTTCACTGTCGAAACTACTAAATGTAGCTGTTTCTTCTACTCCAATAGCTTCATGTCTCGCACCTCTCGCCTGTGGAACTTCCTTCCCTATTCCAGTTTCCCTGAGAACTATAATCTCCAACTATTCAAATGTAATGTCAATTGACATTTCCAGTTGCCTTGATCTATCCACTGCCCTTCTCATCCTTTCCTCTATCACTTCTATCTGATCTTGCTCCAAATCTTCTGTAACCCCTTTGTGTCCTAGTGGCTTTCCGCCTTGCTTTGGGTGAAACGCTTAAAAAAAAAAAATTCCTAAACTTGGAAAATTGGTGCCTCATGAATTGTCTGAAAACAACCTCAAATCCCGAGTTGACATCTGCTCTTCTCTACATTCTCGCCAACTTGTTTCACCTTTTTTGGATAGACTTGTGACTGGCGACGAAAATGGACCTTTTATCAAAATGTTAAGCGTCGTAGACAGTGGCTTGGTAAAGGGGAAGGACCCCAGCCACAGCCGAGAAGGGAACTTCATCGGCAAAAGATTCTTCTTTCAATCTGGTGGGATCGCCAAGGAATAATCTACTTTGAATTCTTACCATCTAATTCAACAATTAATGCTCAAATATACTGTCAGCAATTAGAGCGTTTGAACCAAGCTTTGAGGAAAAAAAGACCCGCTCTAGTGAATCGAAAAGGGGTGATGTTTCATCAGGACAATGCGCGACTCCACACAGCAAGAATCACATCACAAAAGATCGAAGAACTTGGTTGGGAGAAAATTCCTCATCCACCTTATTCTCCCGATCTTGCTCCTTCAGACTACCATTTGTTTTGTAGCTTACAGAATCATTTGGAAGAAACAGCTTTTGTAACACAGGAAGAGGTTAAAACTGACATTTGTGAGTTCTTCGAATCAAAGCCAAAAGAATTTTCAGTAATGGAATTATTAAGCTTGTTAATAGATGGAAGGAAGTCATAGATAATCAGGGAAAATACATTGTTGACTGAATCTGTAATTAAATGTAACTTGTTTTCTTTATTCAAAATTCGGCAGAACTTATGGGATGACCTGATACATCCACGTCCTGGCGAAGACGATAAAGTACGCCCAACAGCAAGGCCACTGATCAAGTTTTGAGGAACTTCGAACCTCCTCGTAATTGCTGGTGTTTCCAGGTCCGCCCTTACCACGGGTGGTAGCACCTGTTAGGGTCCCAGCTATGGGTAAATAGTTAAACCCCAAACTGGAATCAAAACATTATGAAAGTGTAAAGATAGGTTTTAGTACCAGAAATACTTTGTAAGAAATTATTACCAGCAATAAACTTTTGAAGAAAAAATTATTGCCAACAATACATTTTTGAAAAAATAATTATCAGCAATAAAAATCTTGTCGGCATGAAATAATTCATTAAGGTTGATATACCGTAAAAAAAAACAAACGAAACCAAATCTAAATAGTTATCGATTGCTTAATAAAAGATTCGTACGGAGATGCGCCGGATCAGCGCTTAATCAAAAACTTCACACGCATTTACACACACACATACACAGATAGACAGACACACACACATATATATATATGTATACACTTTCACAGGTACTCGTACCCTCCCACCGAGCATACTCAACCACACATACACCGACCCACACACCTATACCCTTACGCATACACGCACTCAGCACCTCCCCAAGTGTATACTCCCACAGGCGGCTTGCTGGTCCCAAACACATATCCACACCCAAACACATATTCACCCACATGTTGACATCGATACATGCACATACAGACCCCGACCAACATTTACACAAGCTCGGTTTGTTAACAGACATTATTAGTTTGCAGAATGTTCTATTTTTCATTCAGACATCTCTTTGTCACCGCTCGTTATAAATGTAAGCGTGTCCTCAAAAAGGCAATGTCACTATTCGCTGCTAGAATGAGATAACCGTATAGCCTGTCACAAGTTTGGTTGTAGAAATTACTGGCGGCTCTGCAAGAGCGCACTGAACAAGCGTAAACCCCTACACCCCTCCTCTCTTCATTCATTTTAAAGTATTATCATTGACTGCAGATAAAGCAGAGAGCTTTGTCTGGAAATTCTTCTCCAATTCCACTCTTAACTCACCTGGAGTATCTCTACCTGATATTTCATCCTTGAACCGTGTCTATTTATTGATAAACACGTAACACCATCCTTGGTTTCTGCCATCATTTCTAAACTCATTCCCCATAAATTTATACGAATTCGGAAGTTTCGTGTAATTGTTCTAAAGAAACGTATTCCTTTTCGCTTCCAACTTTACAACAAATGTCTCTCTATTTCTTGCTTTGCAGCTTATCGGAATCTCTTCTGTAGTTCCTGTCTTTAAGAACCCCGGGGAACTATCTGACCTCCTCGGATTATCGCCCTATTAGACTCTTATCTCTTTTTGGCAAAGTACTAGAGGACTTGAAGAGGATGCAAACAAGGAGGAAGTTTATACTTAACATCAAAGATGAAGAAGAAACTCGAGGTAACGGAGGTATGGGTCTAGAGAATGATGCTGAGGATATAATGGACCGAGTGTGTGAGCAACGATGAGGTTTTGTAGAGAATGCAAACAAGGAGTAAGCTTATACTTAACATCAAGTAGAAGCAGCTGAAATGTCTGACTCACGTAATGAGAAAGGAGTGCTTGGAGAACCTGATAGGCACAGGTCGAATAGAGAGAAAGAGAAATAGAGAGAAAGAGAGGCGGGGGAAAGCAACGCATGACATACCTAGTGGAATTAACCAAATGGATGACAGAACATGTCCTGGGGGAAGTAACAAAGGGACAAAACTTATTGAGACCTACAATAGATACGGGGAAGTGGAGGGCCATGATCACCTACGTCCTGATAGGGCACGGCATATAAAAAGAAGACTAGAAACTCTAATCAAGCGCCGAATTGTTTAAGCCTTTTACTTCACACAACTTCCTTTCGGATAAACAATGTCTTCGGTTTCTCCAGGTCTACCGCCGATGTTAACGGCCGTCACTGAATTTGTCTATCAAGCTTTACATAAGAACGCTGAAGCTCGGTCTGTAGCTCAAAGTATCTCAAAAGGGCTCTAAAGGGTTTGGTATGCTGGCGTTCGCAACACCTTCAATGGGTATGATGTCTTTGGACATATGCTGTTTTTGATCTTCATCAACGATCTTCCCGATGTCACCAGTTCCCAATTAGGCAATTATGCAGATGACACAACTATTTACTTCTGTCTAGTATTAGATACGGCAAAGTAAAGGCAACTGCTCTCGAAGAGGACCGCCAATCAGTGGTTAATTGGGACAAGAAATGGCTTGTAAATTTTAACTTCTCTAAAACAAAGCTGTTTACATTTAATCAGCACAACGAAACCTTTCTTTATGCCATCAAAAAGGCTGATGGTAAACTACAGGAGAGCAACAGACTACGCCTTCCTGGGCTCACGTTTTCCTCTGACATGAAGTTGAGCGCCTAAAAAGAATCAATTGCTAGGTATGCTACTAGGAAAGTTGGTTCACTGTGTCGTGCCAAAAGCAAATTCTCCTCAGAATCCATCTTGCACATTTATAAATCTACCATTCGTCCGTGCATTGAATACTGCTGTCACATCTGGTGTTCCTGTTGTATATCTTGATATTCTTGACAAAATTCAAAGAAGGGTTTGTAATGAGTCTTGATTTCAGTCACCTTCTCTCCAAAGTATTTCTTTCAGTTCTTTTCTAATAGTCTTCTTTCTCACTTTCTTGCTTCCCTACCAACTACAATCTTCAACAATTTAGATGCAACGATAATCGCTATCTTCTGTCTTTCTTAATCCCGTTCCATTGTTATCCTTTTCTCGATTCTCCTCACAAAAGTTTTCTCATTCTCTTTCAATCCCTCTAATCCTCTGCGTCCAAGAGGCATTATCACCTTGCTTGGGTTGAAGTGATTTTTAAAATATGGGGATAATAATAACAATAGTTAGCTTAGTAAAACGGCATTATCATCAATTGTGTTTTTTTTTGTTTTGTTTTTTATAAGATTTTTAATAGTTTTTAAATAACCTATTATAATTCATCTGTTTCCTCATTAGTTAACCCATACGTACGTTTCAACCTGACCTTACTTCATATTCCGATTTGATTGTGTAGAAAAACGGAAAAGACATATCAGAGACTCTACTGGGTTTCAATAAGAAAAAGAAAGAAAGGAAGATAGAAAAGGCAATAACATTTTCATATGTTTAACGTCTGCTTCAGTGAAACGACACAAATTGTCAATTTCAAATCTTTTCATTTGTACCCCCTTACTTCCTTTAGTAACAACTAGAATTCATTTTTAAGATTGTTAATGCAATGTTTTGTTAAAATTGTTACGCTCAAATATTTAACAATGTGATAGGGGAATTCCACGTGTATTTTATGGATGTCTAACTAGCAAGGAGGCTATTGAATCGTTAACTTAAGAATTGAGATTCATCAGAAAATTCATATAGGAAAAACGTGAAATGTTCACGATATTTCTCGTTCATAAATAGTTTCCATTTTGAGAGTAACTAAATTTATCTCAGGTTCTTTGATTCGTTTGTATAACGAGACTCATTTTAGTAATTGCAACTTTTCTTTGACTATTGTTTGATTTTTGCGAATAGCGTATAGTTTTCATTTTTGTTTGTTTCTTTGGTTGGTTGGTTGGTTGGTTGGTTGGTTAGCGGCATATCAATACCTCTATTCGTTATTTAATGCCGAAATCTAAATATTTTTTTACAGCTTCAACCTAATATATTTTGAACGCAATTGTAGACCTTCAACTACAGACAAAATGTATCATTGGTCAATTTCCTATAAAATATATTGTTGGTCGTTTTGCTATAAAGATGTATTACTGGGAATTTTACTATAAATATGTATTGTTGGTCATTTTTAATATAAAAATGTGTAGCTGGTATTTTTACTATAAAAATGTATTTTTCTTTTTATTTCGGGGCACCCTATTTGCCCATAGCTGGAACTCTAAATGGTGCTACCACCTGGGGTCAGGGTGGAACTGAGAACAACAAGAGTTAAGAGGTATTCCCACGCTCCTCAATAACCCAAGACAATAGTGAAGGTGGCAGAAATACGAGAAAAGTTGGTGTCATTCTATTTTCAGAGTTAACCAGTCAGCATCAAGTTTGAATAAATAATAATTAAAAGTACCCATGAGAAAAGCTATTTTTATGAAAAACTGCTTTATGAGAAAGATTTTATAAATTTCAAGCCACTGTAATGTTAATTTTGGATTAATTCATTGATTCGTTAGTTTTCTACGGCAGGTTATTTCAAGCCTGAAATAGTTTTCGATTTTAAGCATTTTTAGTGATAATAATGGCTTTGTGATACAAATCTTACTAATTAACCCATCTTTGGAGGGAGAAGTGATGAATTCATACGTTTCCTAAAGAATATCACGAACCCAAATCGAATTGGAACTCGGCTACCCGATTAATAATTTCTAGCCATTATACCACCCGCGCGTCCAAGCTTATAGCACCGGGTATACCATAGCGATCACCGATTTAGGTACCGACCCGGCTCGATATTGCTTAACTTCGGTGATCTTATAAGAACCGATATTTTAACGGGATATGATATAAGCCATAACTGTTAGGTCAATGAATGCCGAATGTTTCCTGTATGGAAACGAATAATCTCACCATTACCATTGTAAAGCGAGCATTAGAGGTCTCATCCGAAATTAGAACTCGGGTCGCCGAATTTATCTTTTGCACAGCTGTGTAACAAGCTGCCAGTGCATGCTAGTACGCGTGTGTGTACCTAACTTCAAATGAAATTTATACACACACACGCACACAAATATATATATATATATATATATATATATATATATATATATATATATATATATATATATATATATATATATATATATATGCATGCAAGCGTTTTGTAGGCTTGTGTCAGTGTGCTAAAGGTGACGTGTGGTGCAGATGAAGCAGATCTTGTAATATAAAAGAATTGTTTCGAAAAAAAATCACAGCGGTGATTTCAAAGATATGCACTAATAAACGCATACGCCGGATGGACAGACAAAAGTAAGTCCTTTGAAGATGTCAGTTCTTCGTGAGGTTTACGGCAAAGAGGAAGGGAAAAGCAAAAATTGATGCTGACGAATGAAATGTGCGGGTATTTGAGTAGAGCGGTGAGAAAGCGGCTTGCCTTTCGAACGTTTTGCTATGCGAATACCTGAAAGGGGGGCGGTTTCTATGGAAATCGGGGCAAGTTCACTAAAGGTGAGTTTTATTCTTTGCTACTGCTTGTGATGTAAAGATGGCGTCAGTTTTTGTTAATGTTGTCTCGCCGAAAATGACACGGTTTTGGGGGGGGGTCTTTTTTCGCATGGCAGAATCGACAGAAAAAGAGCATAAAAAACGAATTATTATTATTATTATTGTTATCATTATTATTATTATTACAAGGAAACACAAAGCCAAAAATAGGACAAAAAAGGACTAATGTAGATGACAGATAATAAAAAAAATGAAGTGAGAAAAAGTATATAATGAAGAAGAAATAAAGATGCAAAAGAAAGAAAGGATAATGTAAAAGAAAGAAAGGAAGAAAGAAAGAAAGAAAGAAAGAAAGAAACAACGATGTAAAAGAAAGAAATGATGATGTAGAAGTAAGAAAGTAAAAATGAAATAAAGAAAGAAAGAAAGATAGAAGCAAATAAATAAATAAAGAAAGAAAGAAAGAAAGAAAGAAAGAAAGAAAGAAAGAAACCGAGTGTATTGTTATAGATACCAACATCAAAAACCGAACCGGGGAGATATGTGTTCGCATTTTGTCTGAAGTCGCTTGTGTTTAGGTGTAACTCTCCTTAGAAAAACATGAATTTACATCGCTGCATTCTGTTCAGTCGACGGATACTCTTAAAAAACCTTGTTCCTGGTATGTCACAATAATTGAGGGAAACGAATATCTAATCTCTCTGTCTCTCTGTCTCTCTGTCTCTCTCTCTCTCTCTCTGTCATAACAACTTCTAATCATCACAGGTACTATTTCACACGCACGCACACGCACACACACACACACACACACACACACATATATATATATATATATATATATATATATATATAGTTAAATGATAATGTTAATATATTGTTAATTATTTTAAATTATGCTTGAAATCTTTACATTTAAATAATATGGAATTTGTTTTTAATAAAACCGGCTGTATTTTTGTATGTTGTTGCTAACTAAAATAATTCCGTATTTAGTTCATTTCACAATATATATATATATATATATATATATATATATATATATATATATATATATATATATATATATATATGTATGTATAATTTCCGATTGAGTTCATTTCACAATATATATATATATATATATATATATATATATATATATATATTGTGGAATGAACTAAATCCGGAATTATTTTAATTATTTATACTTAGTCCATTTCATAATATACGATGTACTTTCTTTACGTTAAGATACGCTTCGAGCAGATATGAGCGTTCGAAACAAATCATGGGAAATTTGTAGTTTAAAAACAGTAATTTGACCTTGCTAACCAGACGCTTTCTCTGTAGCCAAGTGGTATATCACGTCAGGCTATATGACGGTTCCGTGTAAGATACAGGTTCGATTCTTGTCAGAGGACACATATTGTCTATGAAATTTCTCGACCATTCAGGCCGGTAAATGTTGTTAATATTGTTTATTATAAACAGAGCATTTACTTTGTAAATTTGTGTCTATTGACAAAGTATAATCAGAAAATATGTTTATTTTCTTTATTACTATAAAACCTATTTTTAGTAGGTATACGTGTTTGGATTGTTGTCTCTGCTTTTTACTTTCTTAAACATTAAAATTAATAACAACGGGCCTAGATCATGAAGTCCTACTAAAGAGACATTTCCGCCAACACCCCACCCCACTACCAAGAATCGAACCTGTATCCACTTTGCTATCGTTACCGATTTGACAACAGCAGACTATATTGATACTGAGAAGTTCAAAAAAATTAGGAATGTATTCTCCGCTGGAAAAAATACGATACAGCTTTGAACAGGGGGGAGAGCAATATTTTTTTAGTCGGACTTTTCGATTTAGGCCTGTTTTTATTGATTTCACCGTTTAAGAAAATAAAAAATTGGAATAATAATTCAACCACATGTTCCTACTAAAAAATCTGTGCGCAGGTCTGTAAATGCCGTAGCCTCACCTGTGGAGGATCGGTGTGCGATATGAAGGTAAGAAGTAGGAAGTGAAAAATATGAGGATAAGGAGGATAGATAACGATCACTCCTTGAATTAAACAAATTAAGATTGTAACGTTCAAGAAAGCATCCACAATGGAGCCTGTTCTACAAACTTTCTGAGTGGAAGTATCTGTCTATATTTCTGAGATGAGGTATTATGTACATTATTTACATTATTCGGACTATTGTCCTCATCCTTGTCGCCATATTTATTACAACGTTTCGGCCGTTGTACCCTTTATTTCGCTCACTGGGGTAGACTGTTCTAGTTCCAAAACAGTCTACTTGCCTTATGTGAAGGGGTCTTCAGAGAAAATACAAAGGATATGCGGTCCATATAACATCAGGACAACCTTCAAAAACTGGACGTCACTTCGCAGATATCTCTCCCGAATAAGACCCCCCCCCATAGAGGAGAACATGAATAAAAATTTGTCTACTGAGTTTTTTTTTTTTTTTTGCCTTGTTAATGGTGATCATGTTGGGGGGGGGGGGTATAATTGTTTTTTCTTAATTAGTGATGAGTTTAAATTGTTTGTTTTGTCATTAGGTAAATATGTATCCATATATAAGGGTTCTTAAATTTTTTCCTTCTGGTTACTGAGTACTTGATTTCTATAGAATACTGTGATGTATTAATATATTTTCTGTGTTATTCATTTTTTTATTTTTGTACAATTACTTCAATTTCTTCATGATGTGTATAGTTACTGAAATTGTTGTTCATTAAAGTTTGTTTTGTGTTTTCGAGTTTGTAATAAAATATTTCGCGTGTAGAGATTATTAAACAGATTAGATTAGTGGGGTATCTCAACAATATAGTTTAAGATTTTAAACACAGGACTTCGAAAAGCTGACATTAAATATTGGAACTGGTTTGCACTGACAAAGATTTTGGGGATTGTTATATTAAATGATAGAATCGAAGCTAGAATATCACAGGAAGAGCAGATGCTGCAAATCACGTGATACTGATTCAATTTTCCAAGTCAATCTCGATAATTATGACCGAATAATGTAGAGGATGTCTTCAGATCTTTGGTTCGCACCGTTCACAAGTAGCATCTCATCATTTCGCCCCAAGTGGAAGATTGTTGCATTGTATGATGTCTGTAGATCTATCATTCAGTTTAAGTCTATCTATATATTATATTTTTCGCCATATAACAGGTCACGGCGTATAATACACACCTATAATGTACTAAGGAATATTACGAGAAAATCTAAATATTTAACTGACTATTCATCAATTTATATTGTTTTTAATTTTATTTTAACATTATTTTGATTGGTAATTATAATTTAATCGTTTATAATCACATACACATTTAAATCAGGGCTCATCATGGTACTAGAGTGTCGAACAGAAGTACGTGGATGTTAGTCGAGTGCCGTAACTTCGACCCAGAGGCTTACCCAAAACCAACCCCATCCATCGGGAAAGAGTTGCTACATTAGGCTTTTGAAAATGTCAAGACCTGCCCATGAAGCTCAACAGATTTCTTTTATCTTTAAATTGACAAAAATTCCTGGTGAAGAATTTGAGTATTTCCGCGTAGCATTCGCTACAGTTTACAATTCAAAGTTTTCCTTCTCCTGGGTTGGTTACCACTCAAAATTAGAGAGCGCAGCCTACGCACACTATTTAAATTTATGATTGACTTCTGACATTTCCTTTCTGGATGTAGATGATCATAACTCCCATTGATCCGTTATGATTATTATTTCTGACTTATTATGTCTGACTTAATATCTCTTACTTATTTCAGACTTATTATGTCTGACTTGTTTTCTCTTACTTATTTGTGATTTATTATGTCTGCTTTAATATCTCTTACTTATTTCTGACTTATTTTGTCTAACTTATTATCTCTTATTTATTTCTGAATTATTATGTCTGTCTTATATCTTACTTATTTCTAACTTATGATGTCTGATTAATATCTCTTACTTATTTCTGACTTATTATGTCTAACTTATTATCACTTGCTTATTTGTGACTTACTATGTCTGACTTAATATCTCTTACTTATTTCTGACTTATTATGTCAGACTTCTTATCTCTTACTTATTTCAGACTTATATCTAACTTATTATCTCTTACTTATTTCTGACTTGTTATGTCTGACTTATTATCTCTTGCTTATTTCTGACTTATTATGTCTGACTTATTTCTGACTTGTTATGCCTGACTTTTTATCTCATATTTATTTCTCACTTATTTGGTCTGACTAAATATCTCTTACTTATTTCTCACTTATTATGTGGGACATCTTTTCTCTTATTTATTTCTGTCTTATCATATCTGTCTTATCCCTTATTTATTTCTAAATTATTCTGTCTGACTTAATAACTCTGATTTATTATATCTGACTTAATATCTGTTACTTATTTCTGACTTATTATGTCAGACTTATCTCTTACTTATTTCTAACTTATTATGTCTGATTAATATCTCTTACTTATTTCTGACTTCTTATGTCTGACTTAATATCTGTTACTTATTTCTGACTTATTATGTCAGACTTATTATCTCTTACTTATTTCTAAATTATTATGTCTGTCTTATCTCTTACTTATTTCTGACTTATTATGTCAGACTTATTATCTCTTACTTATTTCTGACTTATATCTAACTTATTATCTCTTACTTATTTCTGACTTATTATGTCTGATTTCTTAGCTGTTACTTATTTCTGACTTATTATGTGTGACATCTTTTCTCCTATTTATTTCTGACTTATCATATCTGTCTTATCTCTTATTTATTTCTAAATTATTCTGTCTGACTTAATAACTCTGATTTATTATATCTGACTTAATATCTCTTACTTATTTCTGACTTCTTATGTCAGACTTATCTCTTACTTAATTCTGACTTATTATGTCTGACTTATCTCTTAAATACATCTGACTTATTATGTCTGCCTTAATATCTCTCACTTATTTCTGACTTATTATGTCTGACTTCTTATCTCTTAGTTATTTCTGACCTATTATTTCTGACTTAATATCTCTTACTTTTTTCAGACTTATTATGTCTGACTTATTATCTCTTACTTATTTCTGACTTATTATGTCAGACTTCTTATCTCTTACTTATTTCAGACTTATATCTAACTTATTATCTCTTACTTATTTTTGACTTATTATGTCTGACTTCTTAGCTCTTACTTATTTCTGACTTATAAGTCTGACTTAATATCTCTTACTTAAATTATTATGTCTGTCTTGTCTCTTACTTATTTCTAACTTATTATGCCTGATTAATATCTCTTACTTATTTCTGACTTGTTATGTCTGACTTAATATCTGTTACTTATTTCTGAATTATTATGTCTGACTTAATATCTCTTACTTATTTCTAAATTATTATGTCTGTCTTATCTCTTACTTATTTCTAACTTATTATGTCTGATTAATATCTCTTACTTATTTCTGACTTGTTATGTCTGACTTAATATCTCTTTCTTATTTCTGACTTATTATGTCTGACTTATTATATCTTACTTATTTCTGACTTATTATATCTGACTTATTATACCTGATTTATTATCTCTCACTTGATATGCTTTCTTGGGAAATATAATGGAGTGGTTTCCCGTTGCCTTATCCACAAAAACAGCACAACTTACTTAATGAGCTTTTGTAAATGGATGGCAGAACAGGGATCGCGAGAGTTAGCACAAAGATAAATTGCTAGAACTATAAAGAAATTGTGGAGAGCCATGTTTTCCTATGTCAGAAAGGCACATAGAAGAATTTATAACCATTCTCGCTTTCCTTTGCTATCTTGTCTTGGAGATTTTTCAGCTTTCTTTCTGAGTCTGCCATCAACACATCTCTGTCATCCTCGTTGTTGTTAAGATAATGACCACCGGTAATAAATCCTGGTAGGTCATCATCTTTTCTTAGGATTCTCTTTATCTATATCTATATAATACTAAAAGTCTGATTGTGTGCGTGTTTGCCTGCTTATTTGGTACTTCCGTCCGTTCAGCGCATAATGATTTAAGTTAATCTGATTTAAGTGAATAAGTTTTAAAAATACGAGTTTTTTTTTTTTATACAGTAAGTACTTTTATTTTAACTTTCCTCAAGCAGACAATTTTTTATTTAAAATATTTTAATTTAAAGACATACAAAGAGATACTACTTTGCTGTTTCGTCCAGTTGTTTGTAGGGTTATTATTTATATTTCAACTTTCATTAAACAATTTTTAAAAAATATTTTTGGCATATCATTATAAAGTTAAACATAAACTTATAAAAGAGACCACACCAATGACAACACGAACAAATTAAAATATTTAACTGAATCATAATAAAATTAACTTTTATTTAAATTGAATGATGAAATCAAATTCATTGTTTTATAACCTGAACTGTCAATGACGCAATGGATCACGGGTAGTCTAGCGTTGAATAAATCCGGTGAGAAAATATGGAAAACGGTAGACTCCTCTTTCCATGTTTATGTACGTGCTTAATTGGTTTTCTGTCTGCATGCAGGCGTTTTGTTCCCAGTGAATGTTGCGGGTTCAGGAGGGTGGATAAGGAAAGCGAAAATAAAGGACTAACTATTAACTATCAGAGAGAATTTCTGGTCGTCAGTTGGTGAGGCAGCCAAAGGATCGAATCCTGACGTGGGACATCAGAATCGTCCGGGAACAGAAATTTAACTATTTGGATAGTGTAATAGCAGGCTACGGAAAATGTGGCACAGAGTTCCGAAGGAGGATGGGAACAGCAAAAACTGACTTTCAGAAATTAAGCAAAGGACTAAGTGTTGTGGACTTGTTAGGGGCCAGAAATAAAGTCACAAAAGCTGGGAAAGTCCATGCGTGCGTGGGTAAATTACCATAACACTATCTATCTATCTATCTATCTATCTATCTATCTATCTATCTGTCTGTTGAGGCCTTGTTAGGGCCAGGAATAAAGGCACAAAGAGAGGAATTGAGTTAAACAAATATATTAACAGAAACACTAATACAAACATATAAAAACGAGAGTGTTACAGCAAGAATGTTCGGCCTGACTGTCAGAGCTGACTGGAAATGTCCCTCTCCAAAAGGCAGTACCTGCTCCTACTTATAGCTGGGAAAGTCCATGCGTGCGTGGGTAAATTACCATAACACTATCTATCTATCTATCTGTCTGTTGAGGCCTTGTTAGGGCCAGGAATAAAGACACAAAGAGAGGAATTGAGTTAAACAAATATATTAACAGAAACACTAATACAAACATATAAAAACGAGAGTGTTACAGCAAGAATGTTCGGCCTGACTGTCAGAGCTGACTGGAAATGTCCCTCTCCAAAAGGCAGTACCTGCTCCTACTTATAGCTGGGAAAGTCCATGCGTGCGTGGGTAAATTACCATAACACTATCTATCTATCTATCTGTCTGTTGAGGCCTTGTTAGGGCCAGGAATAAAGACACAAAGAGAGGAATTGAGTTAAACAAATATATTAACAGAAACACTAATACAAACATATAAAAACGAGAGTGTTACAGCAAGAATGTTCGGCCTGACTGTCAGAGCTGACTGGAAATGTCCCTCTCCAAAAGGCAGTACCTGCTCCTACTTATAGCTGGGAAAGTCCATGCGTGCGTGGGTAAATTACCATAACACTATCTATCTATCTATCTGTCTGTTGAGGCCTTGTTAGGGCCAGGAATAAAGACACAAAGAGAGGAATTGAGTTAAACAAATATATTAACAGAAACACTAATACAAACATATACAAACGAGAGTGTTACAGCAAGAATGTTCGGCCTGACTGTCAGAGCTGACTGGAAATGTCCCTCTCCAAAAGGCAGTACCTGCTCCTACTTATAGCTGGGAAAGTCCATGCGTGCGTGGGTAAATTACCATAACACTATCTATCTATCTATCTGTCTGTTGAGGCCTTGTTAGGGCCAGGAATAAAGACACAAAGAGAGGAATTGAGTTAAACAAATATATTAACAGAAACACTAATACAAACATATACAAACGAGAGTGTTACAGCAAGAATGTTCGGCCTGACTGTCAGAGCTGACTGGAAATGTCCCTCTCCAAAAGGCAGTACCTGCTCCTACTTATAGCTGGGAAAGTCCATGCGTGCGTGGGTAAATTACCATAACACTATCTATCTATCTATCTGTCTGTTGAGGCCTTGTTAGGGCCAGGAATAAAGACACAAAGAGAGGAATTGAGTTAAACAAATATATTAACAGAAACACTAATACAAACATATACAAACGAGAGTGTTACAGCAAGAATGTTCGGCCTGACTGTCAGAGCTGACTGCTGTAAACTTTCCTCTCTCCAAAAACCAGTAACTGCTCGTATTTATAGATCGGAGAGTCCATGCGTGCGTGGGTAAATTACCATAACTTTAAGACATCGGAATATTTCGTTAGAAACATAAAAAAAATACTGAAGTGCTATGTCATATCTATCTTCGATTGTTTAATTGATTCGGTTTTTACGGCTTATCGACCCTTTGCAGATTATTTAAAGCCAGAAAATATTTTTCGATAGTAAGAATTTTATTTTTAGATAATAATGATTTAGTGATACAAGCCTAACTAATTAACCCATAGCTGGAGGGAAAAGAGGTCGATTCATACCTTCCCCAAAGGTATTTGCGCATGAGTGGATGTAACGCGCCCAACTAGAATTGAAACTCGGCTCTCCGATTAACAATTCCGAGCTGTTACACATTACACCATCTGCGCATGTAAGCTTACAGTAGCTGGTATTTCCAAGAAGTCACTCATATAGGTAATGACCAGGCTCGACGTTACTTAACTTCGTTGATCCTACGAGAATAGGTGTTTCAGTGTGATGTGGCCGTAAGCCCATATCTATCCTCGAGTATATATGTAAATTCTGGTCACTCTCCTCGCAAACAGAGAAGAAACGATAGAGATGCCGTTCTACAGTAGGATGATGAGAATGCAAGAGACAAAATACATGAGCAACGAGGAAGTTCGAAAGAACATGGGAACTAAAAGAATTTTTTTCTTCTATGTGCCACGTCACTTCAGGATGGCATTCCACAACTTCCTATCACTTGTGGACTTTCTCTCTTTGCTAAGTCTCTCCCATCCTTTTCGCTATTCATTCACAGAAGCTCGTTACGTAGATGGCTTGCTGTCTTATCCTATCAAGGTCAAGGCTAAGTTTTTCCAAACCCTCCTTCCTCATTATGTGTTCAAGGAATTTCAGCTGGCTTTTCCTGAATCTGGTTATCAGTGTTCTTTTCGTTGAGATTTTCTTTAATATTTATTCGTTACTAACTCACGTCATTCATGGAATTCTCATTATCCTTCTGTAGAACTACATTTCCGCTACCTCTTGTTTACTCTTCATCTGGGGAGAGATTATCCAGCATTCACTGCCATAAAAGAGGATGAATATCACATAGAAATCTGATGCTTTTTTTCTTTGTTTCTAACGAAACTTTCCTGTTTCTCAGCACCTTGCTTAGCTTTTGGAAGTCAACTTTCGCTAATTCAACGCGTATTCGTATTTCGATGTCGAATTTTTCGTCTTCCCAGATATTTTAACTTTTGTACTTGCTTGATGTTGCCATCTCCAAATCGTGACTCGCATCTCAGGGTTTTTTTCTTGGAACCATACTTTATGGCCTCTTGTAGTTGATAGTCTTTTTTTCTCGCTTAAAAAAAAATAGAAACCTGAAATTTCTGGAATACATTATGAAGAAAGAGGGATTGGAAAACTTAACACTCAAAGGAACGCAGCGATTAACCTATCTAATGAGCTTACGCGAATTGGTTTCAGAGGGAGGACAAATAAGAGGGCTCAGGGCAATAAATGATAGAATGTTATAAAGAGTCAGGATCGCTTATGTCTTGAAGGGACATACTGAATATTTCTTATGCTCTATAATTTTTTTGTCGGGAGTGGGGTAAGGTTCATTACAAAATAATTCTAATCATCTGTGCTTTTACATATTTAGCTTTCCTTATTCTCTTTCACTTCCACTCTCTCTATACTAATGTAATTCTTCTCTCACCCTCTTTTCTTCCCCTCTCTATACAAATATCATTCTTCTCTTTTCTTTCTTTCTTAATATCTTTCTTTCCTTTCCTTTTCTTTCCCCCATATTAATAAATTCCTTTTCTGTTTCCCTCCCCCTCTCTCAGTACTACTATCATTCTCTCTCTCTCTCTCTCTCTATTTTCTATACTATATTTCTCTTCCATACTCTCTATATAAATATCATTCTCCTCTTGCGCTCTCTTTCTCTTCCTCTCTCAATATTACTATCATTCTTCTCTCGCTTTTCTCCTCTCTTTATACAAATAACTTTCTATACTCTCATTCTGTTCTCTTCTCTCTATACTAATATCTCTCTCTCTCTCTCTCTCTCTCTCTCTCTCTCTCTCTCTCTATCTATCTATCTATCTATCGATCTATCTCTCTCTCTCTCTCTCTCTCTCTCTCTCTCTCTCTTTCTTATTCCTTCATTTGCACAAATATTTTTAATCTCTCTTTTTGTATTTCCCTCTCTCTTTATCAACCTCTTTTTTTCCATCTCACTTCTCCATCTTTTTTTTTCTTCGCCTCTTCCTTTTTCCAATCATGTCTTTCTTCGGCATTTATTTTTAACTTTATTTACTTAGGTGCTTTTATTTTTACAAAATGTTTTGAACTTTCTCGGTCACGAAACAGAAGCCCTTCCCTTTTATCATCTGTTTAAACCAAATCATCAACAGCATCTCTGCCCCTACTCTCACTCTTTCTCTCTCTCTCTCTCTCTCCTTTCCACTCTCTTCCATCTCTCGTTTTTTTCTTCTTTTTTTTTTTTTTTTTTTTTTGCATTATTTACATTATTCGGACAGTAATCTTTATATTCATTGCCATATTCACAACGTTTCAGCCGTTGTACATTCCGGCCTTCTTCAGGTGACTGGAATTTCGAACCGAACCCTTTATTTTGTCCACCGGGGTAGATTGTTCTAGTTCCACGTGCCATGCCTCTTCCAGATGTCTGAGTTATTTCCCTTTAACTCAATTCTGCAAATTTTGGTTCACCACTGCTGTGGCCTGGTATTGAACTCACAACACTTTGGGTCTAGTCACAGTATCTAACCAACGTCTTTCTCTAATGGGCTATGTCCTCTTTTTCAATATCTAGTATTCTCTCTCTTTTTCTCTATTTTTCTCTCTCTTCCCTTCTCTCTCTCTTTTTCTCTCTCTTTTATTTTCTCACTTTTTTTCTCTTTCTTTCTTTCTTTCTTTCCGTCCCTCTCCTCCTTCCTTCTTTCTTTCTCTCTTCCCATCATTCTCTTTCCACCGTTCCTCCTCTCTCTCTCTTCTTATCCCTCTCTTTTTCACTCTTCTTCTGTCTTTTCCCGCTCTTTTTCTATTTCTTTTGCTTGTATATTTCTATGCAGCCCCACTCGTCTTCCGTCATCGTAGCGGGCGGTGGGGGCAGTAAAAGAAAATTTTGAACCGTATCTTATAACCGAGCGAAGATGGGTTGAAATACCTCTCTTCAATACAGTTTCTTTCTTTTTTTTTCTATCGCTTCCTCATCTCTCCTACTCTCTCTGTTTTACTTTCTCGCCTTCTTCTCGTTAACAAAAATAAGGACCTAACTTTCCTTTTATCTTTCTCGTCTTACTATCTTTCATTATCAAAAATACTATTCCCCCTCTCTGACTTTGCCGCATAACAAAAGCAACCCTCTCTCACAATGTCTTCATTTTCATCTTTCTTTTTCCATTTCATTCTTTCACTCTCACTTCCTCACGCAGCTTCATAACAAAACCAGCCCTCTCTTATTGTGTCTTCCTTTCTATCTTCTTCTCTCCGTTTCACTTTCTCTTTCTCTCACTTTCTCGCTTTACTTCATGACAATACCAACCCTCTCTCAATGTGTCTTCCTTTCTATCTTCCTCTCTCCGTTCCACTTTAACTCTCTCTCACTTTCCTTCATAACAGCACCAACCCTCTCTTAATTCTCCTTTGTTCTTTTTACCTCTTTCTTTCTCCCTCTCCTTTCCTCTTCCCAATATCTCCCCTTCAATCCACGATACCGCTCACCGCTCTCTTTGTTTCTTTTCTCCTTCTCTTAACAATAGCAACCCAATTTCATTCCTTCTTTTATCCCCTCTTTTTCTTTTCCTCTTTCCTCACACCGCTCTTTTCCTTTTTCTTTCTCACAACAATACCGACCTCCTCACTTTGTGACTTTCTTTCTAGCTACCTCTCTTTCGCCATATTCCTTTTTCAGCTATTTCTTCCCCCCTCGAAATCATTTAATGTTTATTCAAACTCTTCAGAAATCAAAACCTGTAATCCTTACGCTCCCGCCAAAGGAAAAAAAAATGGAGGATTGTTATTTCAATTTCGATAAACCACTTTTCGTGGAAAGGCATGTCTCTTTTTTCCGACGGCTTCCACACCGTTCGAGTCTGGACAGAGCGGTGCCAAAAGGCAGAGGGACGTCAAAAGAAATTAAGAAAAGCCGACCAATTCCTGACACAAGTGAACCATGAAGAGTGCACACCGGCGGCAGCGACGGCGGCGGTGGGGGGAGGGTACGATTGCGAAGAGTTTTAAGTTTGGGTGGACGATTAGCTCAAATTCTTCACCAAAACTTTAGACCGCTCCTCTCTCTTCTTTTCCAACTCTCTTTTTTTCCTCTCTCTTCTTCTTTTCTCTCTCTCTCTCTCGTTCCTTCTCTACCCTATCTCTCTCCCCTCTCTCTCTTCTTCCCTCTCCCCATGAGTCTTTGTATCTCTCTTTATCCCTTCTACCTATTAATCCTCTCTAGGTTTATTTTTATGTCATCTTTTCTCTCTGGGGATCGTTTGTCTTCATTCTTGCCATTTTTCCATTTTAACTTCTATACCACCGACAAACTCTCAAGTTTGTTTTTTATTCCTCTATCTACTTCTGATTATTTCTTTCCTACTTTTTTTTTCTTTTTCTCCCCTTTTCTTCTTGCTCAAATTCTTCTTCCATTATCCACTTTTCTTTTTTCGTATAGCCTCTTCTTCTTCTTCTTCTTCTTCTTCTTCTTCTTCTTCTTCTTCTACTTCTTCTACTTCTTCTTCCTCGTCAGCTTCTACTTCTTCTTCTTCTGTTTTTCTTTTTTCCTTGTAGTCTCTTCTTCTTCTCATATTATTTCTTATGGCTGTCTCTTTCCTTTTCGCCTCACAATATTTCTTTTTTTTCTTGCAATCACTTCTTCTTCTTCTTCTTCTTCTTCTTCTTTTTCTTCTTCTTCTTCTTCTTCGTTGTCTTACATTATCTTTTTTCTTGCTGTCTTCTTCTTCTTCTTCTTATTATTATTATTATACTATTATTATTACTACTACTACTATTAGGTTGGTGCAAAAATAATGGCGTAATAATGTCGTTTTTAACGTATTTTTTAACGTCAAAAACGACATTATTACGTCATTATTTTTGCACCAACCTAATACTAGAAAGTGAGAGACAGATAATTTCCAGAACCTTCCTCAGTAGTTTCACAAACCACAGTAACACCATGAACAGTTTCCATCCTTTTCCGAATTTCCTCCAGTTTCGCCTCCTGATGTATCTGAAATGATTCTAAGTGTGCCAGTTTATTGCAAGTACCTACCATTGCCTATCACATACAACAGTTTCGATAACCACCACCTACCCCCCCCCACCTCCGTCACAGGTTATTGTATTTTTATCTTCAGTTATTTCTGTTTTTATTCTATCATTTGTTGGGACAGCCACACCTATGACCCGTCAAACTTCTTTTTTTTCTTTGTTCACAACAACCACAACTGATCTTATATTGACATTAAATCATATATATATATATATATATATATATATATATATATATATATATATATATATCCTTATATGACAGGCTGTTTCATGCTAGACGCAACCGTCTTTATATATATATATATATATATATATATATATATATATATATATATCCTTATATATATATATATATATATATATATATATATATATATATATATATATATATATATAAAGACGGTTGCGTCTAGCATGAAACATCGCCTCTAAGTGTTGACTTTAATGTTCACTTATATATATATATATATATATATATATATATATATATATATATAGATAGATAGATAGATAGATAGATGGATAGATGTTAACATTTTGATAGATGTATGGGCAGAGTGAGATAGATCGATAGATGTTAATATATTCTGATAGATAGATAGATAGATAGATAGATAGATAGATAGATAGATAGATAGATAGATAGATTTATTTTAATTCTTTTTTTCTCTTCCATGTTTTTTTTTGGGTGGGGGAACAGTGATGCCTATTTCCTGGCTAATTCTTTGTTCAAAACGATTAGATTTGATTTTCTCGCCTGGGTTTGATTAGGTTGGATGATCTCTTTATAAATTATAGTCATCGGTGTTTATATAAACTATAAAATAACCTGTGCACTGTGCTTATTACATTCGTTTTTAAGGTCAATTTCGAATCATTTGCACAGTTAACAGTGAATCATCCTTCCTACCCAGACATCCTTTACTGGAATCTATAAATAAAACTATCACTTGAACATTCTTTAATTCCCTCGTAAGTTTCTCATTTCCAACTTTTACTTTGTCGCTGGATTCCACTTTCCCAGAGATATTATTTATAATGAGTTTGATGTGTAGGAATTATAAAACGTTTTTATACAACGCTTTGTAGTGATTAATTAAAGAATTTTAAATGCAAAAATAAGAGTTTCAAATTTCGCAATCATTTTTCTACAGAGATTTCGTATAATAAATTAAACAAATTTTAAAAAAAATAGAAATCCAGATTTCAATTTTTTTAATACAGACGCTTGTAACGACAAAGAATTTCAAATTTTTAAAAATATTCAAATTTAAAAAAAAAATCGAATATGAAAACCCCCTCAAATTTAAGAAATGGGTCGTACATTTTTGTCGTGATTAATTTAAAAATTCCAAATTCAAGATAGAATCTCAAAAACGTTTCTTTATAGAGTTTTGCGGTAATTAATTTAAAATAACAATTAAAATCAATAAAGTGATTTGAAAAGATGTTTATTCAGATAACTGTGGTGATTAATAAAATAACTTTGAATTCTCGTTGCTGTTCTGTTGTTGCTTTGTTTCTTTTTTCTGTAAAAAAATTGATAAATTGTGTCAGTTATTATTTCAATCATTGTGTCATTTATTTTGCACAATATGATGCCTGTAGGGAATATATTAATTCCCCTCTGAAAGAGTGTGAGTTCAATACCTGGTTAAGGCAGTGGAAAACTTGCAGAGGAGAATTAACAGGAGATAACGGATAACTGACATCCATTAAACATGGCACGTGGAACTAGAACAGTCTACCCTAGTGAGCGAAATAAAGGGTTCAGTTCGACATTCCAACCAACTGAAGAAGGCTGGAGCGTACAACGGCCGAAACGTTGTAATAAATATGGCGAAAAAGATGAGGACAATAGTAATGTAATGTAAATAGTGTACATTATACCTCATCTCAGAAATACAGACAGATACTGAAATGCTGAAATGTTGTAATAAACATGGCGACAAAGATGAGGACAACAGTCCGAATAATGTAAATAATGTACATAATACCTCATCTCAGAAATATAGACAGATACTGAGGTGGAAAAGGTTTTCGTGTAATTTTGTAGAACTTTATATTTATGTCGATGTGATTACACATTCGAGAGACGCTGGTAATTTTAAATTTAGAAATATTTTTAGTGTTTTGGGTATATAATCTAGCCATTTTTATTTAGATTCCTTTTCTATTTCTTTCTATCATCTTTCTGTGCCTACAACTATAAATGACCCTGAAGTCATATCTTCCTCGACATATAAGGCGAACCTCTTCGCCTACATCTTTGTCTCGAATTCAATGTTAGATGACAAAGACCATTTCTTCCCCAATTTCCCACGTCTCTCAGTAATATTACCGTCACAGCGTCTGAGGTCTCTAGATTTATCAAAGGCCTTGTCACTAAAAAAGCCAATGATCCATACAAAATTCCAGTGGTTGTCCTTAAAAACATCAACACACAAACTATCTAATGGGGTAAAACTCACACCCGACCTCAAGTGGAACTCGTACATATGATCCATTACTAAGGATGCGGGTAAAATGTACGTACTTGACTCCTGCTATTCTCTACCTTTACAAGATCCAGATCAGACCAAAAATGGAATACTGTTGTTATATTTGAATGGGAGCTACCCAGACCACACTCTTCAGTCTTGATAGAGTTCTAAAGTGTCTCCAAGCCCTTGTGGGTGACGAAGTATTCTCCAACCTTAAAACCTCTCTCCCACAGGCGGGATGTAGTAAGCCTCTCGCTAGTCTACCGCTGCTTCCACGGAAAGTGCTCGGACGAACTACACTCCTTGGCCCCGCCGAAGCAAACCTTCTCAGCAAGAACACGCCATTCCACTTACATAGTAGCAAGTCACCCACACATTCCCTTCGTATTTCATCGGTGAGAAGTAAATTCCACTCGAACAGCTTCTTTCCGCGAACCACTACCCTGTAAAACAGACTCCCAACAGGATGATTCCCCGATATCTACAATCTTAAACTGTTCGGCGCCAGGGTTAACCGTTATCTTCAACTCCGATAAACCCAAGTGGCCTCCAAACGTAACACTCTGCCTCGACTTCCCCCTGACCTTGTAAAGGGTGAACCGCTCTGTAAAAAAAAAAAAAAAAAAAAAAAAAAATCTGCTCAGTTTCGTATCCGAAAAGTAAACAAAGCAATTTCTAAAGAGATAAGGGATTTTTATTTTTTATCTGACATATTGTTATAACTTCAAACCGAACGTTATTTCGAGTCGAGACTCGTATTTGAGTAGAACGTTCCGTGGATCTTTTCTGTTAATTCTCCCAGAACGAGGCCCTTCCATTGCACTCCGGTAGGGTTGACCTTTGCAATCGTCCCAGTTGTGGCCGACTCGTGTGAGCTATTTCAAAGTGTGGGGTCTCGTTCGCGTTTACCCCGATAAACAAGTCAAAAACAGATTTTTTTTCTTTTTTAAATTGGAAAAAAACCCTTGTAAGTATCTCGAATATCATCCACATTTACGAAATATGAATAACTCCCTGATTTTTGGTAACTTTTCCATTCTGAGGTTTGCTGTTATTACGGGGCAGGCTAAACAAATTTTGATATAAAATTTATAATTTCAAAAGAATGCCAAATAGTTAAAAAAAAAGAACAAATTTATAATTTCAAAAGAATGCCAAATAGTTAAAAAAAAGAACAAATTTATTTCTTGGGATGGATTAATATTTGCGATAAGTAACTTTACCTTATTTGTAGGCAATCAACAGAAAAAAATTTCCGTTTTTCAAACAGTGCTTATTTCGTCTGCCGGCCTTCACATTCAAGAAAACTTATATGCCCTCTAGTTTTCTCGAATACACAGACCGGCAAACGGATTAAACACTGTTTAAAAAAAACTGGACTTTCAACTCAAATGAGGATATCGACTAAAAATAACATTTGAAACTATATATATATATATATATATATATATATATATATATATATATATATATATATATATGAAGACAGACTAGATGCTATTTCCAACAAAAGCGATTCTTCCTCAAAATCTATCGGCCGGAAGTTGATTAGCTGTTGCTAAGCGGAAAGCAACCGGGGAAAATAGTTGTTGTTTTTTTTTTTATTATTATTTTATTTTAATTTCTCCCTATATTTCGATCAACCCCACCGTCTTCTTTCGAAATCACGTGACTTGTTAGTTCGACTTCCATTTCCTTGCGATGTGATGGACGTTGTTCAAGAGCGAAGGTGAAAATTGACCAAAAAAAATAAAATAAATTCTCTTTCCCTCCTTATCTCTCCCTCCCTTCACTCCCTCTCTCAACTTAAACTCCAGTCAACCAATCAGAATAGCCCGACGCTACACTGGGCTTCATTTTCTTGATTACTTTTCGATCGCTTTTTTTTGTTTCTCACTCCAAGAAAACAAATAAAATAAAGGGTAAATAAAATTTATTGCGGTCAGGTCTTTATTTCTTACGATACATTAAACTTATATATATATATATATATATATATATATATATATATATATATATATATATATATATATATATATATATATATCTGAATATATATATAAATGAAAACTACAGAAAAAAGTTCATTTTCTCCATCAAGACATTCATTTCTGTTGTTCATTGCTACTAGCAAGCAGAACATTTTTTTCTCCTGATGATGGCTACGTTGGCCGAAACTAGTCGAGGAATCTAACTGAAATAATAAAATCGAAATAATGTTAATATACAACCCAGTGTGTCTGAAGATTTTAATTTTTTAATATTTTTATTGTTCAATATATATATATATATATATATATATATATATATATATATATATATATATATATATATAGTGTGTGTGTGTATGTGCGCACGCGCGTGTGTGTCTGCGTAAACACACGAGAAAGTTCTTTTTTTCAAATGTAGAGCAGTGCTGACTAGACAGACTGAAGTAAGCCATTGTATTATAATAATAAAGCTCACCCAATGCAAAGCCCGACTGGCACTTAAGGTAGAGGGTTACTATTAAAATAATTATGACGAACGGTGTGGGTGATATGAATGAAAGACGCGACGATGAAGGTGATGAAGCTATTTCTAATTCTTTGTGAGGTCTGCAATATTTGGGTGCTCTACCTTAGTACAGTCAATAAAGAAACTCTATCCAACGCACACACACACACACACATATATATATATATATATATATATATATATATATATATATATATAATGTCATCCACAGACAGACTGTTTCGCTGTATCACAGCTCATCAGTGCGGCTAGATATATATATATATATATATATATATATATATATATATATATATATACATACATGTATGTATGTATGTATGTATGTATTAAGGTATGAAATTTCCCGTTATATGTTATATAAAAGTGATCCCCACTCCATTCATTTGCGTTCAAGTGGTCTGAAGCGTGAAACTCGGGTTACGACTAGGGCCATCCTTTCAAGAATTAGCATCGTCAAGTGTTTGTGCGCTGTCTGGGTAATCTAGGCGTCGAGCACTTTACTGAGTAGGTAGGTCTTTGCCTCTAGGTCTTTTACTTTTCTCTTATTACTATTATTTTGTTTAAAGATAATTAGGTCTTATGACAAATTTTCCGTTGGCTCCATTGATTTTTTCTTTAATACACACACACACACACACACACACACACGCACATACACATACACACAGACACATACATACATACATACATATGTGTGTGTGTGTGTGTGTGTGTGTGTTAAAAAGAAGAGAGAAACCGCTAACTTTTTTGGTTGTAATGTGTATTTTTTTTTAAATATCATGCTTTATTTTCCATAATTTTGCTACACGTGTTTACGGTCTCGTAACCTTCATCAGTCAAAGCGTGGAGATTCTCACATATTTTTAAAATAATAAATGTATTTTCTTATGTTTTTCGATGTTAAATATTCAGAAAGATATTTGGGTCACTAACACACAAAAAAGACAATGTCTCACATCGAAAATATTTAACATTGAAGGCTTTCAACAGCAGAAACAACGAAAATGGATAGCACATGTTCCCCAAAGAGTGAATAATGGCATAATCAAAATGTTTCAATAATACTTAAAAAAACAAAATTGAAAGAAGCATTCATCAATAGAGGAATGATGACAATGAAGTTGAAGAATCTATTTTTCTGAAAAATTGTTTCAAGAGAAAGATTTTAAGAATTTCAACTAACAGTAACACTTGCATTATTCACATTATTCGTTAATGCCATACTCGCAACGTTTCGGCCGTTGTACGATTCTTCAGGTGATTGGAATTTTCCTTCAATATCTCTTTCCAATTACCTGAAGAATGCCGGAAGGTATAACCGCCGAAACGTTGAGAATAACAGTCCAAATAATGTAAATAATGCAAATAATCATAATACCTCATCTCAGAGATATAGACAGATATTGAAAAGAAATTTCAATCACCTGATGAAGGCCGGAGCGTACAATGACCGAAACGTTGTGAATATGGCAATGAAGATGACGATAACAGTCGAAATAATGTAAATAATGCAAATAATCATAATACACATTGCATTTCAATTTTTGGAGATTAAAGTTGGCTGGAAAGTATAGAACAGGAAGGGAGTTCCACAAGGGAGAAGTGCGAGAAAAGAAAGTGTTAGACACGCGTTCCTTATCTTACTCAAAATGACATTTTTTTACGAAAATCTAGGCAATTTCGCTTCTCTACGTCAACTGCTGATGTATTAACACTTATTGCTGAAAGTCCCTACCTGTCTTTAGATGAGAATAGTGAAACTCGGGCAGTTGCTTTGGATAAATCAAAGACATTTGACAGTGCAAGTTTCCAAAAACCATTGAAATAATATCTAGAATTCGTAAACTAAGTAATATAGTTATCAACAATTGAAGTGATACCCATAACCCAAATAAAGGTTTTTAAACCAAGTGAATTCCATTTGCATATCAGTCAGGAACAGATGCTTAGCGTTTGTGAAGAAAAACTAAAAAAAAAAACCTATAGAAATATATAATCAAATCGGAAGTTATTAAACATCTCACATTGCGGGGTTTTCTTTCAGATAACCAATATAGACTTTTGTTTCTCTAGTTCAAACTTAACAGTTTTAATAATTATTGCTGAGAGAGCCTCTCAAGCTTGAGATAAGAACAGTGGAACTCAGGCTGCATATCTCGAAAGCGTTCGACAGGGTTTGGCATATTGGTCTTCTTCACAAGTTGAAAGGTTAATTTTTTGAACTGATTCAGTCTTTCTTATGAAATCGTGAAATGAAAGTTGTCTTGAATGGCCACTCTTCTAGATCTTTTTGTACTAATGCAGGTGTCCACCAGGACTCTATCCTTGTTCTTAATTTTCATCAATGACCTTTCTGATGACATCAGTTCTCAACTTTATATCTATGCTGATGATACAAGCATTTACTCTTGTCTCGATAGTAAGTTTTATCAGTTCGTTAAGGTCAAATTGACCTACAAGGAATGGCATGTTCATTTCAACGCCTCCAAAATGAAACGTCTTTCTCTTCTCGACTGACATGAAGTGTAAAGATTATATTGAATCCATTGTTAGGTCTGCTGCTAAGAAATTTTAATCACTGTGCGGTTCTAGACAATTTTTTTCTCTTCTAAATCTATTTTACATATTTGTAAGTCTACCATTCGTCCATGCTTTGAATATTACTACCACTTATGGACTGGTGCTTCTGCTATATGTTTCAAAAATCTTGATCAAATCCAGAAAAGAATCAGCAATATTATTGGTCATGATCTGACGTCTCTGTTTCAGTCACTTGTAATATAGCTCCCCTGTGCCTTTTCTATAAATACTTTCATGGTAATTGTTCGGATGAGCTCTCCGCTATGGTAACCTAGACTTTATGAATTTAAGCGCAGTACAAGAATAGCAATAAAGTCTCAAATGAATTGACTAGATGTAACTGTAAGTTCTATGTTAACAGTTTCTTTTCCCGCGTTTTTTGCTTGTGGAACACCCTTCCGACTCCATGCTTTCCAGGCAACTTTGAGCTTCAAAAATTTAAATGAAATGTCAATCGTTATCTACTGTTCTCGCGCCTTAATAATGTTTCTTTTTCTTTCTTTTCTTTTCTTTTCTTTTTTTTTTTTTTTTTGTATTCTTTCACAGTCAGTAACTCATTGTGTCTTAGTGGCTTTATTGCCTTGCATGGGGTGAAATAATTACAGAAATGTCGAGAGTGCGAACTGTTGCTCTAAACAATATTTTAGTGATAACAAGGATTCTGCCTTAAATTCTTAAAATGGCAAGACTAAATTCTTGGAATAATCGTAATAGTTTATCAGTTCCCGAATTATACTACTGAAAATGGGAAAGGAAAAAGTAAAAACATTAAAACAATTATATTGAGAATATTAATCGACATATTGATGGAAGCAATGAAAATATCACATCACAACTTTTGATAGTTTTATCTATCTGTCTATCTATCTATCTATCTATTGATGGCTGTCCATATTTATCTATGTATCTGTCTTTCTCAGTTTCATTCTGTTCATATCTATTTCAGAATATCCATTCCTATCTGTCTATCTATCTATCTATCTGTCTGTCACAGTCTATTTATCATCTGTAGATCTCATTCTGTCTATCTATCTATCTATCTCATTATGTTCATATCTATCTATTCCAGAATACACATTTCTGTCTATCTATCGATTTCATTTTGATCATATCTATCTCAGTTTCTTCATAACTATGTATCACATTCTGTTCATATCTATGTATCTATTTATCACAGTCTATTCATCTATAGATCTCATTATGTTTATATCAATCTATCTATTTCAGTCTATTCATGTCTATCTATCTGTCTTTCTCAATCTCTTCATATCTATTTCAGAATATCCATTTTATCTATCGATTTCATTTTGTTCATATCGAAGTATCTATTTATCACAGTCTATTCACCTATTTATCATATATGTCATTTTGTTCATATCTCTCTATCTATCTATCTCAGTCTATTCATATCTATTTATATCTATCTATCTTTGTCTGTTCATATATATATATCTATCTTTCTATCTATCTATCTATCTATCTATCTGTCTGTCTGTCTATCTATCTATCTCTGTTCATATCTATCTATCTATCTATCTGTTCATATCTATCTATCTATTTGTCTGTCTATCTATCTATCTATTTCTGTCTGTTCATATCTATCTATCTCGGTCTATTCATATCTATCTATCTATCTATCTATCTATCTATCTATCTCTGTCTGTTCATATCTATCTCTGTCTGTTCATATCTATCTATCTATCTCTGTCTGTTCATATCTATCTATCTATCTATCTCAGTCTATTCATATCTATTCATATCTATTCATATCTATCTATCTATCTATCTATTACTCACTCACTCACTCACTCACTCACTCACTCCAGGAGCCATAATTAATTCCTCATATACACTTTATAAATACAGAGACATAAAATGGAAAGTTTTGAAATGAATAACATAACGGCCTTAAATTCAGGCGAGCAACACAAAATTATATTTCATAACTGAACAGATGACATTTTTTCTTACTGTCCCGTTTCTATTTTAACATCTACAAATCTGTCTTTAATATCCAATGCTAACAAAATGTAAATCTTACAAAAACTTAGAAATTGACCTAAAAAACAACACGGAAGCAGAAATGAACTTCGGGAATTAGTTTTGTTCAAATCCTGGACTCATTGCCAGAAAACCGAATTTGTTAACGGCATTTCAAATATTTTCTTACAAATCAGTTTTAATTCATTCCGACCCTTTGCTTCAAGCCGTTCTACATCAGCACACAACTGATGCACACTGGCAGTCTTTGCACGGAGATGACGTTCCCTCTGGTAAACCAATGGTTAGTTATCGATTCATAGACATGAAGCACTTTTTACTCGCAGTCTTTGTAATTCTACTGCAAGCTGTTATCAAACGCAAAACTTTTTTAATCCACTTAACCAACCGTCCCACGTCACACCACATCAGTTTATCGATTATCAGATATTAGAGAACACAGTTCCCGTCATGCATTTTAAAATTGTATTCCGTTATCAAAATGCTGACGCATACACACATCGACCTTTGGCCTTTATATAGATAATAACTACCAATTGTATTTTGCAGTAAATAAATCTGCGATTCTAATATATTGTTATTATTTGATATCCTCTCTGCATCTTAAATGTTTTGGCCGGCTGATGACGATGCTACTCTGCAACAATTTTCACATGAGATAATCTCTTTCATGCAGAACTACCACCTGCGCTCTACCAATGGATATCAAGTATGCCTAAGACGTCTTTTAAGACAAAAGATTTCTGGAAATCGTCCCAGTTGTGGCAACCACAAAAGGGACAACTTGACCTAGTTCCTGACATATTTCTCTGATTTCTTCTACAACGACTTGGTGCATCTTACGCCTGCAACGCTTTCGTTATGTGTGTTTTATAATGCAGTTTTGTTGAAGTTATATTTTAGAATGCAGTTGGACTTTTTTTTTAAATTGTAAGATATTATATGAACTAATGTCATGAAAGAGTTCTTTCATGTTGGTTGGTTTTGGCGGCATAGCAACACCTTTATGGGTTATTTAATGCCGAAATCTATATATTTTGTACATAATTTTATACTTCAGAGTAAATGTTTTTAGTTGAATATTTTGTAGATGATAAAATGTATTGCTGGTAATTTTACTATAAAAATGTATTTTTATATTTTAGTGTTGCATTGATTGTCATTTTGCTATCAAAATGAATTATTGTTCATTTTATTATAAAAAAGTACTGTTGATTTTGGTTTGGGGGATTCAATATTTGCCCATAGCAGTGATCCTAACAGGTGCTACCACTCCGAGTTAGGACGGACCTGGGAACATCATCAATTAAAAGGTGGTTACATACTCCTTAAAACCTCCAATCTCCCGATCAGAGGACTTGATGCCGAATATAGTTTATCGTCATACCCAGGACTATACTATAACAGGTGCTACCACCCCAGGCCAGAACGATACAGTCTCGGATTATCATCTACGTTCCTTCGTTAGAGAATGTGTTCATTACGTCCTTCCCATACCTTATAAATAATAGATCATTCTGTTTTGAAGGCGAGGAAAGACGGGAAAGACATATCAGAGACGCTGTTTGATTTCGGTGAGAAAAAGAAAGAAAGAAAGCTGTATCTAAACGTTCAAATGCTCTTTATAAAGACGAGACGGTAAAGTAGAAAGTTTTGAAATTAACAATGTAATAACATTAAGATCAGGCAAACAAAACAACGTTAGATTTTACAGTCCAACGGAATTTTTAAGTATGCATATGTTTGTTGGCTTAACCATCAACCTTTAACATCGTGCTTTCTACTGGCCGGGGTTAAGGGTTAAGCTCAACAAAAAAAAAAAAGAGTAATGGACATCACACTGGTCACGTGGCATCATTTTAACTGAAGCGTTCGTTTTGAAATTAACTATCGTAGGCACAAAAGAAATTGCAGTATAAATTTGATATTAAAGTCCTTAAATCAATATATATATATATATATATATATATATATATATATATATATATATATATATATATATATATATATTCTGCAAAAACAATGCAGAAACAAAATTAAGATTAAAAACCAAGTATCAGCTATTTATAGTTAATTAAGTAAATGCAAAAGTTCGCTAAAAATGAAGGCTATATGAAGAAATACAAGGACCAAAGATAATGAAGACGAAATGTTATCGTCAAAATCTTGATCTTCTTATTCAAATAAAAGATCAAAAGTATTAAGTAATTCTTTATCTCTTTTAGGACCCTGTAAATTTTGGTTAGAAAATCTTCTTTTTCTCGAGTCAACGCTGAAGCTTAACCCTTTAAGCCCTGCGTTCCTGAACAGTTTTAACCTTTCTGCCTGAACTCCTGACTCAAAATTCGCAAATAATTGGTATGTAATGTTTCACGGTAAATATAAAAATAGTTACAAAAAATATAACTTCCTGATTGCTTCCCTGGCGGTCCAGGGTGGAACTCTGCACGCTTCGTGGTAAAAACGATCTTTTTTTATCGTTTAAGATAAAAAAAAAATTAAAAAAAAAAGATCGTGTCATTTTTCTCTACCACTTTTCAACCGGTGGCTGAGCATTACGTCACTTTTCTCTATCACCGGTAAAGCGGTGGTCAGGGTTAAAATTGTACTTTTTCGGTGAAAAACACATTGGTTTGGAAATTCTTGAAAAAATCAGGTAATTGTCGATTTTAATTAAACTTTCAGGTCTTATTCAAAAATGAATTAGCCTATTTTTAAAATATTCCGCTTTAAAAAAATTTTGATAAAAATATTTTTTTTTTACATCCCTTGTTTAATTTTATGAAATTTCGTGAAATTCTTCTTTTCGGTTAATGTTTATATTTGCTTTAAAAACAAACCCTCGAAGAATTTAAAATTTGGTCAAACAGGATACTTAATTACAGAAAACCTGCTCTGAATCATAAAATAAAAATTCAGTAAAACTAAGACATTATTTAATTAGAAAAGCTTTTAATTGCTTTCATCAATAAAATATATTATAGACATTATTTTCTTTACAAAAAACATTTTTATTGAATAACTGTTTTCATTTTTATAAATTTTAATTAGAATAATTCATAAAGTTTTAAATCTTTTAAAATTCTGTATTAATTTGTACCTGTCAAGTAATATTGTTATTAATTTAAATTAAATTGAATTATTAAATTAAATTAAATTGTTATTAAATCAAATTAAATTGTTATTAAATTAAATTAAATTAAATTGTTATTAAATTAAATTAAATTGTTATTAAATTAAATTCTAATTAAATTAAATTGAATTATTAAATTAAATTAAATTGTTATTAAATCAAATTAAATTGTTATTAAATTAAATTAAATTAAATTGTTATTAAATTAAATTAAATTGTTATTAAATTAAATTCTAATTAAATTAAATTGAATTATTAAATTAAATTAAATTGTTATTAAATTAAATTAAATTGTTATTAAATTAAATTAAATTAAATTGTTATTAAATTAAATTAAATTGTTATTAAATTAAATTCTAATTAAATTAAATTGAATTATTAAATTAAATTAAATTGTTATTAAATTAAATTAAATTGTTATTAAATTAAATTAAATTAAATTGTTATTAAATTAAATTAAATTGTTATTAAATTAAATTCTAATTAAATTAAATTGAATTATTAAATTAAATTAAATTGTTATTAAATTAAATTAAATTGTTATTAAATTAAATTAAATTAAATTGTTATTAAATTAAATTAAATTGTTATTAAATTAAATTCTAATTAAATTAAATTGAATTATTAAATTAAATTAAATTGTTATTAAATTAAATTAAATTGTTATTAAATTAAATTCTAATTAAATTAAATTGAATTATTAAATTAAATTAAATTGTTATTAAATTAAATTAAATTGTTATTAAATTAAATTAAATTAAATTGTTATTAAATTAAATTAAATTGTTATTAAATTAAATTCTAATTAAATTAAATTGAATTATTAAATTAAATTAAATTGTTATTAAATTAAATTAAATTGTTATTAAATTAAATTAAATTAAATTGTTATTAAATTAAATTAAATTGTTATTAAATTAAATTCTAATTAAATTAAATTGAATTATTAAATTAAATTAAATTGTTATTAAATTAAATTAAATTGTTATTAAATTAAATTAAATTAAATTGTTATTAAATTAAGATTGTATTTACTAAACATAAATAGAAAACTCACTGTACTTCGGTGATTCGCGGTATTTTAAAAGAATTTTTTTTAAATATATGTATAAAAGTGCCGATTTTTATTTACATCATTTACATTATTCGGACTGTTATCTTCATCTTCATTGCCATATCCACAACGTTTCGGCCGTAGTACGCTCTGGCCTTCATCAGGTGATTGGAATTGTTGTAAATATGGCAATGAAGATGAGGGCAACAGTCCGAATAATATAAATAATCACAATACCTCATCTCAGAGGTAGAGGCAGATAATGTCGATTTTCGTAAATATGGACATCCATACACGACATTATCAGAAAATAAGGGCAGTAACAATAGTAAATATAAAATTTAATGGTTATTTTCTATCATTTTCTCAACCAGTGTCTTCGTAAGTTAGACTATAAAACCAAACTAACTAAAAGTCAATAAAATTGTAGAATTTAAAAAATATTTTCAATTTTTAAGATTATTGATTAGTTGAAAAATAAAACATTATATAATCATTCACGTTGTATTCACCATGTATTTTTTTCCAATTATTGTTCCTTTTAGTTATGGTTTCCAAACATTCGGCTGTGTATAAATCATTCAATAGGTTGAAAAACACTGTCTATATCTCTGAGATGAGGTATTATGACTAGATGTACTTGGATAAAGACGTGGATTTGAACCAGTGAGTAGACCCAAAGAGTTGTGAGTTCATTACCAGGCCCCAGCAGTCGTGAACCAAAGAGTTGAATTAAAGGGAAATAACCGAGACATCCAGAAGAGGCATGACACTTGGAACTAGAACAATCTACCCCGGTGGACGAAATAAAAGGTTCGGTTCGAAATTCAAATCACTTGAAGACGGCCGGAACATACAACGACCAGTGAAGATGAGGATAACAGTCCGAATAGATGAGGATAACAGTCCGAATAATTTTTAAAAAGATGCTTTTCTACGATATTTTAAACTATAAGTGAGTAATATTTGTTTAAATTAAGATTACTTAAACTTTAAATCAGCTAATTTTTCAAAATAACGTTTCAGAAAAGTATACTTTATTTTTTTTAAGATTTTTTTTTAATAAAGAGAATTATGTTCTATCAATGTGGCAAACTTCGTCGATTTTACTGACAAGTAGAAAAAATCATTCCAATCAATTTAAATTCGATTTGAAATACACCAAAATACTTTGCGAATTGGGTATATTAACTTTAATCTATTAGCTTAAGATTAAAAGTAAAGTAAAAGCTTCAAGAATAATATTCATTTTTAAAATGCATTTTAAACTTTAAGCATCGATTTTTTTGTGGGGGTTACCTATATACAAGGGGTTAACTATATACAAGGCGTTACCTATATTCAGGAGTTTATATTTCATCGTTTGTATGTTATCATCCAATATAAACAAAAAGAAATGCCTACTTTACTTATTCTGTCGTAAGCAGATGCACCTTAATTCTAAACAGGCTGAAAACGTCATTCTAAAGATAATTTGCTTAACGATTCCAACAGACACGTTAGATTTAATCAAATCCACGATAAAGTTCAAAAACATCTAACATCATTATTATTAGGTTGGTGCAAAAATAATGTCGATTTTTGACGTTAAAAAATACGTCAAAAACCGACATTATTTTTGCACCAACCTAATACCAATAAGACGAGACCCCAAATGTCCACTTATATAAAAGAAATACGTTATTTAGGAATTCCTATCCCCTTATCTCCAACAGCAAACATTAAAAAATAGCATTAAATCCCTACATCAACCATACATGTACGACGCTCTCCGGTGAACTGTCATATCACTCGCCGACATTTAATGCAATTCGTTCACATATCGATCAGCACATCACGAACGCCCAAAATGCAACTATCAGCATACGACAGATATTAGTGGGTAATACCAAAATACTTTACAGCACCCAATGTCCAAAGAAAAGAACTTTAAATTCCTAGAAGTTAATATTATAGACAACAAACAATCCACATTAAATAAAATATATGTCAGCAGAGGATCACAGAAAACGGGGTTATCTTGAAGAGTGTATAAAATAGTTATAACGAGTAAAAAAAAAAGCATAATATTCGATGCATTCCTTTTTTTCGTTACACATGGCATGACTTTTTCAAGTATCAGCTCTTTAAAAATACCAGGATGCAGCCAACATAATCCTGTCTATCACACTGACAGCAAATGGTTCTTGATAATGACTGAGATCATCAAAAGTACTTGAATAAAAATTGAACAAAGATGAACATCGGACAGGTTATCCATAACTCCGATCCTAATATACAACGTTATCCGAAAATTGGGAAAATACAATTAAAATTAAACAGAAAAGCCTTTTCGAGTGAATTTAATAAAACTTTTTTTCACATTACTTATTACTTACTATAAATGTTATATTTAGTGGTACTTTAGAAGAACACTCTCTCTCTCTCTCTCTCTCTCTCTCACTCACACACACACACATTCTTAAACATTGTAAATGGCTTCTGCCTAGTCATTCGAGAGTTTGAATAAGGATAATCGACCATTAGCCAGGGTTAAAATCTGCATCCATCTTATATTGGGTTAACCTCCTTTGAACTTTAAAACGCTGAGTCACGACAGACATTGCAGAAAAAAGAAGACACAATTAGACATGCGTAGGAACCATTCAAAGCTAACTTTATTTTCGTATCTGAAAAGTAAATAAATTCATTTCTAAGGAATTCATGGAATTTTATTTATAATCAAGCAACCAAACTATCCACACATCTGATTTTATTAGAGTACTGAAGACTTATTCAAAATCGATCACACTTTTTGGAAAAATCGATACAGAGAACTGGTGCTCACTGTGCCACAAGGTCCTCAAACGACGCTCCTCAGGTTTGGAATTCAGAGTTATCCTACCGGTTGCCATCCAAGACTATAAGACCCAGTCTCTCCTGCTATTTACTCTTAGCTGGGGTAGAAGAGATAGATTGATACTTTTCCCAAGTGAATGTAATGAACTCGACTGAAATTCGAACTCAGTTCTCCGGTTCCTCATTTTGATCCACTTTCTATTACTTACCTTCACTCACTTTTTTCATTATTTTTATACTAACTTAAAAAAAATAATATCTGCCCTATTTATTGGTGTTAGATTTTTTTCTTCTCTTTTTTTTTTTTTGTGGGTCTGCAGTATATATTTGTTTACGCGTGTGGTTTATGTATGTGCGTATGTGCGTATGTGTTGAATGTATGTGCGTGTGTCTTGAATGTATGTACGTATATCATGCTTATTGGTGATCATTTCTATTTCTCCTTATTCCTTTTCCTTCTTTTTTTCTTCTCTCTCTCTCTCCTTCGGCCCTGAGTATCAAAGATAATGTAATGATGTAATTTCCGGTATCACAGACATAATCTTCTGGTTAATTCGTTTTCTGGAATGTTCTGGCGTTTTCTTAAGTTTGGTAAATAAGGTATATTCCAGTATTATTTATTTCTTGTCTAAATAATTATTTTGAAACTATCTTTAAGCCAGACATGCTTTACCATTAGACTACAAGAAGTCATTACAGCAAAATAGTACTGTTATATTTAGTAGATACACATGTTTGAATTGTAAATACACTAATTAAGAAAGGCATAACTCTCGTTTGAAAGTTTCGTGATCTATATTCCCGCAATTTTGTTTATATAATTGTGGATCGAAATCGCTAAACTTGCAATATTCTGCAAGAATAGCCAATTAAGTATGAAAGCGCGAATAGAAATCAATTTAGATATCAAATGACTAATGTTGACCTCTTAAAATTGAACTTTGCATTTTCTATTCAAATCTCGTCATTATAATATCTCAAGATCAAAAGAATATGTTTATGCAAATCTTTTTGACAGTTCAGTCCAACATGATGTGAATCTATCAGTCATCATTTTATGATCATAGCTCCCAATGTGTTTTCTATTTTCTCTCTTACCTGTCGCCTCTAGCTGACTGAAGCCGGATATATTTCCGAGTTAAGTATTCACTTTTATTAAAGACCATAGGTGTTTCATTCACTTAAATCACACGATGAAGACTTATTTCCCACTTTTCTTTGGTCCAACTTCAGTCGCTTTCAAATATTTATCTTGGTTAGTGCGCATCTATCAAAATGTGTTGCTATGACGATAGACAGTTTAATCAGTTTGTTGAAATATATCGACATATTTCAGTCCTAGAGTATTTACATCTATCTACCTATCTCATTTTGTTCATAGCTATCTCATTCTATTCATATTTATTTCCTTCATATCTATCTACCTATCTCAATACGTTCATATATATATATATATATATCATTTTCTTCATATCGAGCTATCACAGTTTATTCATATCTCATTTTGTTCATATTTATCTATCTTATTTTGTTCATATCTATCTATCTATCTCTCTCTCTCTCTCTCTCTCTCTCTCTATATATATATATATATATATATATATATATATATATATATATATATATTATTTTGTTCAGAGCTATCTACCTACCATCCTAGCTATCTATATATATCTTATTTTGTTTATGTCTATCTATCTATCTATCTATCTATCTATCTATCTATCTATCTATCTCTCTCTCTCTCTCTATACACACACACACACATATATATATATATATATATATATATAGAGAGAGAGATAGATAGATAGATATCCAAGTATATATATATATATATATATATATATATATATATATATATATATATATACTTGGATATCTATCAATCTATCTATCTATCTATATATATATATATATATATATATATATATATCTTATTTTGTTCATATCAATTTATGTCTGTCTCATTGTGTTGTTCATATCTATCTATCTATCTATCTATCTACCTATCTATCTATCTATCTTCCTCTCTTTTTTCCTTAATTCATTCCTATCTATCTATCTATCTATCTATCTATCTATCAATTTTGTTCATATCTATTCCTCTCAAAAATAAATACGTTGATGCTCAACTCGAAATATCCACACTGAAAACATCTTTTGCAATCAATCGTTCAAGTTATCTCCCCCCGCCCAGTAAATATAAACTGTCCTTGGTTTTACATGACCAATGCAGATTTCAGTGTGTCAGTACATTTCATTCTATAGGTATACTCGTAACAGAAGTTCGTGTTTATTAAAAAGAAATTCTATCTAATGAGAGATAAACATTTACATAAACAAGACAGGATAGATTTCATCAATAAACATCTCCGCGGCCGTCTATGTTTACTCGTTTCAGAACTATATTTTGTTTTTTGTTTTTGTTTTTTTTGGGGGGTATTGTTTGTTTGTTTTTTTTGAGGGGAGGTGTATTGTTTTGTTTTTTTGTTTTTTTGTTTGTTCCTCTTGTGATTTGCCGATTGTAATTCTCATCAAAAGAGGCAATACTGATTACTTCTTCTGTTAGGAATCTTTGAAGAAATTTCTTTGTCAAAGAATATCTATCAAACAGGAATATTTATCAGTGATTCACAAATCTCTTTGGAATGAGGAAGAAAGAGAAAACAGACGAGTAGAAAGAAAGAGAGAGGGAAGAAAGAAGATAACGAAAAAGAAGAGAAGAAAGAGAATGTATAGTAAAAAGAAAAGGAGTGGGAAGGAACAGAAGAAAGAAAAAAACGAAAGCAAAGGAGAAAGAAAGAGGGACAGAAGGAAGAAAGAGTCAAAAGAAAAAGGAGAGAGAGAGAGAGTGATGGGAGAAATAGAAGAAAAAAAAGAAGGCAGAGAAAGAGGAAAACCATGACAAAGAAAGAAGAAAAAAGGTATAGGAGAAAAGAAAGGAGTGGGAAGGAATAGAAGAAAGAAATAAAGAAGGAAAAGGAGAAAAAAAGAGAGAGGGAAGAAAGAAGAGAAAAAAGAGACAAAAGAAAACAGAGAGAGAGAGTGAGACGGGAGGAATAGAAGAAAAATGAACAGAAGGAGGAAAACCACGACGAAGGAAGAAGAGAAAAATGAAAGAGAAAGTATAGGAAAAAAAGGAGTGAGAAGGAATAGAAGAAAGAAAGAAAGAAAGAAAGAAAGAAAGAAAGAAAGAAAGAAAGAAAGAAAGAAAGGACAAAGTGTGGAATGGTTACGTTGTTGAAATCTTATTTCTACTGGAGAAATGATCAATAAAATCTCATTTATAAACGACGGAAAATAGAATATAATTTGCGGAAAACGACGAAGTATGGAAAAGGCTTCCTTCGTAGATTCTTGTGCCGATTTTGAAGACGCAAAAACTTTTACCAAAAGAAGCATTGAGTCAAAAGCGCAGTTCATTCAAACGACCCAGAAAACGGTAATCATGTCGTCATGCCTAATATTGTTTCTACATTCCAACGGCGAAAATGTGTACGGTGACGCCAAAAGTTTAGTATATATATATATATATATATATATATATATATATATATATATATATATACATTAAAACTATACGTAATATCCTACATTTACCTATATTTGACAATTTGATTATATATATGTATATATGTGTATGTATGTGTGTGTGTGGCTGTGTGTGTAATTATGCGGCATATATTCATTCAATCATGTTTTATTTGCTAAAAATTTCCATAGCTACAACGGATAAATTAAAGATGTTTAAATGTTATAAAAGAGTAAGTACATGCGTGTCTTTAATAAACACCATGACAACGATCACGGTTACTAGTTTTTCTTTGCACTTCATTCCTGGGGATGATCTCGAAGAGGATCGAAAGTACATGGGTAAGAAAAAAACTACGGTCGCTTCCATGATGAATTTCATTTTGACATCAAGAAACTGATTAGTGAACTATGTCTATATTATTCAATGAAAAAATAGATAGATAGATAGATAGATAGATAGATAGATAGATAGATAGATAGATAGATAGATAGATAAATGTGTATTGGAATGGTACAATTTAAACTTGTCTAGTCATGTAGTCTCACCGATTTCCTTCAGTTTCCTTCTGCTTCTGCTTAGATCACTGTCGTTATTAAGTATTGCACGTTGTGATAATAGAAGCCCTGCCAAGGAAGGTGAAAGAACCTGGACGCAAATTTACCGTGGTTGTTCTAGCGAACATATCACTTTCCAGACACTTTTGTGTCCGAGTAAATTGCTTTCTTTTTTTAATTAAAGCGGCATTTTTAAATTATCCTGTTGTCCTCTTTCCAGCACCGCCAGAGACCTATGAAGACTCCTGTTGTTTAATCCCGCCTTTTTCTACGTCTTCAACGATTTTCCGACCATAACTTATTAAAAGCCTCATTGCTTATTTCATATTGAAAATACTTCCGACCCCATCCATTATTAACCCCCCATTCTGTATTAGGCAACCCCAAATCTACTGTTCTCGACGCACTATAAAAGCGAAATTATTTTTTCTAAAGATGCAATATTCAATATTCAATTTCTGTGAAGAAGCAGAAACAAAAAAAGTTCGCTTTTTAACTGCGCATGCGTAGTTTGATTTTTTTATTAAAAATTACAATGAATAAGGTCAGTATTAGAATTACGAAAAAAATGTCCTAAATAAAATTATACCTTCAGCTAAAATGTATAAACTTTCCGTCATCACATATCGATAAGCTGTACTGAGATGTCCTGCGCTATCAATTGTTTTTCTGTGTCACTTCTCCTCGGGTCAATAAATGGAATTAAACATGTACACTGGCGACAGTAATCTACCCCTCGTGACGTGGTGATTGTTCGTACAATAGATTTTGATTTTTATTTATTTATTTTTGTAATGACTGGAACATCGGTAAAGCTTGCTTAGATTACCTGTCAAAGGCACAATGTTAGTGAAAAATTGGGTCGCTATAAACAAAATGTCACACATAAAGAAGAAAAAATGATCTTTACAAACACGAATATTGGATGGCAAAGGTTTGTCCAAATAAGAGACGAGAAATTATTTTCGATTAACATTTTCCGTATAATTTTAAATGAGTGTTGATTTAATAATTATCTTCAGCAAAAACCATCATTTGAAACTATTAATACATCCACTTTCCAGCGCATTTGGTTCTGTAGATTCCCTTCGGAAGTACGAGGCCACTACTTTCAACTCCAATAGACTCCTCTGAGGCGTATGGGGCGACTGTTTTCAACACCATTAGACTCCCCGGAGAAGTATAGAGCTACTGCTTTCAACTCCTTTAGACTCCCGAAAGAGTATGGGGCCACTGCTCTCAAGTCCCTTAGACTCCCCGGAAGAGAATAGAGCCACTGATATCAAGACCTTTAGATTCTACTAACGTGTATGAAGCTATTACTTTCAAGTCCCTTAGACTCCTCTGAGATGTATGGGGCCACTGCTTTCAAATTCTTTAGACTGCCCTGACGAGTATGGTGGCACTGTTATCATCCCTAAGACTTTACAAACGAGTCTGGGGCCACTGTTATCAAGTCCCTTAGACTCTACTAGCGAGTATGAGACTACTACTTTAGACTTTCCTGAAGCGTATTGAGCCACTTCTTTCATGCCTTAGACTCCAATGAAGTGTATGGGGACACTGCTTTCAAGTTCCTTAAATTCTATTAATGAGTAAGGAGCTACTGCTTTGATGTCCCTTAGACTCCTACTATCAAGTCCCTTATACGATACTTAAGAGTATAGGGCCACCGAAACGGTATTGACCAGAATTTTGATATACAAAATGCTACTCTGATCAAAGAAGAAAATAATTTACTACGAATGTAAATGTCTAGAGAGTGCCTTAATCGTAAGGTTATCTACAGTAAACTTGCCCCCTCGGACTCTTACGACATTTCACCATTACTGGCAGGTCTTCTAATATCACAGTGAGGAATACCTATTTACAAAAGTGATGGAAAGAAAAAGAAAAAAAAAACTCTAAATGAAGTTGTCGAAAAAAAAAAAAACTAAATTCTCAGCATCTCTCGATCGTGCGCATGTCACAAGCAAACTTTTTCCACTTTGTCATAAAATTTCCCCATCGTATGGTTGCTTTAATTTCGGGTGAAAATAAAGAAAAAAAAATTTCCAACATTTGGATATTTTTTTTTTATTTTATGATCTAAACTTTCGACTCAAGTGTTCCAGAGTGGTTATATGGACATTTAAACAAAGATTTTCACCATCAAAGATGCTGATATTCTGTTATCTTGACATAGAAGTTTGCGACGATAACGAACGCTTACATCAAGGAACAGCTTAATAAAAAAAATATCGAAATGTTGCACAATTTTTGCCTTTATTTTCACCTGAAATTAAAGGAACCACACGAAGTTTAGAACGGCTCATGAAGAAACACAATATACATTCATTGTCTGTGATATTTAACAATATATGTTTGAATAATCTGCTGCCCGAATAAACTATATATATATATATATATATATATATATATATATATATATATATAGTACAGGTAATCGATCCGTTGGTATATAATTCGGGTGGATCCTAGTAATATTAATTATTAAAACTGATCCGCGGAGAGCTCGATGCTTTTGTTTTAATGGGGCATATGTATTTTTTACAGCAAAAAAAACAAAAATTACCTCAATATGAGTATAGTCTATTTCAAACCTTTCTTCACGCGGCTATCGTCAACCTCCAAGTGCTTGTCTTGGAGCCTTGTTCTAAATTTATTTTCAAAGTCATTCCTCCTCTAGTCGGCGTCTTGTTAATGAGAGTAGGTTTGTGTTAGCGATTGGTGGGGGCGTAAGGTATCTTATTCCGTTGGAAGCGGTCTAGGTTTGGAGTTTATTTATGGCCAGGATTTTTGTTTGTAGTTTAATATCAGTTCCTACTATATGGTGTTTCTTCTAACAGCTCCGGAGTGTGTTTTTCTGGGATTCACAGTAAATAGTTTTTTTTGGCGATGGGGGATTTAAACTTAAGTCCGTTAAGTTTAATGTAAATTAGTTCAGTTATAGATTTATATATTGTGGGTAATACCAGAGCACCCAATGGAATAACTCATGCTGTCCCAAACACTTATATGCGTACATATCTTCATACATACATATATGTGTACATTTATATGTTCATACATATATGCCACTATACGTACACATACACCCCCACATATATGCACATATATTCTTATGTAATTTGGAATTTATTTCTATGTCTACATTTCGTGATTAGTTCTCTCCGTTGATTTAATAGTTTGGATTGATTTTTATATTTTATTATCCTGATTTTTTCTTGCACCTACCCCTACCCGCGAAACCTAGAATTTTCCAATTCATTTGAGGATTCAGACCCTTTTCCTTCAGTTCCAAATTTGTTTCGAAAGGGCTGTTTAGTGTTTTAATTTTGAATTGATGAATGAATGTCTACGTGTATTGATTCTCTTTTTAAATTCTCCTACAGAAATGCAGATAAATATTATGTTTTGTCATATTTTCGTTAGGGGTAATGGTTGCCTGGTATACTACCCTAGTGGATCTGCATTTGCCCTCTACTGTGCAGTTTTCCCTAATTCGACAATTACAGGGGAGTTCCATGTTAGATTTAGTTTTTTCCCGAGGAATTTACTTAAAATGTAATTGTTATGGGAGTTAATAATTGTTAATTCCCATAACAATTAACTCTCATAACGATTACGAGTTTAGAAAAATCCTCAACAGAATGCAGAAAGCACTGGATGTCCGTTTCGTCCTATTTCGGATCTCATAAGCAGTGCAGATCCACTACCGAGAAATGAACCCGGACCTTTACGGATACGACGAAGCGTCATACACTCTGGACCAACAATGACGAGGAGGTAACTAAGGAGACTCGATATAGCGACACTCACACTAAATTCCGTGGTGTAACTCATCCAAGTATATTTAACCCAACGGATTTTGCCCCCAAAACCCACGTCTTCTTTCTCCAAGTTGCTCCCTCCAGAGAATTAGAAGCCGGTTGAAGCAAGTATATACAAATGATAGTATATATATACATACATACATATATATATATATATATATATATATATATATATATATATATATATATATATATATATATATATATATAAAGGGAAGAGGTTATAGTAGTTCCAACGAGAGAAAAGTGTGTATATTTAAAAGAAGAGAGAAACCGCAAGCGTTTTTTGTTTGCAATGTGGGTCTTTACAAAGATATTATAATAATTTATTTTCCATAATTTTGCTACACGAGTTTCCAGTCTTGCGACCGTCATCAAACAAAAAGATTTCCACTTATTATTAAAAATAATTAATTTTTTTCTTTATGTTTTTCGATGTTAAATAATCTCGATAAGAGGCATTCACTTTTTGTGTCTTAGTGATCCAAACGTCTTTCTTGAACTATATATATATATATATATATATATATATATATATATATATATATATATATATATATATATATATATATGGTGGGACATATCTGTGTGTGTCAATAAAAGTCTAACTTTTGCTCTATGTAATTCATATTTAACACTAAATTAAGTGCATTGAAAAGGAAAGAAATAGTTTTTTTGAAAAATACATATTTGTTGCTTAAAAGAAATGCTTCTGTCTATATATTTGGGAATTATAAATATAAATATATATATAAATATAAATATATATATAAATATAAATATATATATAAATATAATTTATATATTATAAATTTCATTTGCCGGTGCTGAAAATCAATATCTTTCTGAGCGTGTAAAATATTACTGATGCAAAAAAAAAAACTTAGACATTTTTTTGTTTGTTTTTTTTTGTTTTGTTTTGTTTTGTTTTTTTTTGTTTTGTTTTTTTTAATAGACACTGAAACTTTAACCCCGGAAGGTTGGTTATGGTTAATGAGGAATATTTAACTTTAGGCATTCCAACTTCGTACGGATATTCCGATTTGACCTGCAAAAAAGCAATATTAAGATGTGTGTCTACTAAAAGAGTGTGCGTTATCGCATTTACCTTCAAATCTGGAACTTGTGCGTTATCTGTGTTCAAACAGAGATGTACTTAATTTTGTTTACAGACAATCTGATTGGTAGACAGATTGGCGCACTGCTTGACAGGTAAAAAAGAAAGAAAGAAAGAAAGAAAGAAAGAAAGAAAGAAAGATTGTCAGAGGGGTAAAGGAAGAAGTAAAGAAAGTGGGCCTTTTAGAAAAAGAGAAAGTGGGCCAATCATAGTAAATAAAAGAAAGACTAATGGGGGTCAAAGTGACAAAAGAATTTGAAAAAAATAAAGGTCAAAGAAAGAGAGAAGGAAAAAAATGAAGAAAGAATAAAAAAAACGAACCCCAATAAATAGAAAGAAAAAGAAGCGAGCAAACCCAAAGAAAGAAAGAAAGAAAGACAGAAAGAGATCAAACCGCGAAAGGAAAAAGAAAGAAAGAGAGCAAACCCAAAGAAAGAAAGAAAGAAAGACAGAAAGAGATCAAACCGCGAAAGGAAAAAGAAAGAAAGAGAGCAAACCTCAATAAATAGAAAGAAAGAAAGAAAGAGAGCGCGCCCCCCCCAAAAAGAAAAAGAAACAAAGAAAAAAAAAAGAAAGAAAAGAGCAAACACGAAAAAAGAGAAAGAAAGAAAACAAGCGGACTTCAATAAATAAAAACAAAAAAGAAAGAAAGAACGAAAGAAAGAAAGAAAGAAAGAGAGCGCACCCCCCAAAAAAAGAAAAAGAAACAAAGAAAAAAATGAAGAAGAGAGCAAACACGAAAAAAGAGAAAGAAAGAAAACAAGCGGACTTCAATAAATAAAAACAAAAAAGAAAGAAAGAAAGAAAAAGTTTAATTATTGTCCTCTATCTCTAATTATCAATTGAAATAAAGGAAATGTTTGTAATGAATAAAAATAACAATGCCTTCAAATTTGATTACATGAAAATTTACGACGCACCACACACACACACACACGCACACACGCGCGTGCGCTCGCTCGCGCGCACACACACACACACACAGAGACACAACACACACACACGCACACATATGTACTCTTCGAAATGTTCTATATTTATTGGGGACAGTAGTGGCGACAGAGTGTTTTGGGATATAAAGTGTAAACGTAGAAATCGTCAATGCATAGTGTTTGGAAAATAAGAAAAACAGTTCCATTTTACATCTCAAAACAATGTAACCGTTGCGGAGAGAAAAAAAAAACATCTTTCTCGAATATGACAAACTCTTAGATAAAAGATTAAAGTTTCTTCCTAAATGCAAAGATGAAAACACATTCCTACTACACTACCTAAAAACATATCACAACTCAAACAAGTAAATAATATCCCAGAACATTAATGTAATAAACATTATTTAGAACAGAAGAAAATATACAATAAATAAATACCCTAAAAAAAATAATGTGCCCTGTGCACTTACAATGCATACATATATCGAGAGAAAATAGAGAGTGACAGATGTTTGATTGAAACACTTAAGCACACATATATGTAATTTATATATATATATATATATATATATATATATATATATATATATATATACATACACACACATATATATATATATATGGATATGCATAACTGAAATATATATATAATTTATATATGTGTGTGTGTGTGTGAGTGTGCGTGTGTGTTTCTTTGTGGTATGTATAATATTGTCTAAAACAAAAGAGATAACGAGACAAAATGGAAAAGTTTATAAACGGCGCATTTCGCCGACGTCTGTTGGTCTCGGCTTCTTCAGTTCAGAATGAAAGACAAAACTGTGAGTCAGAACAATTGGTTGGCATTTTAATGATACGAGGGCCAATAAATTAAAATACCTAATGAGATTTGACGGGCAAAACCAGAAAGCGTTTGTTCATTTGCTAGTGTATATAGGAATAATACAAATATAAAATTTGTCACTATATATATATATATATATATATATATATATATATATATATATATATGTATGTGTGTGTGTGTGTGTCGCTAAGGACGACTGAGAAGCTACTGTAATAAAGCTTTTTTACTTAATTTTTTATGTTCGTGGACTTTCTGGACTCAAGGTGTGTAAAAAGCGTTCGTAAATAATGGAAACCCTAATAATAATAAAAAAATGAAAAGTCAACACTCAGTAACATTAACAACGAACACGGCCACAATGTGCTGACCCTGTTTGAAAATTAAAACATTCCTATAACTTCAAACACATGTATAAAAACCTACACATTCAGTTAAAAAATAAAAATAAAAATCGCCCTTGATAATGGCGAAAAGAATAGCCGAAAGCGCTCGGATATGCAGAACATTTGGACAATTGTTACACACTTTATATCCAGAAAACAAAACAATTGTACGAATACAAGAAAAAATAAAAAAAAAGCTTAATCACAGTGCTTTGTGACTCATCTTGTGTAGCGATTTCTACACGTTTTCGGCGTAATATCCTAAAATAAATAATATTGCTCTACTCTATATTGAGCCCTCTTTTAAATCAAATGTTACAAACGTTGAATTGTACTCTATTCGTTCTCATCGTACCTGGACATATATATATATATATATATATATATATATATATATATATATATATATATGTGTGTGTGTGTGTGTGTGTGTGTGTGTGTGTGTGTAAAGACATTTTTTATGTTTATACGTTATTTTATAGATACAAATATTTAAGTAAATACCCTGCTTATAATAAACAGTATTAACGACATTTACCGACCTGAATGTCCGAGAAATATATATATATATATATATATATATATATATATATATATATATATATATGTGTGTGTGTGTGTGTGTGTGTGTGTGTGTATAAACATAAAAAATATCTTAAAATAATTGTCGGACTTGTCCATTTCATAATGTGTGACGTCATTTGTTTACATTTGATACGCTATGAGCAGATATGAATATACGTAAGAGAATCATGGAAGATTGTAGTTTAAAGACAGTAAAATCGACCTTGCTAACCGAATGCTCCTCTGTGGCCCAATCGGTTAAAGGCACGTCAGGCTATATGACGGTTCCGTATAGGATAAAGGTTCGATTCTTGTCGAAGGACGAATATCTTCTATGAAAATTTCTCGTAAATTTCCAGTAAATGTTGTTTAATACTGTTTAATATAAAACAGAGCATTTACTTATATTTGTATCTATAAAAAGAATGTATAAACATAAAAAATGTCTTTATATATATATATATATTAAAGCCGTTGGTGTCTGTTGGACATCCCCACTCCGGGCTTTTTCCTCTACTAGCTTGTATACTGCATTATTTCTGCTAGTTAAGTCAATTCAGTTAATTTTCCATTCTTAAAGGTAGATATTCCTGGAAAGACTGTATTTATGCCTACTTTGACATCTTTTCACACGTCTAAATACAAGACGGCCATATTAGATTTCCAAAGTTAGAAAAAAGAAAGAATGAAAGTATTAAAAAAAAATGTTTTAGTCAATAATTGATACGTTTCATATATGGACTCTTCCTTTCTTTCGTTTCTCTTCTGGCTACTTTCCTCCCGTAAATAAGCGATAAACGAACGTACACGAAACTTGTGCAGACAAAAGATATGAAGATGCCGACAGTATGACTGTCAGTTCAACCTTTAAATGATCTTTTTGTTTCTTGTCTTTCTTTCTCTAACTATAAACAAGGCAACCCTCGCAGATGACATTGCTCTTGTATCAAATGAAACCATTTAGAGATATAAAAAATATCGATTGAACCTCAGCCAAAGATATATAATTATAAACACGCTTTTGAGTATTGATTCCTGCGGATATCGATTGATTATTGATTCTGGTCTTATCCAGAAAGCGGAGATTAAAGAAGATGTGTTACTTGAATAATGCATTATTAACGACTTTATAAATGCGTAATTAAAATATTCTTGTTGTATTCTGTGGATTTCATTCTGATATCCATTACACCAGGATTTTTCAAACTGTGGGTCCCGGCCCTTCAGTGGGTCGTGAGATAAATAAAATGAGTCTCGACAAAAAGGAAAAAGGTGCTGCAGCAGAAAACTTCCGGTTAGCAAATATGTTGTCATTGTTTACGTTAGGTTACGTTTCGGAGGAGAAATGATTTATCGTGACAGATCGGTGATTATGCGTGTTTATATGAAGTAATTCAAGTTTTGCTGACCGGAAATTTATTACAAATAAAATGCATACACACACACACACACACACACACACACACACACACACACTATATATATATATATATATATATATATATATATATATATATATATATATATATAAAAGGAAGAGGTTATAGTTGTTCTAACGAGAGAAAAGTGTGTATATTAAAAAGAGAGAAACCGCAAACATTTTTGGTTGTAATGTGGATGTTTTTTAAAAAATATTATTCTTTATTTTCCATAATTTTGCTACACGAGTTTCCGGTCTCGCGACGGTTATCAGGCAAAGGGTGGAGATTTCCATATATTGTTAAAAATAATTAATTTTTTCTTTAAGTTTTTCGATGTTAAATATTCTCGATATGAGACATTCTCTTTCTTTGTATTAGTGATCCAAACGTCTTTCTTGAACTGGCAGTGAAAAGTTCTATATATATATATATATATATATATATATATATATATATATATATAGTCTGTTCTCATTGAGTTTATGTATCTTATTTGTCAAACTCGTTGCGGACTGAGTGACGTCAGTTCTCTCCCACAAAAAGACCTTACGCCAAAACTTAGCTACGGTATTGCCTTTTACAACTACTTACTTGAGTGAACTGCGATTTTCTACATTAACTCAAGACGAAGGACAGAAACAGGTTCAACACTGCACCTAACCTGTGTGTAGCATTGTCTTCCTGTCTTCC
>OZ010579.1:12244873-12247373 GCA_963932145.1 Acanthosepion lycidas
TTTCAGATGTCAATGTCATACTTTGCATCCTCTATTCAAACACTTCCCAGATATTTAGATTTCTGTACTTTTCTGTACTTTTCGTATCCCCGATTTGTAATTCGCAATTTGGGCTCACCCCTTTTGCTGATAACTATGCGTTCTGTCTTCTTGTAGTTTATACTTAGTCTTTTCTTCTCACTTTCCTTTGCTACTTTCTGTAGGAACCTTTGTAGTTTCCTTTCCGTGACTGCTATTAACACTGTGCATCTGAATATTTTAAGTTGTTAAGATTACTAAGTAGTAAAAACAATGTAATAGAGCTGATTGGTAGTAAAGGCGACTATATTAAACTTGTGTTTCTCTATTCATAAGCAAATCTTCCCTCTTAACTAATGCAAAAGTATAACTCATTCCTCAAAGAGGATTGACAGCTTATTTCTCTGGGCTGCAGGTAAAAGGGTTTTGGTAAAAGTAGCGGTTGTCATAGCGATAAGACTAGTGATGTGAATTTTAGAGGTATTAACCCTAGAACACTAACCAGCGCAAATTTTCGTATTTTTAATTACAATTTTCAGTGCCAGATTTTCTTACCTAAATAATATGTTTTTCAGTTCTTGCATGTAAAATATTTCAAATAAAGATTTATATTTAATATTTTTTTTTTTATATTTTCAAAATCGGGTATGATATACTCATGGTTAGTAGTGGTGTAACTTTAATTGATGGTTAGTATTCTAGGGTTAATAAGGGGAACGGTAATGCTAGTGATGAATTGTGACGAGGAGGGGGGCTGGTTTCGCTTGAGTGGGGGATCATGTGAAGTAAAGGATGCGCCGGTGTCTCATCGATTATAGTCTTGCTGCCAATGAGACTGAAATTGAGGCGGATGCTGAGCAAGTATCCTTTTTATCTAGTGCACACTTCATTATATGTTCATTTTGAGAACTGAAGTTGACTTGGCATTCACAAACAGTAAAGATATTGAAATGATCTCCATGTCTGTGGTGTCAAGGGGAACATGAAAATGTAGGTCGTTGCGGGAGAATTAAATGGAATAAAGTGTGATTTTTTTGTGCAGTGGCTGTAATAGTGGAAGCAGTTCCAAAAATTACGAATATATTGGTGGTGGCGGTGGTGGTGGCGGTGGTGGTGGTGGTGGTAATATAGTTGTATACAGCGATATAGATATAGAAAAATGAAGTTCGAAATGTTTTGATTCTTAAAGTTTGAATTTCAATAGAAATTTTAGACCAAAACTAACACGTCGATTTGATCTATCTATCTATCTGCATCTATCTATCTATCTATCTATCTATCTTTATCTGCCTATATCTATCTATCTATCTATCTATCTATCTATCTATCTATCTGTCTGTCTCTTTCTCTCTCTTGTAAGCTTCTGTACCTTAGGAGTAGGTAGGGGCGTTGGTTTTTCGCTAGGAGACAACCTAAAAAGCCTCATGCTAAGGTTTCAATGCGAAAAAATATGCATCGCATTTGTAACTTTTCAGTCCTCCTCTATGACTCCGCAGAAACTTGAAGCAACAAAAATCTGATCCTACAGAAGGATGCTTTTTTAGAGAAATGAAAACAAAAAGACCCTTATACTTAACATCAGAAAGAGACAGTTGAAATTTCTAAGGCACATAATGAGGAAATTAGAACTTGGAAAATTTGATATTCACAGGACAGATTGAAGGCAAGAAGGGAAACCTACTTAATGAGTTTGAGTAACTGGATGGTTGAACAGGGTTTAGGAGAGATAACAAAAAGGAACAATTTATTAAGAGTTAGAAAGGACAGGAAATTGTGGAGAGCTATAATCGTCTACGTCGTGAGGGGACGTGACACAAAGTAGAAGATCTCGAATAAAAATGCAACCACGACATATGAAAATATTGGAACTCTGGTGTGAAAAACAGCGAGACACACAGCCAAAATGGAGTATTGCTGCCATTCCAGCTTCGTCAGAGTTGAAAATCGTTCGCGTAGCCTTGTTGGAAGAAGAGTTACTTCCTACCCTGCAGGCCATTTCCTCACAAACGCAATGTGACAAGGGTATTACTACTCTATTGACACTTGTTGAAGCGAGTTACATTCTTTAGTGCCACCAACTCAGATAATTTACATCAAATACCCGCCTTGCTACCTGCACAGACTTGAGTCCATTCCATTCGTAAGAAGTGTGTTCCTCTAAGAAAGCTTCTTTCCAAGAATAGCTACTTTATGGAACAGATTCCCGTGTGAATGCTTTCCCAAACACTACAATCATATAATTCTTTTAAGTCTAGGATGGGGCAATCGTTATATATGCTCCATATTCTCATAATCTTGCTAGTTCCTCCTTTTGAGTTGATACCTCACAACTCATTCAGTAACCATCTGCCTTGAGTGACTCTTGGGCATTGTATTGGTCGAACAAAGAAAATCTTAATGACTGAGTAAAATTGATAGCAGCGTTTGAACCACAAAGATAAAGCATGATAGTAAAGAAGAAGGAGGAAAAGACAGGAAGTTG
>OZ010579.1:12252373-12334873 GCA_963932145.1 Acanthosepion lycidas
GTTTCGGCCCTTCAGTATCTTCCTACATTTCTGAGATGAGGTATTATGTACACTATTTACATTATTCAGACTATTGTCCTCATCTTTGTCGCCATATTTATTACAACGTTTAGGCTCCGGCCTTTTTCAGGTGGTTGGAATGTTGAACTGAACCTCGTTCACTGGGGTAGACTGTTCTAGTTCCACGTGCCAGGTCTCATGGATGTCAGTTATCAGTTATCTCCTGTTAATTCCCCTCTCCAAGTCCTCCAATTGAACTCACACTCTTTGGGTCCTGTTACTGGATCTAATCGACGCCTTTATCCACTGTGCCATGTGTCCTTGAGGACAACTGCGTATAAATTTCTGGGTGTTGTAAACCTAATGTCATCAGCAACTATTTTTTTAGGTGTTCATATTGCAATTTCTTGCTGTTATCATTCCATGTTTTTACCAGAGCTCATATTGCAAATTGTGTTGTTATTATCCCGTTTCCCTGGAACTCCTTATTATTGGTTCCTATATTGTATTCATTTCTATGCTTGGTCGGCATGTTTGTGGTCTAGCATATGCGCTGATTCCTTAAGTTTACGAATTTTCCAATGGTGTTCTTTGTCTATGATCTCAATCTGATCCCACAGAGGGCGGTAATCTCCCTTTTCTCTTCATATGTGGTCAGCCACGCCTGATTTTTCCACTTCCCCTCGTGTTACAGCTTTCTGGTGTTCTTGAAGCCTTACCTTAAGAGGGCGGACTGTCTCCTCTTTATGTTTCTTTCCGCAGCTGCACGGGATAAAATAAATAGTTCAGTTCGATATTCCAACCACCTGAAGAAGGCCGGAGCGTACAACGGCCGAAACGTTGTAATAAATATGACGACAAAGATGATGACAATAGTCTGAATAATGTAAATAGTGTACATAATACCTCATCTCAGAAATGTAGGAAGATACTGAAGGGCCGAAACGTTGTAATAAATATGGCGACAAAGATGATGACAATAGTCCAAATAATGTAAATAATGTTGGACTTATTTGTACGCATATATCGCCATAATTCTTGTACACCCCTCACCGATTTTATTTATTATGGAGGATATATTAACTTATGCTAAGTTAAAACTTAAAAGATAATATCATATTGTCATTTCCATAACTAACTCTACCCTAACGTATATAGTCAAAGCTAATCGACATAATCTTATTTACTATTTATTTCCGTTGTCATGCTTGGGATAGGGTTTCCGGTTCTTTCTGGGGTCAGCATCCACACTGTTCTTCTAACGTCTCCAACTGAACTCTGAAATGTTATTTAATTAGGTTTCCGGTTCTTTCGAGAGGCTGCTTCAGTTCAGTACTCCTAACGTCAACGCCTGAACTCTATTTTACTTTTTTCTTTCCTCCACCAATATAAGTAGATAGGTTCGCCTATCGTCCGATTCACACTCCTCCCCGGTCTTTTGAACAGGAGTAGAGGTTTATCCTTTGTTTCCTACTTAGGATTGGCTTTTCGGTTCCTTCTAAAATATACTCCAACTCTGTACTCCTAATGCTGATCCTTACTCTAATACAACTCCACTTAGTTACACTCTACCTTGAGTAGCTCTTGGACCTTGTATTTGGGTAAAGATTAGTATAAAAATACTCTTATCCCCACTTCTGAAATCAGTCCGAGCACGATTGTATCCATCACCCCATGTTCTGTTAATGTTGGCAGCAGATTGTGAAGCATTATGACGAAGGCATGAACTCAGATAAAAAATGTAGATGCATCTCTTTTTTACGTGTTCAAGATGAGGATCATATAATGTTTTAAGTTAAATTTTAAAAGATTTAAAATTAACAAAGAGGACACTTTAATCATTAAGAATCAGTATATGTGGGGCTTATCCCCACGCAGCTGTAGAAGTAAAACAAAGGAGCCGAGAGAGACTGCGGCCATTGCACTTTGATATGCTAAGCCGCACCTTGTTTGAATTGAGATCGCGAGCTCGTCTATGTTCATTTTGTGGTAGTGACTATCTCAAGGATGTAATATTGAATTCTTAAATAATATGTTGAACTCTTGTATATCACTTATGTAAATGAATATATTTGGTACTTCATGTCATTTTTACAATCGAAGATGCTTACATTTAAAATGGCTCCCACTATAATGGGTCACATTGTATGTTAGAACGCAATTAAAAGGTTCATTCTAAAATCGGATATTCATTTCCGAACAACCTAATAGCATGACCTGTCCAAGCAGCAAAGGCCTTAACTGATTGAACTAAATAATGAAGCGCTTATCTGAACATTTATCATGGAAATTGCAATCGAGTAGCGATAGGCTTGCAATTTAGCCTCTGTGAGAAAATGGCTGCTGACTGGAGAATAAGTCTTCCCCCACAAAACCTGTAAGTGGTACGTACATTCTAAAATGGTCAGGATATCAGTTGAAGGTTCAACATGTCCTGGACATAATTTGAACGTTTCAAACAGATCAACGTAATATTATCAGATGCACATCCATATAACGTCTACCAACAGATTGATGAGCAGGCGCGATGGGTGGTGTCATACTTAGTAGGTCAAGGATATATTTCTGACTTTTTGTCTGGTTTTTGATTTGTTTTTTTTTTCTACGATCATACGCGAAGCTTAAATAATTATTTTCTTCAAACCATCATAGCGGATTTTACAGAGCAAAGAATTCGTGCGAAATTTGCTCAGCTGTAAGAGGGACTCTGCTTGAGCAAGCTTTGAGATAAGAGTTCGTTAAAAGAGCCAAAGCCGACGAATGGTACGTGTGTTTTTGAGACAGGCAACACACCAGTCGAAAATTCATTGCCTTCGGGCTGTACTTCAAACTCTCAGACTTCTGTTCTTGAAGCAACGATCTTCGTCGAATTATTGATCAGAGAACAGAAATAAATGACATTTTCAGGAAATTCAATTCAACTGATTTCGACGCAAAATTCGGTCACATCGACTTGAAATGTAAAATCACGGAATTTCCGCTCAAGACCTCAGCACTTATGAAAACGGTTTAAATGCTAAAAAGAATTGTTGTTACTTGACAACGAGATAATTCTCGATTGAACATCTTCTGTGTCGTGTCTCTTCAGGAAACGGGCGATCATAGCTCTCCACAAATTCCTGTTCTTTGTGGCTCTTAGTAAACTTTGTCTTTTTGCTGACTCTCTTAAGCCCTGTTCTGTTAACCAATGACTTAATTTTTTGACTTGAGTGAAAAAATTCACTCTCATACATACACTCTGACTAAATTTTATCTTTTATTCCTGGAGTTGTTTTTTCTGTTTACTTTTTGAATTTGTAGGTCTGATGAATTGGATCGTATTTACGATTCCAATGGAATAAATTATGACCATGGAATATTAGTGTTTAAGCCTTTTTATTATATCCTTACTCTGTCCTGGACACTGAGTTCTACCTGGATTCTATCTTCTTGGAATTATTATATATATATATATATATATATATATATATATATATATATATATATATGTGTGTGTGTGTGTGTGTGTGTGTGTGTGTGTATATTTATATATTTTAGACATATGATTGCATATGTATGTGTATATTTACCACTAATATTATATATATATATATATATATATATATATATATATATATATATATACATATATATCATTATATTAATATCAATTATTTATGGAAAAAACGAAATACAACTTACCTAGCCAAAAAATAGAATGCCCATAGATAAAAAATAAATAAAAATCGGTCACGTGTCTAGAGTCGTGACAAACGCAGAAAAAAATCATCAACAATCGGGAAAAAAGAGAAAAAAATGAAAAATGAGAGAAGGCTAAATAGGTGAGTGCAAAGTAAAAAAAAAAAAAAAATGATAAAAAGGGTAAAATGATCACGACTTCCTACACTTAAACATCCGCGCAGACGGGCGCACGTGAGCGAATGCACATCCACAGAGACGAGCGCGTGGCTGCACACGCACGAGCGCACACACGAACACAGAGAATACGGAATAAAACTTAAAAGAGAGCTGGAGAGTAAGAATTTGACCTGAGGCAGTGCAGAGCAGAAGGGCAGTTCGAGATGTAAATAATCGTGACATTTTTTACGGAAAGTATGCTTGCGAGTTTAGGACCCCATTCACACACTCTTAGGATTAAAATGTATACATATTGTCAAAGGACCGGATATAAAATTAGCTAAAGTAACTTCAATGAAGAAATAAATTGAATAACATATATATTTCTTCTTTTCTCCTCAGTAATTTTATAGTTGTAAACTTAATAGCGATTAAATTTTGATTTTGAAATTAGCAGTTTTTAATTTTAATATTAAATTTTATCATATAATTTAGTAATTATTGGTTAGAGTAAATTCTTTTTTAATATTACCCATATTTTAAACATCTGAATAGATATTATAACATGACTTCGTTGTCAAGCTTTTTGAATTTTCCTATACTTGTGTTTTGATTGGTCAATCTAGCTTTTGTAACAACGTTTTCCCCTTGCGAAGGATTGTTAATTAATTTGAAACTTTTAAAACCATTCATTTTACATTCAATATCATCACTTCATAAGACACCGATGGTGTTGAAACAAAATGGCTATTTTTGTAGTGATTTTATAACATATTTATGTTATAAATTTTTAAAATAAATAATTATATCTGCTCTACTTTGTATTGAGCACTTTTAAGAACAGTAATTGTTGGTTATTGGAATTCATTCCATATACACCAATCATATACTTGTATATGTGTGTGTGTATATATATATATATATATATATATATATATATATATATATATATATATATATGACAAAAGGAAAAATTTTCTTTATCAACTCATTTCGGCTTTTGTGGTTGGTAAAAGTTTTCCTTTAGTTTTTTATTTACATTGTCTTTACAGATATATTTTATTTATCTCAGAATTTTGACACCGTACACGGAGGTATATATATATATATATATATATATATATATATATATATATATATATATATATATATATATATATATATATATATATATTCAATTAAATTCTACATAAATAGCGTCATTAATTAAACATCTGTATTTTTGCTTTGATTCGACCAAAGTTTTTTCACCTGAAGAAGAAAAAATGTGTGGATAAATTTAACCATTGAGTTAGAAGCCATTATTTTATACAACATAGAATTAAAATTTAAATATTAATTAAGCTTAACCTCATCTTCTACACAAAGACGAATGTTAGAAAGTTTTCTTGTTGAAATAATAACGATTAACTTGACATCGTTTTATCTGCTCGAATAAAAGGAATAACATACATATATATATATATATATATATATATATATATATATATATATATATATATATGTATATATATATATATATGTATATATATATATATGTATATATATATATGTATATATATATATGTATATATATATATATATATATATATATATATATATATATATATATATATATATATATATATATATATATGTATATGTATATATGTAGAAGACCAGCGTGTCATATCCTGTCAAATACCTTTGAGATGTTTAACCACTTCAGCATTTCGTATACTTTGCCGAAAAGTAGTAGGAGGTTAATAAGACGATAGTTCGAGGGGTGAACATGTTCTCCAGATTTCTTAACAACAGGAACTACAGAGCAGGATTTCCAACAAACCGGAAGACGGGAAGTAGCGAGGCAATAGTTATAGAGTTTGGAGAGAACTAAAGCCAACTCGGGAGCACATTTTCTTTATGACGACGACGGCTGAGATCCCGTCACTTCCGCTTCCCTTATGGGAGTCAAATTTAGAAATGATGTCCGAGAGCAGTGACGGAGTTATGCGCATATAACTCAGCAGAGTCTCTATTTTAGTGGGGAAATCAGGTGTGAATACTCCAAATGAGTCGAGTTTTGAGTTGGAAGAGAATTTCCGAACAAAGCATTCAACTTTATCTGCTGTAAATTGATTGACTAGGGAAGGGATTGAGAATTTGATGTTATTCTGCACACTCTTATAATAATATTATTAATACAATAATATAAAAATTTGCTACTATGCTTAATACTTCTTGTATTTGTAATCGTTTTTTCATGTAATAAAAGCGGATAAAATATGAATCCGTTATATAATAATTCGAGTTATATAATTCAGAAGTTGCACGTATCTACTAACTCAGATGTATGTTTTTAATAAAATACTTAATGTCATACCTACATACGTCCATCAGTTTGTTTCTCTTATTCAACAGCTTGACACCCATCCGCTGTAAGATTAGTCATTTTTTCACCTAGGCACAAACTTTCTACAACCCCGTTATATAGTCGCACACACACACACAAGCACACACACACACACACACACACACACATATATATATATATATATATATATATATATATATATATATGTATATATATATACATACATATATACATACATACTATATATATATATATATATATATATATATATATATATGTATGTATATATATATACATACATATATACATACATACATATATATATATATATATATATATATATATATATATATATATATATATATGCGCACGCGTGTGTGTAAGAGAGAGAGAGAGATTAAAACAAAAATATGTTAAAAATCGCTTCACAATAGCACTCATGTTTAAGCACACTCAAATTGTGTCTCTTCGGGAGATAGTGAATAACTGATGAGTGAAAAATGGTGTTTAAATTTCAAAAGCAGATAACAACAAAACAAAATTAGAATGAGGAATGTGGGTTCATCTCTAGTATACTGTCTGTGCCATTCTCTCTACATCCGCCAATGACACGGTCGTGTTTTGTAAGGGAAGCAGAATCCATCTCAACCAGTTACATAAATCTTCATCACAAAATTCTGGTGCGTTGTCTGATTACAATGTTTTAGAAACCCCATTTCTAGAAAATATCACTCTTAATAATTACTTTAGTGTAGTCATTTTTATATCTTTAACTTTAACGGTCATCCAGAAAAGGAATCTACTAAAATTAGAAATAGTCTCATGCCATTAATATGTGCAGAGTCCATATGAACATGTGACCATGGTTACGTTTTTTTCGACATTGAATGTATCGAAAATTTGTCGAAAATTCTTTATTTCTGCACATTTTGGACATTTGTATGCATATCTTTCTATATCGCGATAATACCCTTGTCCATCATGCTTCCAATTTTAATCTCTCTTATTGTTTATTCCACAATTCACATCATCATGTACACTTTTTAAAATATAATTTCTTACTGTACCTGGTGGTACTAACAAATCTCCATCGCATATAGCACCTTTTCAACCGTTAATTTATACTTTATGTCTTTATAAAAACTTTCAGCTTTACAATAATTACTTCGGCTGTTTCTTCCTATTCTCTCAGTAATCTTGTTTAATATCGGATCGTGCAAATTTTCCGATGCCAACTGAGTTTCAGTTCAATGTTATATTTCTTCATCCGAGATTTCCTGTTTTTCGTTTTGATCCTTATTAAATTGCAACCTTGACAGCACATCCACATGTGGAATTGCTTTTATATATTCAATGTTAAAATCATATATCATTAATTTTATTACCCACCTTAAAATTACGGAAGATGTAACTGCTTTCTATGGTTAAAAATAAACATTAGCGGTTTAGGGTGAGATTTTAATAAGAACTTTTTACCGAATAAAAATTATCGACACGTGCGAGGGCTCTAGACGATGGCCAATGTCTTTTTTCAATATTTGAAGGTTTATTTCTGCTGTCTTCAATCTTCTTGAAAGATACATTACTGGAAAGCGATAAAAATGCTGACACACACTCTCGGTCACTCGCATCCGTAGTTAACGTAACCTCCATTTTGGAATCAAAGATTTTTACAATGGGTTTTTTTGTGAGTATTCTTTTTAAGTCCTCAAGCACAAAGTTTTATTACCTTTGAGTCCATTTGAACTCACTATTCTTTTTACGCAGTTCAGCAAATGGTTCTATTAAGTCATGGTTCAGGAAATCCTGAAGGACGAAACGTGTCACAAATAAACTTTTTACACTTTTTCATACAATTTCCCCAATATATATATATATATATATATATATATATATATATATATATATATATATATATATATATATATATATATATATAAGGCATGATGTATGTGTATGTGTAACGAATGCACGGTTGCAATTTTCGACGGATTTGCACCAAAATTTACATGCACATGCTCCAAGTTAGCGGAAAGGCCAAGACCGACTTTGCATTTCCCAACCCCCATCGATAGTGGAAATAATCGATTTTTTCTTATTTCTACAGCAGTTTTCATGTAGTTTGCCGCCATTTCCTACTGGCCAGAGTGAGGCCCAATAGCTGGCTGCCACGAATAGGCAGGAAGATTCTATTAGCCAGCGTGAGAGCCAACAGCTGACTGACACGAATGTTAACTAGTATGCTAGCATGCAAGAAATATCGATAGCTGCATTCGTCACAAGTGGGAAAAATTTAAATCTGCATGGCACTTTACTTCCGTTGGCTCATTCGCTTGCTTAAACTCAACTTATTCCGCAGAACTGGGTTGGGTGCGAAAAAGTATTTGTTGTTAACATTCTTTTTTCATTCGGTTTTTCCAGTTACGAGTCCTTTTTTAAAGCTGATCGTTTTGTGTTCATTTTGTTTAGTTTTTTTTTCGTATCAGATTTAATGTTTAGTATAGAGCTTAGAAAAAAATTCGCAGTGTGGGATAGGCAAGAAGTAACGCATGTAGCAATATCAGCACAACAAAGGGCACTCCTTTAAAGGCAAGGAAGGGCAAAAATGTTTTAAGTCAAGTGATAGCGATTGCTGTATGAGTCGTACGATTTTTGAATCAAGCACGGGCAACGCCTGGCTATGCTGCTAGTATATATATATATATATATATATAGATAGATAGATAGATAGATAGATAGATAGATAGATAGATAGATAGATAGATAGAGAGACCGTTCAAAAAACGTATACACAATTCAGGGAAGGAAAAACTTGTCTTACGTAAATTTATCAAATTGCGGCAACACTATTTACCGTAGTACTATAGTTTCTCGATAGATGGCATTAGCTTAATATAACTGCAGCATCAACAAGTCCTAAAGGATGTTAGGTATCGCAGAGAACCTACTGCATTGGCTGCAGATATGAAAAATGCACGTGCGGCAATCTCGATGGATACTTTGACCAACGTTACCCTAGCAGGAGTTCGCCGTACTAATAAATGTCTGCAAGCTAAAGGCCACAAAGTTAAGCTTGTGAGCCCAAACGTAACTTCTATTAATCTTGTGATATCTGAATAAATTTAGTATTAATATCTATACAAGTTTTCCTGAAGCGTGTATACATTTTTGGGCGGAGTCCACACACACACAAACACACACACACACACACACACACACACACACACATATATATATATATATATATATATATATATATACATACATACATCCACACACACACACACATACAGAGCGAGAGAGAGAGAGATCATGTAAAGATTTACAAGTTGAAAAAAACTAGAACTTGTAAATCTTTACATGATCAATGTTTCCTGTGTTTACAAGAACAATTCCATATTATAAAGTTTGCTAACAAAAAGCTGCGTTAACTCAAACAAATGTATTAACAGTGCTATGTCGACATCGTCTGTATTTTTACCTCCAAATATAGTTAAAAGATTTTCATAAATAATTACGTATTACAATTTTATAGCTATTAATTTATTAATATATTATGTTCTACCCTCTACGTGTAATTTATTTATTTTATTTATTCAACTTTAATATTCCCATATTTTACCGTCTATTTAGTATTATTAATAATAACATATACAGATGTTCCATATTTTTAATTTTATCTATTGTCTCATTTGATAAACTCCCTGAATATGAAAAAAAAATTAAAATAAAATTTGTTTCCGATAACTATTTGTCTGATTATTCTTCCCCACAACTTCAACAAATGAAAACATCATACTTTGCTACATTCATAATACAATCTGTTGTTGCCGTGTTTACTAAGCGACAGTTTATCGTGACATGAAAAAATAACACTCGCCTTCACCCTCTGACCTTATTATTCTATTTTAGAGTAGATGTGATTTTGAATTGGTTAATCGAGACATACCCACTAGTATATTTTTAATTCTGACCTTATGCTCCCACCTTTAACTTCCGAAAAGAGGTAAAGATTTGTTTTTAAATTTCCCTAATAAGTCATTTTTATCACAAGTTATCTACCATCGCCTGAGGAAGTATAATCATAGTATTGAAGCAGGAAGGCATTTGTGTAGCTATTTTAAAAATGATTTTATTATAATCTATCATAATAAAAATACAATAATATTTTGATTTACTTTGTATTTGTACTTTTTAAAAAAGTAAATGCTACGTACTGTGGATTTTGACTCCATCTGTTCTTTCTTTATATATAAATATATAATATATATGTGTGTGTGTGTGTCTGATTAAATAAATTACAAACATTATGTCTGCTTATTTTTAGCATAATCATTTCATATCTATGAATATTTTTCATGTATTATAAACAAATGAGACAAGAAATGCACTGTAACAGTGAAAACCACTTTTATTTCCCAACTAATCAGACATGCGTAAAAGAGAATTTGCTGCCTAAATACACACACACACACACACATACACACACAGACACACACAAACACACACATACAGGCACACACAGGCACACACATATATATACAGATATATATATATATATAGAGAGAGAGAGAGAGATATAGATATATAGATGTGTCTGTATATATATATATATCCATTAAGACACACACACACACACAAAATATTGCTCTATCAAAAATTATCTAGTGTCTAGCAGAAAATACGACGGCCCACGGACACGGTGGGAGGAGCAGGAGAACGCTTCATCCCGCGGGACAAACATTGTTGCAGACGGCAGCTGATGTCTTTAAAAAATGGTGTACTGTCCCTACCCTTAAGAAAGGCTGGTCTAGAGGTTTGTGATATTTAGTAATTGAGTAATAAGTTCTGACTTGCCTCAGAAAATGTTTCGGAATCTTGTGTTGGAGGAGCGCTAAGTGAATTAGATCGACATAAAAAGCTTGACTGCTTAAGTTATATTTCCTCGTCTGAACAGATATGACTTCAGGGAGGCGCTCTGTTTCAGTCCCCACCCCCAATAATCTACGTGAATTTATAAGAAAAAAAAATTTACCTTGCACAGACATGTTGATTTGGGATTTGTTTCAACAGAAATAAAAAAAAAAAAAACACTAAAAAGATTTAGGTTCCATTTTAGATCGGCCGATAAAGTCATGTTCTACACAGGGTTGATTTGTTTTTTACAGCTTATCAACTATTTATGGGTTATTTAAAGCTGAAGCATATTTCTGATTGTAGGGGTTGCTTACAATATCCGCTATTCCCAAGCGGTTCCCCATCTAAACATTGAACGGATCCGACACTACTTAACTTCGGTGATTGAACGAGAAATGCTAATCAACAGAGGAAGTCAGACGCTCAAGCGTCAAAGAAAAATTACATATAACCATATAATTCTGGAGGTCAATATTCGGATACTTATCTTCTAGGAAGGCAAAAATCTCCCCATTTGGAAAACTGGCAAATTTTCATTTCTTTCCTCACCGCATTTAACCTTGAGCTAAACAAGATTTAGTCAACCATTCTTATTCCTTATTAGAGAATCTTGCTGCCACATATGATCCGGTGCTATTTACCTTGAGCTTCTTGATAAAATACAAAGAAGAATCAGCAATATTATTGGTCCTAATCTGGCAGCTCAGTTTCAGTCACTTACTCACCGCAAGGTTGTCTCCCTGTGCCTTTTCTATAAATACTTTCATGGTAATTGATTCAGACGAGCTCTTCGCTATTGTACCTAAACTTTTTTTAATTTAAGCGTAGTACTAGACTGGCGTCGAGATTTCATCAATGTACAGTTAAGCTGGCTAGATGTAGCCGTAAGTTCTATGCTAAGAGTTTCTTTTCTCGCACTTTTCGCTTGTGGAACTCCCTCCCATCTCCACGCTTTCCAGCCAACTTTAATCTGCAAAAATTTAATTGCAATGTCATTCGCTATTAACTGTCCTCCTGATTACTCTTTTCTCCTTCTGCTAATTATTAATGTATCTGTTCCTAATTTTTCCACACGCTGTAACCCCTTGTCTCATGGTGGCTTTACTGCCTTACGGTTTTTAAAAATCTATTTTGCATTATAATACAAAATTATTGTGCCTTCGCGGACTAACATTTCCCACTGACATGAAGTGGCAGCATTATAGTGAATTAATCGCCTGCTGTTAGCAAAGTTGATTACTACTAGACAATCTTTCACGACGAAATGTATTTTACACATTTATAAGTTTACCGTTCGTCCGTACATTGAATATGGCTGTCTCTTCTGGTCAAGTGCTTCTGCTATATATCTAGAGATCCTTGATAAAATCCCCAAAAAAAAGAATCTGCAATATTACCGGCCTTCACCTGGCATCTGGGTATCAGTCACATTCCCACCACTGTAATGTAGCTTCCCTCTGCCTTTTCTATAAATATTTTCATGGTAATTGTGTTGATGATATTTGGTTCCTCAATTTTACGAATTTAAGTGCAGTACTAGATTGGCAGCGAGGTCTCATCATATTACAATTAAAATTGCGAGATGTAACCATAAGTTCTATGCTGTTTCTTCTCTCGCACTTCTCGCTTGTGGAACTCTCTTCTCTTTCTAGTCAACTTCGATCTTCCAAAATTTAAATGTAATGCCAATCTTACACCCCACCCCTAAATTCTACCAACGCTGCCTCCGCACGATTCCCCTGTGGTACTGATCGGCACAAATGAATAATTGCAGGCCGCTAACAAGCCTGCTTGGAGTCCTAGAATGTTCCAAGCGACAACCTTCATTGAATCAATCTGCAAACTCAAGGTGAAGAAGACGAAGCAGTACCGTGAATTTGGTGTATCTACTACGTTAAAATCTGGTTGAATTTCTTTAGCGGTACATCAACACCTATATGGATTATTTAATGCCGATATCTAAACATGAACATAGTTTTATGGCTTCAGCTACAGATAAAATGTATTGTTGGTCATTTTGTTATAAAATTTATTGTTGGTAATTCTGCTTTAAAAATGTATTCTTGGTAATTATACTAGAAATTTTTACATATAAAAACGTATTGCTATATACTGTTTTTTGTATGACTAACAGAGTGAAAGCATTTATTGTTGTTGTCAAAATTTTACGCATTGACTAATGAGACTGTATTATGGCACAAAGCCATGGAAAGCAATAAAAACGGGATGATGTGCTGCACCAACCTCTAAGTGAGGAGAGCTTGTTTGCTTTCAAAATCAGTATTTGAAATTCTCACTTTTACTTGTGTTTGAGCTGCAGGATCAGTGGGAAATATCCCAACCACTTTGGTATGGGGTAATGGTTTGTTGGTTGATTTTGGTTTATTTTGTTTAGCGGCATATCAACACCTCTATGGGTTATTTAATGCCAAAATCTAAATATTTTGAACACAATTTTATGGCTTCAACTAATTATATTTTGAATGCAATTGTATGCTTTCCATTACAGATAAAATATATTGTTGGTAATTCTACTATAAAATGTTGGTCATTTTGTTGGTAATTTTTTTATATAAAAATTTATTGGTAGTATTTTTACAATAAATTTTTGTTTTTCTTGGGTGGGGGGTCACTATTTGCCCATAGCTGGGAACCTAACAGGTGCTACCACTCTGGGTCAGGACCTGCAAACAACAGTAATTAAGAGGTGGTTCCTGTAAACGAGAAAATGGCTTACCCCTTGGAGCAAAACCTGGTCACACGTGTCTTTGCATGCAAGATACATGAAAGAAAACATTGTCAATCAAAAAGCTACAATTTAGGAACAACTTGATCTCATAGCTCAGAGATTTTGTGAGACGAAGGCTTATGCAAATTTCTGAGCTTCAGTCACTCAATAAAATGAGCATGAGTGAGAGAACATCAGATCGGCAACAGCAGAGACTGACGGGGTACCTCGAGGTGGTGTAATGGTTAACATGTTTGTCTCGTTAGAACAATTACGACTGAGTAGTGAGTTCAATCCTCACTGGGTGCTCCACCCTTTCTAAGCTTAGACCAGTGGCCCGATTGGAGACACTCGTTAAAAACCGACCTTGTGCCACATCCTGACTCACTGGGGTCAATTAAATCTCAGAGGCCGACGAGTCGAGTGTATGGATTTTCGCTGTAGTTTTACTGATTGCGATTGAAAAAAAGACAAGATACAACTGATACTTCAAACAGCCGGATATTTTTGCTACAGTTCCATGCTTCTCAAAACCTCCAATCTCCTGATCAGAGGCCTTGCTGCCGGATGAAGTTTATCTTCATACCCAGGACAACGAGCCAAAGTTTGCAAATTACAGGTGAACCTAAGGCATATTGGATGCCCCCCTCGTAAATCCTCGTTTTCGAGGCACATAAGGTACACAGATTTTTGATACACCCTTTATATATATGATAATATTTGGTAACCCGTATGGATAATTCCAAAGGATATAGATCTAGTGAGCTCAATGTAATAATAGAGCAAATAATAATTATGAATGTGGGTATATACGTATGTATGTATGTATGTGTGTATGTGCGTATATGTGTGTATATATATTTGTGTGTGTGTGTATATTTGTATATAGGTGTGCTTATAGTATGTATTTAGGTGGATATGGGTATTTGTGTATAGTTTTATATTTTTATGTGCATATTTTTATGTGTATATATATATGTATATGTGTTGGTACATATGAATGTGTGTATGCATATTTTTCTGAATATGGAGCCATATATGTACGATATTTATATGTGTGTTTATATGTTTATAGATGTACGTAAATTGGTTTATGTGGGTATATAATTGCACATATTTATTCATAACTTAGATATTTTTGTTTGCTTTTATTTTACTATTATTATTATTATTATTATTATTATTATTATTATTTAAAAAAAACTTCTTTTAACGTATTTTTATCTTTATCATTATTCACCTAAAATGATTTTTTTTTTTTTTTTATCATTATAACATATAAAAATATATTTTTAAAACATATTAATTTTTTAAAAACTCATTATATTATTTTCCGAAATTATTGTTAATTTACTCTTTTATTCTATTACCCAACTGATTTTTTTAAAAAAAATACGGGGGGGTGCAAGGGCGTGAGTGGCTACAGGCTACTCAAGCCCTTGCAGAAAATTTATTCAATGTTATACAGCGACGATTGCCGGTCCCAAGCCATCTCAATTTTCCCCTTTTTCTTCTCTCTTATTTTCTTTCTTTTTCCTTTACTCTCTTTCTCTCTTTCCCCTATTCCCATTTGATGATACCCTCTCTTCTTCACTGCCTACATCCGGTTAAAATAGGTCAACATGTCTGCTTTCATCCCTACGAATTCGCATATATCTCTTTAAATGAACTTATATATCTCTCTTTCTCCCTCTTTTCTTTTTCCCCTATTCCTCTTCCCCATTTTCAATAAAGATCTCTCTTCTACTCCCTCCATTTTATTCCCCCCTTTTTCCACTTCCCCCAAATTTGATTCTACATATTTAAGCATAATTTATGCTTAGGTAAGTGTTCTGTGCCTGGTAAAATTTTAAATCTATTTTTTGTGAAAATGTTTGGTCTGATGATTTAAAACAGAAGTATAGGTTTTAATGAAATAAAATATTAGCACACGTCAAGTGGCCTAAGCATGTCGTACATCTCACAGTAACACATAGAGAGTACTTCGAGAGCAGGCTTCTGTGTCCGTATCATTTGCAACGAGTGCAGGGTCTTTCGCCCGCTGACCACGCACCACAGTAGAACTTTTGCCGATGGTTTATTGCACAAACTGCTAATCCGTTGTTTGTTGCTTCAGACTATTTACAGATAAGGCAACATTTGGAAAAGATGGAATGACAAATTTAAGCAACCAACATTTGTTGTCGGATTGGAAAACTCATGGTACAATACAGTCTATACACCAGCATAAGTTTACGATTAATGTGCGGGCTGGAATTGTAAGTGACTGCCTGGTACATTCATATGTTCTCCCAGCACGTGTTACAGACCTGCTAGTAGATATACCCCTGCTAATATGAAAACGTATTTGGTTCATGCATTATGGGGCTGCAGCACATTGTTCGTGGTGCACTGACTGCCATCTACCTTGAAAGGTAGGGAAAGACCGGTTCCATAGCCTGCACGTTCCCCCAGCCTCTCTCCTTTATATTTTTATCTGTGGGGCCACCAAAAACAATAGGTTTATGCAGCAGACATTAATAATACAGAGACGCTTTATCAACGTGACATAGGGGACTGTGACATCGTGTATCATTATTTGAAAGGGTCCGCCTATTAATGATCCGGCGGATGCATTCGTGCGTGTGTAGAAGCAAGCAGAGGACATTTTGAACATATTGTTATGAGTTGTTCTGTTTAGGTACAACGATGCCCTTTTGGACATATATTCATATGGACATTTTGCATGTATTTGTTTTGGTGTTAGGAATCGCCCACAAAGTTTGTAAATATATTTTTGATACACTCTGTATATATAGCTTTTGAAAGGTATCTTTCTCTATCCTGATGCACCTTAGAATTTGAAATTTGTTAGGGAAGATATTACGGCTTCAAGGTGTGGTTCTGATGTCATCTCTGTATCGTTTGTTCTATCAGTAGCTCATCGGAGAAAGCACGTAGCGGAAGTCGGTCGCCAGCCATGCGGATAACGTGGCCTAATCAACATAGCTGTTGATCGATAAACATAGTTTCAATGGTCAATGAGTGAAAACTTTCGAATTTCGACGGAAATCATATCAATGTATCCTGCGCATCCTTTGGAGGCAGAATGCGTGGAATTGTATTAGAGTTTGCAACGTCGAAATATACACTACCTTCTAGACGACTACTTTGGTCTTGCTGGTGAGGTTTTGGTCCTCTGACATATCACATTGCTGGAGGATATTGCTCGCTATCAGGGCTTGTGAATGGAAGCGTCCAAATGCTTGTCATAGGGTATCTGGTTCAATGCATTTGTGGTTATCGATGACAAAAGCATTCAATTTCGGAAATTGATAATGTGGTCTCACGACATTAGGATCACTGTCAGAATGCAATACTTGTAAACAAACCATAACAATGCAAAAAATTCGTAATATTCACTTTTGTGGACTTTCTCAAATTACGACACAGACCTTGCGAGATAATGAAAGATTGAATCACTTTCCGTTGTGTTAATTATTTAACTGAATGATATGAGGTGGAATCCGAACGTTCCTCATCTACACGCGCTGAAATTGTATCGTTGATCGGAAATGCATATGCAACTAATGCAGAGTGGTACCTGGCGTAATGAACCAGTCTGTCGTGTCCACTAAAATATGAAATACAACATATATAAACCAATCACACTCAAGAAAACACTTACATCTTAAAACTCACCAATAAAATCATAGAATACAAATCAGAATGTTTGTTGTATTAGTCATAATTATTTTTAGGTAGATACTGACCAAATATCGTACGGACTTAGTAGAAGACATACCACGTGTCCTTTTAGGGCCAATTAAGAATAAATAAATAATTTAATTCTGGAGCCAATTTTGTTACGAAAAAGTGTAAAAAAACATACGAAATGCTTTCCCAAACAGGATTGACACAACTGTCACCAAACTCCACGCAACTCTCGCTTATGATCTTCATGACTTCATGTTAAAAGCAAACTTCAGACTGCGGCATCAACGCCGACAGTAAGAAACAATTTCTATCTCTTGTATCCGCTTTACTATGAATCACGCACGCACGTGTTGACTTTTTCATACGAACACATGCATAACAACATTTTAATGTTTCTCACATACGTACATAAAGACAATTTATATTTTATTTCAGAACTTTATTAACCCAAACAAAAAGACATTACTTTCCAATCTATGACCAACTGTTTGTATTCTTGTCGTTATATTAAATTATTGTTTATTTGTTGAAACTACGTTGTCTTTTCTCCTGAATTTTATTCCTTCAATGAAATCGCGTGATTATTCTAGACGGCCAAATTACGAGCGACCCTGTAACGATATTTTGTTAATGTATCGAATCCCGACAATCCAAATTTTAACGTTCAACGAAAAACCGAGTAGAAGGATTCATATAAGTCTACCAATACGCTTTGTGTTATCGACACACGTTCAGTTATTTCACGAGAATTTGTAACATTTTATTGGAATGCCTCTGTGGTCTTTACGCTGGCTGACAATTCGAGAAAGATGCATGCAACACATTTTGCTTGAAGAATGTATTTTCTCTTCACCATGTCAACATTTAGGATTGTAAATTCTGAGTGCTTGCAGGTAGAATCTTATGGTTATTATCAGTCTGGGATATTTAATAACAAAAGTGATAGAAACATAAACACAAAGAAAAAGAAACTAAATTAAATTGCCTAGATTATATACACAAAATATTTAAAAAGTATTTTTAAATTTCAAATTCCCAGAGACTCTCGTTCGTTACGCATGCGTAGTCGCATCAACGTAAACAAATTTAAACCGAAAAAGTCATAAAGGAGGAAGCACATCACACGAAACATTTTACACTTTATCATAATCTTCCTGTTGTTGATATATAAAAAAAATGTATATATCATTATTCGGTAAATATATATATATATATATATATATATATATATATATATATATATATATATATATATATATATAAAGAAATATATATATATATATATATATATAAAGAAATATATTTTTACGGTGTTCTATATTTATAGGATAAAGTGCTCAATATCAGAGATAGAGAGTATGTAAATATAAATATAAAAGTGAACATTGAACTCAACTTTCAGAGGCGACAGGCTGTTTCATGCTGTTTCGGCGTGACGATTGCGTCCAGCATGAAACAGCCTGTCACCTCTGAGTGTTTACTTCAATGTTCACTTATATATATATATATATATATATATATATATATATATATATGCGAAAATTATAAATATGTTATAAAATCACTGCAAAAATAGCCATTTTGTTTCAACACTGCTAGCATGTCATCAAGTGATGTTGAATCGAAAATAATATTAATTATTAAATAATAATTATTAATTAATAATAATTAGAAATACTAATACTAATTAATAAAAATTTATTTTTAATAAAATTAATTATTATTAATTATTAAATAATAATAATGCTACTATATATATATATATATATATATATATATATATATATATATATATATATATATATATATATATATATAAAGAAAACTTGACGCATCATCGAAAATTCGATTATAAAGTATAATATAAGATAATATCTTATATTAAAAAGACCTACTTGGATTATCCTTTCCTCTTACGGATCTGACATTATATATATATATATATATATATATATATATATATAAAGAATTAATACAAGTAAAAGATTTATCGCTTAGATGATTTATGCTACCTTCAGCATCCTGTCATTGTTTCGTAGACAGACTATCCGGGAATTACTCTATCCACTCGATTTTTTCTTTCTTTTGCAAGTTTTCTTTTTTTTCATGGTGGATGCGTGTGTATGTGTGTATGTTCGTGCGCATGCAACGATGCGCCCATCTACGTGTTTGTGCGTGTGTTTGTGCGTATGTTTGTGCTTTCGCGAGCGTGCGCCCAAGCGCCCATCTGTGCGTAGCTGTACAATGTTGCGGTTGTTTTTCCTTTTCATTGTTTTTTTTTTTTTTTTTTCACTTTACAGTCACTCCTTCACTGTTTTTTTTCTTTTCCTCTTTGCTTTCAGTTGTTGCATTTTGCCTTCCAGTTTTGTCGACATATGCTCTCGTTATATATATATATATATATATATATGTATATATATATATATATATTCCGGAAAATCCTTGTTGATAACGCAACTATACTTAAACATGAAAACAATAAACAAAAATTAAAAATTCTTGAAACTTTATGCATAAACCAGTTGAAACCTAACCTAAACAAAATAAACTATGAAATCTCCACAAATATCCTTAAATGCCTATAATTTATAACAGAAGCCATTGGTTTATACCAACGGCATCCCATACTTCATACTTCTCGTTTTTCACTCTCACGTGGTCATGTAGACGATACGAGCTGCGACGTGATTTTCGCTTCTGCGTCTCGTATATACGAGTTTGTCGTTACTTGGAAATTTTTCATGCAGCAAGGGCGGACTATCATTGTTGTTTCGTCCGTGTGTTGTTTGATTCATCGAAATTGTAATTTTTGATAATGGCTTGTGTAAGCCGAAAGCTTAGATTGGATTTAAACATGTATCAATATGGTGTTTTCCTTTCGTCTTTCAACGATAATGCTTATCAGACAATATGAAAGGAACTTACTTAAAATAAATAGACAAAACTTGTCTATATTATTTAATGAAACATGCATTAATATATATATATATATAGATCGATCTATCTATCTCTATCACTCTCCCCTCTCTCTCTCTCCCTGTATATATATATATATATATATATATATATAGATAGATAGATAGATAGATAGATAGATAGATAGATAGATATAGATATATATGGTGCCATGTGTAAAGTGTCGTCATTTTACATTTTTAATTTCGCGCATGCGCATTCATTGTTTTTTGTTTTTTTTTCCACTGGATAGGAGGGTTAGTTTGGCATTGTTTGTGAGAAAAAGATCACCATGGCACAATTCGCTCAGCTAGAACTTTGGAAACAGCATGCTGTACTACCTGTCGTCTGCACCGGAGGCTTCAGTACGAACATTTCAGAATGTTTGGGTGTCAATCTGAGGACAGTGCAGAGGAAAGAGTTGGGTTAATCTAATGGGGATTACGAAGGTGTTTGGAATGATCGCTAATGATGACAACATTATGCCTCCTTTCATCTTCCTACAGGGCCTTAGACTCAACACGGAGGCCTATATCAAGTGTCTTGAGGTCAAAAGGGTAGCTGTCAACAGGACTCTACACCATGCCACACATGTTGGAGAAACCAGTCATGGCTGTCAGACAATTTTTGCGTCCACATCACTCTTTACATCTGGCTACCTAACTCCCCAGACTGCAACCCCTTGACTATTATGTGTGGGGTGCAGTTGAGCGAGAGACCAACAAAACTACTTGTAAAACCAAAGATGAACTGAAGGCAAGAATTATGGCAGCATTCAACAACTTAAACAAGGACACCGTCCAAAAGAGTTGCAGGAGATTCCAACGTCGTCTGGAGGTCGTGGTTGAAGCCACTGTTGATTTTATTAAATACATTAACTACAGTATTTCAAGATATTTTTGTGTAATTTTGCTAAATATATGTGTTAAAATGAGATGTTATTTACATTTTTGCGTAATTTAGACGGCAACTTACCAATCGTACCCTGTATATATACATACATGCATATATAAATATATATATATATATATATATATATATATATATATTAGAATAGATAAGTTGGTCAATAAAACAAAGTTAAATGAGAGGGTACATATGAAATAAGTACGAAAAGCATTTATTAATATTAACTCGATGACAAAAATGAAGCACAGAGATTGAGGTTCCAAGTTCGGAATTTTCGAATACGCCTGTGTTCTTTATCAGCGGATGCGAGAAATAAAGAGAAGTATGGTGGAAACTATCGAACATTAGGTTTTTTAGGTGCATAGATTCCTCTTGTTGGTGAAATTATTAGAAAAAATCCGTTCCATGTTTGATTTCGCGCTGTGCGAAACTTAATGTGAAATTAACCTCAGATTCAAAAATTGTAAATCATTTATATATATATATATATATATATATATATATATATATATATATATATATATATTATTAAATATAACCGACAGTGAATGTCTATTATGTCTGATCATGAACCGTTCTTATGTTTGCTTTAATTTTTGGTGAAAGAAAGACAAAAATTGTCCAACATTTGAATATTTTTTATTAAGTTGGTTCTAAGCATTCGGCTCACATGAGCCATCCTCAGAGTGGTTGTACAGACATGAAACAAAACACCATCAAAGATGATATTTTGTTATTTTGATATAGAAAATTGCTATGCGACGACAACGGTCGCGGAATAGCAGACGCAGATCATAAGTTCAAAATGCGGTTATATGACGTCATGCCACGCGAAACACCGAAGTATTGCAACAGAATTAATCTCTACATACAAAATAATGTGTTGCGATTAGTTTGAAATGTGATCTTGTTGAGAGTGGGTTGCTTCGTTTTAATGTAGATGCCCCCCCCCATATCTGAAGTTCCTTTTTACTGTGTATATGTGTGAGTATTATTGTGTTATCAAGTAATATCTCTCTAATATTATGTACATGGCTATGTTTTTCTAAGCAATGTTGTTTAATAGAAATAAGATCAGAAAGGTGACAGGTAAGTCTACGGGAGAGCGTGGTTGCAGCAAAACCAATATATGCAGTGGGTTTATTTATTAGTATCAAAGATACAATCTCTGAACGGGCATGTATATTGATACACTATATTGGTTTTTGTAGAGGATTTAGTTGTGTGGTTGTAAGATTATTAGAGACTATGAGGTCAATTGGTTTAATTTTTTTCATAATATATGATGAGCTTAACCTGTTTATTATTATTATTAATGGGTTTAATATGTCTATGCTTCCTAAATATGTGCCCTTGAGGAAGGCATGTATCTACTACTCCCTACTACTAGTACGATGTAAACCAGTAAAAGTTGCAGCATACAATACCATCCATGTTATACGTTTGAGAAGTCAAACCCCGTCATATGTAAGTAATAAAAGGTACTGAATTGAACTCAACCGCATCCAAATTGATATTTAAACGTTTAGTTATTGAAATACAAATTTTGAGAAGAGGATTGTGTCGAGGACTTTTCAGCACTCTCAGATATACCTGTACATATAATTTTTTGTTTCCTTATACGATATGGATTTGTCAAATGTGCGATTTTTGTAACGTTTTTGTTACGTCTTTGCCAATAACAGAATTTAGATATAGTTCAGGTCCAAGAACAATGATGTCTGACAGGTTTACAGCGTGGGTTTTTCATTCTGCTTCAGTGTAAAGTTCCTTTTCGACAGAATCCTTATAATTTCCTGAATGGTGACTCATTTTACTGAATCTTGCCAAAGACTGCTTTATTTTCGCTTTACCCAGACGATAAGAGTTTTTTTTGTTCAATGTCCATTGTCAATAAATACAAAGCCATAACCAATCCTTAAAACCACGTCTAATCAGAATATAAAATATATCCAAAGGCGTCTACCATTGAGAAAAGACAATCAAGCTCCTTGTACAAAGCAATTTTCTATTGTAATATGTTTGCAAGCCACGAAAGATTTTGTTGAAGAAGGTGGCATTCTAGTCGAAAGGTTGATTTCTTTTAACAGAGAAGAATAAACGAACTAAACGTGCCTGGTAGGCGGATCTCTCATTGGCGAACACTTCCTGGATCATTTGGCTTGTTCTAGCTGAACCAGTTGAGTCTTTACATTGCAAACAAGCCGAGCATGTTTTTCGTGGTTACTAAAATAGCCGATTTTATGTTCCCAGAAGGCGTCAAGAAACGGGGGGGGTCTCCTTTTGGCAACGTGTATAGCTTGCAACGTCGTTTGTATATTTATTTGTATGTCTTTGTTTTGGTAGCAGAATACTCCTAGTATTTCCAGATGAGGCTCCGTTCCTCTTTGATTTGGGCTTTAGATAAACACTGTGTTTGCAGCGTAGAGGGTTGGACAATACTTAAGTAGACTGGTTCACTCATAAAAAATCAGAAAATATTGGGGGAGGGGGAATAATTTTTGTGGATTAACATTCTGTTGGCCTTCCTTAATTATGAACCTGGTGACCATCCTTCCCCAAAAAAGCCCATACAGAAAAATATGTTTGCTTCTTTTTTTCAGTATTATTGAAAAAAAAAAATTAAAAAAATCCTTGATAACGTTAATATATTCAGATTATTTATATTGAAGATATCAATGATGTTCGTTTTTTTAGCGGTATATCAACACCTTCATGAGTCATTTAATGCCGAAATTTTATTTTCCTCTGGAGCATTAGTAATTTTCTTTACAAAAATGTATTGCCGGTAACTTTTTACTATGCAAATACATTGGTGTCATTTTCACTATAAAAATTCATTTTTGTACTTTCATAGTGTTTGACCGCAGTTTGGGGGTTAACTATTTTTCAATAGCTGGGACTCTAACAGGTGCTGCCACTTCGTGTCAGGGTGAACCTGGGAACAACAGTAATTAAAAACTGGTTTCACGCTCCTCAAAACCTCTAATCTCCTGATCAGAGGCCTTGCTGCTGGATGTAGTTTATCGTCTTACCCAGGACGATTAATGATATTTTTCAATTTTGACCATTGTAAATAACATCTTAGTGACTTATCCAAACTATGAAAATGTTAGGGATCGATTTGACATTGTATACATATAAAAAAAAATTTCTAAATCCATAACGAATCAATATTTTTCGATTCTGATGAATGTCGTGGTCTAAGGAAATCTTGAAAGAATGCTGTTCTGCAGAAATTATTTCTCCAGGGGATTTCTTCTTGGATAAGTCTATATAGGTATGTATAATTATATATAAGTATCAGGTCATCCCATAAGTTCTGTCCGAATTTTAACTTTTTATTAAAATGAACGAAATTTAAAGAGTATTTTATAATGTCTAATGGAGCTGAACATTATTTTTATGTTTAGATGCATTTAAACCGATCAAATTTTATTTCAGAGAACAATAAAATTAAATTTTGTTTGATTAAAACCCTGCTAACATGGAAGTACCCAAGAATCATTTGAGGCACATAATGGTTTATGAGGAAACTCAGCAGCCGAAGCGGCTGGAAACATTCACTCAGTTTATGGAGAGGAATGTGTGAATGAGAGAACTTGCAGAAGAGGGTTTGCAAAATTCAGAGGTGGAGATTTCACCCTTGAAGATGAAGATCGAACCAGATGTCCAGCTGAGTTTGATGAAAAGCTTCTTGAAGCAGCCCTTGAAGAAAATCCTGCTTTATTAGTTGAGGAATTGTCAGTGGTTCTCAGTTCAAACCATACAACTGTTCATCGTCATCTTCAACAACTTGGAAAAGTTCCTAAACTTAGAAAATGGATGCCTCATCAATTGTCTGAAAACAACCTCAAATCGCAAGTTGACATCTTCTCTTCTCTTCATTCTCACCAACTTGTTTCCCCTTTTTTGGATAGACTTGTGACTGGCGACGAAAATGGATCTTTTATCGAAATGTTAAGCGTCGTAGACAGTGGCTTGGTAAAGGGGAAGGACCCCAGCCACAGCCGAGAAGGGGACTTCATGGGCAAAAGGTTCTTCTTTCAATCTGGTGGGATCGCCAAGGAATAATCCACTTTGAATTCTTACCACCTAATGCAACAATTAATGTTCAAATATACTGTCAGCAATTAGAGCGTTTGAACCAAGCTTTGAGGAAGAAAAGACCTGCTCCAATGAATCGAAAAGGGGTGATGTTTCATCAGGACAATGCGCGACCCCACACAGCAAGAATCACGTCGCAAAAGATCGAAGAACTTGGTTGGGAGAAAATTCCTCATCCACCTTATTCTTGCGATCTTGCTCCTTCAGCCTACCATTTGTTTCGTAGCTTACAGAATCATTTGGAAGAAACAGCTTTTGTAACACAGGAAGAGGTTAAAACTGACATTTGTGAGTTTTTCGAATCAAAGCCAAAAGAATTTTACAGTAATGGAATTAGTAAGCTTGTTAATAGATGGAAGGAACTCATAGATAATCAGGGAAAATACATTGTTGATTGAATCCGTAATTAAATGTAACATTTGGTCACTTTTTTCTTTATTCAAAATTCTGACAGAACTTATGGGATGACCTGATATATAAATGTATATAACACGCTGACCTCTAGAGGTCAATTACGAAATCTGACTTCAAACGTCAAATTTATAATAGCCAACTTAGGCAATAAAATATTTTTTATGAGTTGATTTATAGATTGGACTGAAGACTTAACATTGTTTTCACGTTAAAAGCGAATAAAATTGTTGTTGGCGCACGTAGATGAAAATATATCAGAAAATGCCAAGCAGAAAGATAACATTAGTCATTTTGGTACTGACAGTCTTGGATTTAAGAAAACGGTGTCCATTAAATGCGGTGATTTCTAGATCTTACTTCTTTACAAAATGAGAGATTTATCGCATTTAGGATATAGAAATTTATTATAATTTGAATTATAGATTCGACTGAAGTTGAAGATGTTGAGTGTCAGAGGTCAGTTACGAAATCTGACTTTAAATGCTAACTCTATAATACCCAAATTAGACAAAAAAATATTTTTTGGGTTCATTTATAGACTCGACAGAAGTCTTAACATTGTTTTATACTAAAGGCAACACTGCGAATAAACACGTCGTTGGCGCCCGTAGATGAAAATGTATCGGAAAATGCCAAACACGAGATGACTCGTAATCGGTGCCATCATTAAAAAAAACTACCAGCCACGAGTTATTTTGTGGTTGGCAGTCAGCGTATTAAATATTACCGAAAACAGTGGTCGGCGTAGCATCCGACGCTGAAGGATGTAGGTGGCAAAGAAGCGAGAATTTAGAAGAGAGTTCCACAGGCAAAAAGTGCGAGAAAAGAAACTATTAGAATAGAACTTATGATCGGTTACATTTTAACTATTTTAATGATAAAACGATGAGACCTATTTGCAAGTCTAGTAGTACGCTTCAATTCATACAATCGAGATCCGAAGCTTTAGAGCTCCATTAGAAGAATTGACATGAAAATATTTATAGAAAAAACATTAAGATTAAGATTAATTGAAATTTTATTAAAAAATACCTTTAGTTTTTACAAAAGTCTTTTCAGTTTTTGGTAACATTAATATTAGGTTGGTGCAAACATAATGACGTAATAATGTCGTTTTTTGACGTATTTTTTCACGTCAAAAAACGACATTATTACGTCATTATTTTTGCACCAACCTAATATCAATTCTTTTTTATAGCAGTTCATTTTTGGGATGCTACTTCCGCCTGTCGACAAATTTCTTTATTTTGTTTTCCAAGTTCCTGAATGTAGGAAAGATACATTGCTGCAAAATGAAACTGTATTTTGTTTTTTTTTTAATTCCACATCTAGTGTCTCCTAAAGTAAATATTATCCGTACTTTTTATCTGTACTTTTTAATCCGTAAAATATATACCTGTTCCCAGATCTCCTACACATCGTGAGTTCATTTCTGAACAAAAAAAAAAATAAAGCTTGGCGACTTGAGTTAAAGGGAAATAACTGAGACATCCAGAAGAGGCATGGCACGTGGAACTAGAACAATCTACCCCGGTGGACGAAATAATGGGTTCGGTTCGAAATTCCAATCACCTGAAGAAGGGCGGAACGTACAACGGCCGAAACGTTGTGAATATGGCAGTGAAGATGAGGATAACAGTGTAAATAATGTAAATAATGTAAATAATTTCCTTTTTAATTTGTTTTTTTTTTTAAGTAGTTTGAAAAGTCAGCATCTTGATGGTGTCATTAATTTCTCATCTCGTTATATGTGCTCTCAATTTTAGAGATTACCGCTGTTGGAAGTTTTACAATGATATGGTTTTTGTTATTTGGTATAAATCTCTGTGGTTTAGTAGCGTCAGTCAGATTTGTCTTTTTAAAGATTTATACGATTTACTTATATGAAGCCATTTTAGGCCGTTATTTTGCTTGTGTAGCATCTTAGGATGTTAAACACAAGTACACATAACACAACCTATGCTTTGGTAAATTTCCTTTATTAAATGTATTATAATTCATTGAGACATCGACGTATTTAAAATACTTATAATTTATCAACCTTTTAAATTTTTATGATTGATTAGGGTAGATGCTATCACTACTTTTATTCCAGCTTCAGATAATAGTTTATGTTTTGGAAAGGTTTATTTGTAGCACTACTTCTTAGAACGGGGGGGAGAGGCACGGTGGGGTAATGGATAGCGTCTCGGATTGAGGAATCGAAGCCGCTATCGTGCTTACTTGCTAATAACCTTGGGAAAAGTATGAATCCTCCTCTTCTTTCCCCCCCACCCCGCCCCCCGGCTACGGATAAATAGCAGGACAGGCCGGGTTCTATAGCCTTGGATGGCAACTGGTCTACAGCAGAAAAAAATGGCGACTTACTGCGGGAAAAATCTGCCTCGTCAGTCATGTATCTTTCGATACATGATCTCCTACGCGTGTATCGCGTATGGCACTTCTTGGAACACTTGAACAATAGAAAAACGATTGAACATGGAACAAAATTCAATTTAATCTAATACAGTAAGGAAACTGATTCCTTTGAAAATCAACTAAGATATACCGAATGGCAGGATACGGATAAGAAGCACAAACATCAAACGAAAAAAGGATGTCCTCCAGAAGCGTTCATGGTGCTCACTTAGTGGAATATGGATTGTTCGACTGTCATAGATTTCTTCAAATGGATCGAAAGTACCCCTAAACGCTGTTATTTATGTCGTTGTCGATAGTTCTATAACCAACTGTTACATCTGTCGTTTTGCGACATCATTAGTTGTTTACAACTTATTGTATTTTGTGTGAAACAGGTTAAACCCTTGCAGACAAATTATTCTGTACTTATCGGATATGCGTGCAACTTCACAGCTATCGCCGACGCGAAGTGGAAATCGATAAGCTGAGATCAATTACCGGATTAGTCTGCTGCATTCATTTTCATATTAATATCCAGTGATTAAATAACAGGGTAGACTGTCTTCTCTAGCCTTGGGAAGCACTTAGTCTAGAAGAAAAACTGTGAATTTAAAACCGTGGAAACCATTGCCCGAGCTTTCCTAGGAACCATGGCAATTCACAAGAAAAGGACACTGTGGAGAGCCGTGTCCTGAAGAGAGATGGCATTTAATTGAAATGATTGTAATTGTCGTATCTATTTGATGTTAAGACTTTTATTAGTCCACGTTAGCTTTCAGTAAACTCTGAGCTCTTATATTTTGATACTTTCAATTGTTGAGTGTATCACTTGTTTTCAAATCTGATTTAGTCTCGCTGTTACTGTTGACAATGGCGGACTTCAATTCTACTTGATTTGTACTTGTGGTTCATTCGTAAGTGTCGGTGAGTAGCCTGGTTTTAATCACGCACTTCTCTAGTCGGTAATCTCGTGTCTCGATCGATATTATCGCAACAGAATATCGTAACACATTCGCTACACATCCGTATCTTATCAAAATCTCAGGTAATTCTACATTTTTTTATTTACTGTGGACTGTACTGTAAAGTGGTAGGAGTAAGGCCTCGGCAATAATAGCTGTTGTGGGGTAATAACCTTACTATCTAGCACAATGTACAAAGATTCAAATTGAAATAATGCATTTGAAAGACAAACACATGACTTTTACAGTATATTTCTGCGTATAACAAGTTACAAAAACCTAAGTTTAAATCTTCTGGTGTATCGGCACTAGTATGCTTCCACCGTGAAGTGCAGAAGAAGAAACTGTTTCCACAGAACTTCCAGTTACATCTAACCATTTCAAGTGTAAAATAGCTACCAATCTAGTATTGCACTTAAATAACGTCAAGGTACAAATGAGGAAAGCATAGAATATCAAATAATTTCTTCATGAAATTTATAATATGATGATGTTGCCTAACATTTCATTTTATATGCCACATATCAAAGCTCATCAAAACAATTAACATGAAAATATTTATAGAAAACGAACAGGAATCTATGTTACGGAGGTGGGAAGTGACTGAAGCTGAGATGCCATGCAACTATATTCAATGCATGGATGAATGGTAGACTTATAAATATGTAAGATAGAAAATTTGTTTAAGATGATTCAAATATTTAGAACTGTCAAATTTTTTACCTATACAACCCCAAAAGAAGAAACCCTATACATACAAAAGCAATAATCTAATGTGTTATGAACTCTTGCCATTTATTAAGTTTTCAAGCAACTTTTATTTTATTCCTCTCAGTTGTTTTTTTTTTTTGGCTTTTGCAAATCTTAAATTATTTATTCTTTATTAAGCAATATAAAAAATAAGCAAGAAATAAATACTGTATATTTCTATCCATAAGGCAACCTTTAAATCTTAAAAATTACCCCCAAAATGTGGGTTCATCTAATACAACAGTCACAAAAAGCTAACCTTAACTCCTGCAGTGTATCAGTACTAGTAAGTAGCTTAGTATGCTTGTACCATGGATTGCAGTAGGCTAACAACTGCCTCGGTATGGTAACTACCAATGTAAATATTTCTAGTTGAAACAATTCACATTATAATGCTATACTACAGTTATAAATGTAATAAAACTACTTTTACTTCTTGATTTCACATTAAAATGCAATATTCAAAAGACGATTACACAACAATTTGCAAAAGTTCCACTGAGCAACACTCATAAATAACAAACAAATCTTTTGTTCCTGATTTGCAGAGCTGGGTGCATTCACACTAATCATTATTACCAATCTTATTAGTGCTAAATAATAACATTTAAGATAACCTACAATCTATATTTGTAATTAAAATTCATTATCATTGTGGTTTTAAACAACAACATTTAGCATAACATGCAAACTTTATTTTTCAATAACAACATTATATGGTACCTTTTTTGTGGTGCTAAGCAACAAAACATTTAAGATGCCATCAAATCTTTATCTCTCATTGCAGAATAAAAAAAAACAAGACACCCACATACATAATTAAAACCATTCAAAATTACTATGATCATCCCCATTGGATGCAAAGAGCTCATTGAAAACATTGTCATTTACAGTTTTGTCATATTGGTCCCGGACAGTCTTATACTATGGATATCGGATAAAATCATAAAAATTTACATAGATTTTAGGTCTCGTCTTATCTATAAGTGCGCCTTATATGTGGAAGTATACTGGGGAAGTATAATGGGGGGGGATTAGAAATGGCAGCAGTAGCATAATGGATAGCGACTCGGAATGAAAATTCAGAAGTCTGGGTTCGAATTCCAGTCGGGTTCGTTACTTCGAATTTGTGCAAATATCCTAGGGAAAAGGTATGAAATCACCTCCTAAGAAGTAGGACTTGAATCTGAAAAAATCATTATTATTCTTAAAAGGTTGTCAATTCACTCTCAAAGAAAGAATTATTCTTACGATCCAAAATATTTCGGCTTTATATAAGCCATGAAAATTTGATAAACACATTAAATCAATGACAATTGAGGACGACGCCTACGTTTGACGCTACAAACATATTACTCAAGTGAAATCAATTGAAGAGAGAAACTTTATTACACCATGCCACTTCACCCAACCTCACTATATTGAATTACCATTTCATTAAGCACCGAGATCATATAATTATAAGCAAGACATTCTGCAATAAGAAAAAAAAATGAAAATGTTGGTGAAATTAACAATTCTTTGAAGGAAGACTTATATCGAAAGAGAATTGACAACATTGGAAGAAACCCATCGGGAATATTTGGATTGAACGTTTGCTATTCTTATTCTTATTCTTATTCTTATTCTTATTATTTAATTTATTGTGTTTAAATATATCGTGAAATTCTTGAAAAACAAAACATCATCACAAGCATATAAACATCATCATCGTCATCATCTTTTAAATTTTTTTAAATAAATATTCTTCCAATACTAGTGGTCATGGGCATGACGATAAACTACATCCGGTAGCAAGGCCTCTGATCTGGAAGGTTTGAGGAGCGTAGAACCACCTCTTAATTGTGGTCGTTCCCAGGTTCACTCTCAACTGAGGTGGTAGCACCAGATAAGGTCCCAGCTATGGGCAAACAGTTAACACCCAAATTGAGATCAAAACACTATGAAAATATAAAAATAATTGGTTACAGTAAAAATGCTAGCAATATATTTTGGAGAAAAAAAGATATTACCATTTGACCCGCGACAAAAACCCTCTTTACAAAAATTAGTTATTGAAACCTGATCTACAAACTGATTCCTTACAAAGAATACGTATTCTTTTCATACGAGCCTATCTTAAAATTCTTGTCCGCATTAAATAACCCATTGAGGTGTTGATATGGCATAAAAACTAAACTAAATTCAATGCAAGACCCAAGAGCCACTAAAGGTAACGGTTTACCAAGTGGTGTTGCTCTACGGAAGTAGAAGGAGGGATGGGGGGGGGAATAAGTGCATATTTTGTGGATACGTACTCTAGGTAACAACTGAAACTCGACTTGAAGAGGTTAAAATTGTAGAGTTTGGGGAAGCATCCTCCCAGGAGCCTTTTCGAAGAAGTAGCGACTGATAGGAAGAAACTGACCGAATGGAACTTATTTCTTACCAATGGATTACGGAAGTACCCAGAATGCTAAGCGATGCACAAGAACCACTCAAGGTAGAGCATTATTAAATGAGATTGTAGTGGGGAGGTAAAAGTAAGTGTAGATTATGTATATTAGTAACGGTTGATACTAGACTTGAAGAGTTTAAGATTGTAGTATTTGGGTAAGCACCCACTCGGGAGTTTGTTCCATAAAGTAGCAGCTCTTGGAAAGAAATGCGTTAGTTGTACATAGAAATAAATTCAACCACAACTTTGATCTAAAAAATGCCACACTTATTAAAAGAGAAAGGAACTTAGAAGGAAAATTCTTGAGAATGCTGTTATTGGATCTCATCAAAATATATATCTGCTCCCTGGATTTTTTCAAATATCTTCATTCCTAAAAGAATTGCTCCTTTCCCAAACCAACATACATGATTATAAAAATGTTAAAAAATTAAAAGAAGATAATTAGATTTATAATCTCTTGTTATTTAAAATATGTAACACAAGAATCAATCCCAAACTAAAATAATTTAAATACTAATTAGTATTAAAAAAAAATAATTCAAGAACGTCATTTACACACTAGACATGGAACTGTGTCATTTGGCGTCCTTCATAGCGGGTCTGACTTTTCCGCTAACCTAATGAATATTTATGCGAGTCCTTAAAATTAAAAATAAAAAAAAAACAATAATATTTTGCTCTTGTAGGTAAATACTTGTCTCAAAATAAAATCCTTGCATTTGGCTTGATAAAGTCCCTTAGGGTGAGTGCGAAACGCGTCTGCTATCTATCTATCTATCTATCTATATATATACACACAAAGTATAACCCGGATATAAGAGACCCGGATATAAGATAAACCCGGATACAAGAGAGACTTTCTCTGGTCCCAAATTAGAGCCATACTTACCTAAACAAAATAGACCAAACCCGGATATAAGAGACGACTTCTCCGGTCCAGAAAACTCTCTTATATCCGGGTTACACTGTATATATATATATATATATATATATATATATATATATATATATATATATACAGAGAGAGAGAGAGAGGGGGGGAGCTAGCTAGATAGATAAAAGAATGGTAAGTATATGTAGGTATATAAGCGAGCGATTGTATACAAATAAATATAAATATTCTATGGTGTAAGAGAAAGCAGTGCTCAATGTAAGTAACCAGCTATTTAATATATATATTAAGAAATATGCATATTATCTTGCATTAACTGCACAACAAATGTGTATTTCTTAATATGTATATATATATATATATATATATATATATATATATATATATATATATATACAATAAAATTAAATATAAATATGTATGTATGTATATATATATATATGATATAATTATATATATGTATATATATATATATACATATATATATATAATATAATTATATATATATATATATATATATATATAGATAGATAGATAGATAGATAGATAGAGAGAGAGAGAGAGAGAGAGAAAATAAAAGAGAGAGATTCTAATTCTGTTAGAAATATTTTAAACATGTGACATTTTAAATGCTTTCTAGCCATTTTACTGTTGAAATAGTTAAATGTAACCGTTACTTCTACTCTAACGGTTTCTTTTCTCGCACTTCCCGCCTGTGGAAATCTTTTCTGCTTTCTTCTCTGATAACTATAATTCTCAAAATTTAAATCCAACATCAATCGCCATCTTCTGTCGTCTTGTAGCCCGTCCATCTTTTATCCTTCCATCAATACCCACCTTATACCCAGTCTTTTGTCTCAATTTCACTCTCTGCAACCCCCACTGCGTACTACCCTGCTTCGCATCAAATGATTAAAAAAAAAAAAAGCGAAAGAAAAAGAATGTGTTTTCTACATAATTCAATCAAATTAAGTTGTTTATTTCCAACTGACAAATTTCGGCTTTTTTTTTTACCCTTTTCCTTCCTGTTTTTAAAAATGAAAAACATTCCTATAGCAGTTTTATTAGTGACTTTTGGAGGATTTCCTAGCCGATAATCTTAATATTTATCGCTTTCCTAATAACAAAATTTGACCATAAAAAAGAATAAAATTGGCCATAAGTCCTGTTGTTTAACTACTAATGTTTCACAACGGGGTCTGGATTAACGGTTTGGTGGGATCATCAGTTACAAACGTTAGATTCTTCTTCTTCTTCTTTTATGTGCTGTGTCCCCTCAGCACGATCATTATTCTCCACAGCTTCCTATCCTTTGTTGTTCTAAGCAATGTTTGTCCCCATACTCTTCCTCATGGTCATTGTTCTGACATCTTTTGTTGACATTTCCCTCTTGCCCCTTCAATATGGCCCTTTGTGTGTCAAATTCTCTAATCCCACTTTCCTCATTACTCACATGCTCCGTTCATGGTATTCTCAGTATCCTACTGTAGAAAACATCTATGTTGCTTCAGGTTTACTCTTCGTCGATGTTTGACATTTGCGACCATTATGAAAAATTAATATTACATATCAGTTGAGCACTCTTTTCTTTGTTTCTAACGAAATTTTTCTGTTTCTTAATACTTTACTTAGCTTTTTGATTACTTATTAATTATTCAATTTTGTCTGTGAGAAAAAAGTTGAAAGATAGAAAATAATTCATCATCCACAAGGCCAGGTGGACGCTTTTAGACAGTCTTTCAAGACTGGAAATTGAAGATCGAGTAGCTCCAGCCCCGATATGGTTGCAGTACTCTTTTTTAGCGATCTGGCTCTTGAAAAGGTAAAGGATATCAGGAGGATGTCAAGTACTTACTAAAGTAGTACAAGGAACTCTCCATTGAAGCGGGGGTCCTATTCATAATTTCGATAATATAAAATTAATCCGTGGCTTTTTAAAGAGTTATCTGGACTTAGTTCTCTTATTTAAATTGGCCAAATTTGAAAATCTTATTACGTCATTAATATTTGCGTATTTTTTTTTAAATTTTGAATTTTTAAAACTTAAAAAAAAAAGTTTCAAGAATTATTTTGGTAACACAGGGACAAACATTGGGGGATAATAATTATTGTTTTTAAATCCCCTTCTAATTCTTTTTACGAGTGGACCTGTCTACTCATGTAGTGCCAAAAATATACATATATATGGTTGTTCTTTAATGAAAAATTTATATATCTGTTTATTAATGACAAGAAATTGTTTTGATGAAAATGTAAAAAAATATATTTTTCGCTAAACAATTTCTATTGCTTGTTTAAAATATTTTCTTAAAATAAAACATAAAAATGTGTATATCTGCTTGTTATTTTTTGAAGGAAATCATTTTGTAAAAAAAGTCTCTTTTAGTACGGAAATATCAATTACATATGCAGAGTTTCAAACCTAACATTTGTAAATAAAAAAAGCAAGTCCAGATAACTCTATAAAAAGTCAAGGATCGGTTTTACACTGTATCGATATTATGAACGGAGCTCTTCATTCTAAAACGTTATCAAAAATTTCAGTACTTTTCCATTCTGTCAAATGTCACATCTTGAGAAAAGTCTAATAGATCTATAAACATTTAGGTCTAATAAACATTTTTCTTTATTTCATTATGAGTTGACGAGTTTTCTTAAGAGTGCTTAAATGTTAGCTGGATTAAAAGAAAGTCTGCCTACAGGATTGTTAATTGTAGAATGGAATGATAGAAAAACAAATACTAAATAGGAATAAATGTTTTTGATAAAGATCGGTTGAATGTAATATTACCAGATTTCAAAATATGCACTTACATAATTAGTAGTTTAATAGTCATAATTATTTTAAAGGTTATCCACTACCTCTTCAGGACATTGGCTTGACTTTTTCGGATAAAGAGATGAGTAGTTCTCCACGATTTTCTCTTAAGAGTAGCTTTTCTATTTTAAACATTTCTATTTTGACTGCTACTCAAAGCTAGTTATACCCTGTTATGTAACCCAAAGATGGAGGGAGAAGAAATGGAACTATGACTTTCTGCGAAAGTGAAAGCTACAGACGAGCAAAGAATTTGAACTCGGCTTGTCAATTCCACTTTCCACGTCGAAAACGGTGACACTACTGGCATTCCACTTTTCCACAAGAAGTCATAACAATTCATAAATAATAAAGAATAGGAACTTGTGGAGAGCCATGATCTGTTGCGTCCAGAAGTGAAATAACATGTTAAAAAAACTACTCATAAAGTAAATTATTAAGATCTTTTCTCGAATTTTCCGAAATTTCAACCTCTTTCCAAGTGCTCCTATAATTATCTGTATGACTGTAAGCGCACCTATCTATGTTATTATTATTCTTGTTCGTATCTACAATCATTGTACTTTTCTACCCAAAACGAAAGTAGTCTCTGGTCCATTTGAGCAGAAATCAGTTTGGTTTTCCGACCAAGAAACCGACATCATATTAAACGGAAATGAATTAGAAAAGGCGACTATGAAGAAGGCAGAAGTAGATAGAAAGAAAGCTAGAGAAAAAGGAAATCAGATAAAAGAAAAAGACAGACATATATATGCGTAGATAGATAGATAGATAGATAGATAGATAGATAGATAGATATTAGGTTGGTGCAAAAATAATGACGTAATAATGTCGTTTTTTGACGTATTTTTTAACGTCAAAAAACGATATTGTTACGTCATTATTTTTGCACCAACCTAATAGATGGGGAGATGGGGGAGCAGAATTAGATAGATAGATAGATAGATAGATAGATAGATAGATAGATAGATAGATAGATAGATAGATAGATAGATAGATAAAGAAAAGTGAGAGAGGAGGAGAATGAGATAGATAGATAGATAGATAGATAGATAGATAGATAGATAGATAGACAGACAGATAGATAGATAGATAGATAGATAGATAGATAGATAGATAAAGAAAAGTGAGAGAGGAGGAGAATGAGATAGATAGATAGATAGATAGATAGATAGATAGATAGATAGATAGATAGATAGAAGGAGAAATGGTGGAGATCGTAATGGAAATGGTAATGGTAATATTAGCTGTTTCCATTCGACATTCATTGACAGTCGGTGCTGCCGTCGGTTGAAATTTATCAAATCTTTCTCTTGAACCAATTTTTTAGTAGTCCAGTAGCTGTTATTGTTCTTTCCAGTATCGATGGGAGTTCCCTCATTAACCATTTATTTGAAGTAGTGTAGAATGTCACCATCTTGATTATGTTATTATACTTCCTTAGAGTTACGTGTACTACCCAATTTAATTGTTGCTGCTGTTGAAAGTTCTCAAGTGGCGTGATTTCTGTTATTTTGGTACAGTTCTTTGTCTGCGATTCTTTAGCACCAGTCCACGAGTTTCGAAGAAAAATGGCCCTCACTGAGACCTACAGGATTCATTTGCTCTAAACCATTTTTAACCATGAATCTGAGAAAGCCCTTGTATACAACTGACAGTTTAGATATTTCTGAACGAATTTGGTGCCATACATGATATTCATATGAAAGACTCGATCTGATGAAACTATTTAAGAATATGATTTTTGGTTAATGTAGCAATGTGAGGTGTTGAGCGAAACTACACTAGCACAGCCTATTCTATTCTGGATTTCCTTATCTCCTATAAGAGATTTCTTGTAACTGATCAATATTCCGAGGCATCTTAAGTGTTTAGCATTTATTAATTCCAGATCCTGAATTTTTAAAAATGATTCAGGGCACGTATCATAACTGATTTCTTTCTAATTCCAGATCATTGTTTCTGTTTAGGAAAGTCTTATCTTGAGTCTTACTTCTTGGAAGACTTGGTAAGAGAGGATGCTAATATTTGTTTGCGATCACTCTTGTCCCGACTATTAATGCCTTTGTTATCGGCATAGCATCCCCGTCATCCTCTATATATTAGCCTCGGGAGGGGAAATAGGAACACTGTTTTCTATTAGTATATCCATTCGTGATATATGGAATGTTTCAGAGATCAGTGTCCACTTCTTCTCATCTGTAGGGAATAGTCTAGGAAGATATTAAATAGATTTCCGCTTTCTTTTTGTTTTGGGACGTTTCGGTATTAGGATCTTCGTCAGACATGTATAACTTTGTGGAATTACATACTTCTTCTATCAGTGGTTCCGGAGCTTGGAAAACAATTTCTGATGGATGAAAAGAAGAGGTCTTTAGTCATGCTGTCGTATACTGCTGTGAGATCGGCATAGCAGGTACACAATTTTCTATTCGAGAAGTAAACAATTTCCTGGACTTGTTTGTTGACATATATGCCATCATTACACCCCTTAATAAAGCGAAAAGTAAATTGAATCATGAGGAGTTGATTTTCATAGAAAGATGAGAATCTAATTACTATAATGTTCATTAGTAAATTCAACATAATGAATCTAATTAAGATTACTCTGTATTATGAAATGGACAAAGTCCGACAATTACTTTAAGACAATAATATAAAAAGAATGTATAAACATAAAAATGTCTTAATATAATTGTCGGACTTTGTCCATTTCATAATGTGTGACGTCATTTTTTTACATTTGGATGTGCTTTGAGAAGATATGAATGTACGCGAGAGAATCATAGAAGATTGAAGTTTAAAGACAGTAAATTCGACCTTGCTAACTGAACGCTCCTCTGTAGCTAAATTGGTTAAGTCACGTCAAGCTAAGTGACGGTTCCGTATAAGATACAGGTTCGGTTCCTGTCGGAGGGCGAATATTTTCTGTGAAAATTTCTCGGAAATTCAGGCCGGTAAATGTTGTTTAATACTGTTTATTATAAAACAGAGCATTTACTTAAATATTTGTATCTATAAAAAGAACGTATAAAGATAAAAAAAATGTCTTAAAATAACTCTGTATGTGTGAGGGTCTTGACGGATACCTTTTTGCTTTCAGAGTGTATTAATACGCCATATATCTCACTATTTGCGATGCTCTTCTAATTCCAAACTTCCTTAATTAAATTTAGAAACTTGTTTTTAAATTCGGCGCGAGGTTACTGTATTTTCAAAAGTCCAACTTCAATGTCAAGTGATGCAAAATATATTTTTATGTTTAGTGACTTTAATGCCCACCATATCAGGTAGCTTAAACACTGTCACTAACTACGCTGGCATCCAAACCCTGATCTTTTCAATCATTCAAGTGGTGGACTTCCTCACGCGTTTCTCCAGTAACCCTGATGGTGTCCATCAGGGTTACTCTTATCGATGTCTTTTTTTACCTCTATCCTTGACTCATGTCGTACTATGCAGCTCTGCCCACTTCGCAACTCTGATTATGCAGTAGTGTCTGTAAACATCTCTTTCTACTCCTCCACCAGCCAAGAACCTCCTATCAACAGAATATCTCCATCTTCTATTTTCTTGAACCTCGTTTAGATTTTATCCTTTCGTCAGTCCCTCCTAAGCCCAGTCTCTTCTCCCGCCTTCACTCTCTGTAACCCCCTGCGTACTAGTGACATTCCCGCCTTGCTTGGGGTGAAATTATTTTTTTAATAGTAGTAGCAGTAGTAGCAGTAGTAGTAGTAGTAGTCATTGCAAATGTAAAGTTTGTTGATACATCTACCTTCTCCTGAACTTCCCACTCTCTTATTTTCTTCTTCTCACTCTTTCTTCTTTTCATATCTCTTTTTCTCAATTTTTCTTTCTTTCTTTCTTTCTTTCTTTCTTTCTTTCTTTCTTTCTTTCGCTTGTCTTCTCATCCTATCTTTTACTCTTCGCTTTTCTGTTCTTCTTCAAATTCGTTTGTGATTTTAATAATTAAAAAAAAAAATAATGCCCTAGAAACCCTTCCTTTTTGTCTATCTCTGAAGACATCCTTTCCTACAACAAAAAATAACACTAAAAACTTAGTATCACTTATTTAAAATGGAAGAAGAAGAAGAAGAAGGAGGAGGAGGGGGGGAATAAATGCAGGAGATAAAAAGAGGAGTAGTACCAGAAAATGTTCAGAAAAAAGAAGGAGGAAGAAATGAAGAAAATGTGAAGAAGAGGGGGGGATACTAAAAAGAAGAAGCAGGGGAGGAGGATATGAAAAGGAAAAGGAGGAGCAAGAGGAAATGAAGAAGAAGAAGAAGAAGAAGAAGAAGAAGAAGAAGAAGAAGAAGAAGAAGAAGAAGAAGAAGAAGAAAAAAAAAATTCATTGGAAATTTTTAATTGTTCCATTCGGTACGTAATCGATAATATTACACTTTAACGTTTCTTTTAATTCCTAGCAACAATCAAAATAAAAGACCCGCTTAATCTAAAAGATCACAATCATATAAAATCGAAACTTGATAAAAGAAAAGTGAGAAAATAAATGATAATTCGAAATGAAGATTAACGACGTTGTTTGATTTTTTTTATTAATTGAAAAACGGGATTAGAATTGATTTTTTCAATTCCATTTTTTCTGAACCACAAATAAAATCCACCAAATATTTTTCTTTTTCACACAACCAAAAGAAACTTATAAAAAAATTTTTTCACAAGTTGCAAAGCGACTTTCACTAAGCGACCTTTGAATGGGGGAACCTCGAAAATACTTGCCTGATACTTCAACAAATAGCTACACCTGCAAGCGTTTCTTGTTACTTTAAGCATTATATTTAGATGGATAACCGATGTTTGTGTAGACGTTCCTGACATCCCTCGAACGTGACTGTCTTTTCTATAAATATTTTAAGAGCAACTGTTCTTTAGTGCCGCGACTGCATGAATTTAAACGTGCTACTGGATTGGCAATTAGGTCCCACCGTTTTACTGCTGAACGAGTTGGATGCAACCGATTCTTCTATTCTAACAGTTTCTTTTCTCGCACTTCTCACCAATGGAACCCCCTCCCGATTTTTTGCTTCCCTGTCAGCTACAATCTTCAAAATTTTTACATACAACGTCAATCGCCATCTTCTGTCTTCTTGACCCCTGTTCTTTTATTGTCCTTTCCTCATTTCTCATTCTCTTTCACTCCCCGTAACCCCTGCGTCGCAGTGGCATTATCAACTTCATTGTGAGTGAGATGATTAAAACAAATTTAAGATCACATAATGAGGAAAGAAGCCTTGGAGAATTTATCACTTGAAAGACATACTGAAGGAAAAATACGAGACTGAGAAAACACGTGACAGGACAAGGAACGCAGGGACAATGGACCTGGTTATGAAGCAAGAGCTGCCAAGAGAACACAAAGAAGATGTTGAGAATCATAATCGCCAACGTATTAAAAGGCAGTGCTGGGGAGAGAATTTCCGAGGTCCGGCACTTAGATTATTTTCAGCCCCGCCCCGTTCGGTAAAGGCTTTGTCTGGAATTTTCCCAAATATTTTCGTTTCTGTCCGAAACTTCTGCATTATTCCTGCTACAGTTGCATCCGCAGAGTGCTCTTTTAATCACTTAAAACGAATAAAGAACTATCAATGCAAAACAATGCTCCAAGACCGCCTTACCAACTTAGCAACCCTTGGGATGGAATGTGATTTGACACGAGAATTAGACTTTGAGGAACTCATCGCGCATTTTGTTTCAATGAAATTTCGAAAAATGACGCTTTGGAACTGGTTTTAGTTATCGTTTTTTTTATTTTTTTTTTCAATAAAATACCGATTTGTAATTTTGCTTACTACTTTTTGTAAAGAAGACCCCCCCATTAAACCCCCTAAAGGTATTTTCTATTAATTAATTCGATCATATTAAGTTTAATTAGTTTAAAATATGGAAATATTTTTGGACAATAAATATACATAAATATAAATGTATTTTCTTGAGGGCGCCCGGGTTTCGAGGGCCGGCATCTTTGTGCCGGCTGTCATAGTTGCCGCCACTGCTAAAAAGGATATAGCAGATAAAAGAAAAAGAAAATCCTGGCTCAGATGCTCGAAAACATATAACAGCAGATAACACAATAATGCCTGAGAGAGAGAGAGAGAGAGACAGAGACAGACAGACACAGAGAGACAGAGACACACACACACAGAACAACTGCGTTGTGTTTTCAAGCTGAAAATGAAAAAGTAGAGTAATGCCATCATTTGGGTGGCGATTAAACTTCCCAGTTCAACTTGTGTAAGTAAAGGGCTTGCACCTACGAGACATTTCTCTGTCTAGCCTCTTAGTGCCACTCCAGTAACTCATACATTAAATACTTTCATTTATCCATCGTCTAAAAAAAAACAGTCTAACAAACAATTTGAAAATGAAAGGATTTAAAGTTACACACCTGACTTCCACCCCACCACTAGCATCCCTCCGCCAATCACTGCTAGCCCCGTCCAAGCCCAGCCTCGACGGTCGCTGCTGCATGAAGAGATTTAGGAAGACCGCCCTCAACCGGAGAAATCTGACGTGGTTTCTTTTCGATGGTCAGCCGATGATAAATGGCTGTCGTTTCAGCTCCGAATGGCTCGTGACCTGCCACTTGAAAGAGACACAAAGATGCCAATTTACATCATTAAACTGGCAACCTTGACCGTCTTGCTTCACTTCTTTCTCCTCTCACTGATTTTCACGAGCAAATCTTTTGCATCTTCTACCTCCTTTTTAAATAATTCTGTCTATATCATCCGAAGATTTTTTTTTTCACCGTATTTATACCTTATATACATTTGTGTGTGTGTGTGCGTGTGTGTAAAAATTCAGATATGTAACTAAAAATATATTTGTAAAAAGACAATACAAAGAACAAAGGAAAACTATCTTAGCCATCGTGTTTCGTCCTCTGATTGACAAATGCAAAGATTTTATTTTGCAACGTGTATTTATACACAAAAGTAGACATGTCATTAATTTTTCAAAATATTAAAAACTAAGAACGCTCAGGAATATATTTCAGGCTAACAGAAAAATGTAGGTAAAATATGGAAGATGCTAAGTGATGTAATTTAATGTCTGATTAACGCAAGTGACTAAATGTGATAGTTGAATTTTTTATAATGCAATTATTATTTATATTATTTTAGTTAGAGAAATTAATTTATGCATATATTTTAAATAATAGGTTTTTAATTTAATCGTTGCCTTTTAATTTTATTATTTTTTATAGTCACTCTGTTGACTTTGGAAGAAGTATTTCTTTTAGGAATAGAGAGATTTGAAAAATTCCACGGCGCAGATTTATATTTTGGTAAGATTCGACAGTGGCAGTCTTAAGAATTTTTCAAGAAGTGTGTCAATTCATTGTTGCAAAATTACATTTATATTTTCCTTATTAAATTCCATCAGGGAAACGCGTCGACTAAGATAAGTTTTCCTTTTGTCTTTATTCACACTCTCTCTCTCTCTCTCACACACACACACACATACACACACATACACACACACACACACGCACGCATGCACACAAACACACAAATACACACACACACACACATATATATATATATATATATATATATATATATATATGAGGACAGATCAAAATGTATCGGAACTGGTGCTACAAAAAAAACTACAACACATATGAATTCGGCATTTAATCTCCTTCAAATTTGTCCCTTTCTGGAGCCAAACACTTTATCGAGCGTCGTTTACATTGATAGCAGGATTCCTGGAACTATCTTTTTGGCAAGCGAGCAGATGCCTCGTCACATTCTTTTGGGTTTCTTTGACGTCTTTACATTGTGTTCCTTTCAAGTAGGAATCGATTTTTGAAAAGGAAAATGTCGCAATGGGGCGAGATCTGGGGAATGTTGTGCAAAAAATAAAATAAAAATAAAGCTGCTACACAAGCCATGGTCAAGCTGTGCCCAGACGATTCACTCTGCGTACTTTATTTCCGCTAGCGTCCCGATACTTTTGGATCAGACCTCGTATATATATCCAGGTCATTTTGGATCCTTCTCTGGTCTTCTTCATTGGTAATTATGTTGAAGAAATTCTCGAACCTCTGGGAGATATGAGCTTGTAGTCTCTGTTTTATCCAATGATTGTACTGGATTCTCTCTCGGGGAGAAAAAAAAATAAACAGATTGAAATATCAGAAGCTGACGCACAAGTGCAATAACCCACCAGTGAAAGCAGTAATCAACATCAGCCAATATCAGCTGAGTGCCTCTGAGGAGTCAGTATTTAAAAAGGGTCTCAACTTCACCACAACCATCAGGCGAGTGCCATACTTAGACATCATTGCTAGAGTCGAGGAGGTGGCCTTGAACTTCGCCCAGGCTCGGGCGGATGAACTAAAATGGAAGTTGAGACAGACCTTGGAGAAGGCCAAGCTGCCCAGGTCAAACATCACGAAACTGGAGAGGCGATCGGATCTCTACAGAGGAATGAAAACATCATCATACTACCGACTGACAAAGGCAATGCGACTGTAGTGATGGACAAATCAGATTAAACAAGAAAGCTGGAAGACTTCATTAGTAATGGTAACTACAGCAAAGTAAAAAAGGATCCTAAAATGAAAACGGAACGCAAACTGTCTAGAACAAGGATCACTTTGCACGTAAGACGTATAGGCAGTTATCGCAGCGTTACACCAAGCTATTTCATATATACGGTCTCCCTAAGATTCACAAAGACGATATTCCGCTCAGGCTGATTGTTAGTTGCCAAGGCTCGGTGTCCCACCCTCTGAGTCGCTTCCTTGTAGATATAATTGACCCATTGATCGGAAAGTCTCCTTCATATGTCCGAAACTCCGCCCACTTCATGGAAATAATAAAAGATGCTCCCATCTTATCCAACCAGATGGTGAGCTTGGACGTGGTGAGTTTGTTTACCAAGGCACCTACTTAGAGGCACTCTCAGTAGTAAGAAACAGATTGGCCTCTGACTTATCCCGAGAAGAACGGACCAGTATTTCAATAGATAATCTGATGGAGATGTTGACTTTCTGTACACAAACAACACACTTCAGAATGGGATCACACATATATCAACAGGATGAGGGCTTAGCAATGGGATCGCCATTATCACCAGCAATGACGAACATATACATGGACTACTTTGAGAAAATGGCATTAGAATCTATACGTCTAAAGCCAACTCTATAGTTAAGGTATATAGATGACACCTTCATATTCTGGCCACATCAGGGAGATGTTCAGGTTCTACTGGACCATGTGAACTCAATAAGACCTTCGATAAAGTTCACGATGGAGAAAGCGAGTAACAACACACTCCCATTACTGGATGTTCTAATATCTCGAACAGAGCATGGGTTCAAGACATCCGTATACCATAAACCGACATTCACCGGACAGTACCTCAATTTCAACTCCCACCATCCATACAACGTAAAGAAAGGGATCGTCTGTTGCTTATAACACCGAGCAAAAGTCATAAGTGGCGATAAAGAATTGGTCAAAATAAGTAGTACCCTACAACGTAACAACTACCCTGGGTACATGGCAGCAGCCCCAAAAAACTGGGATAGGCGGGTACAAGAGGAGGACAACAACCCTCAGAAAACAGTCTGCCTTGCCTTATGTGAAAGAGTTATGAAAACAGTCTGCCCGCCTTACGTGAAAGGGTTATCAGAGAAAATACAAAGGATCTGTGGTTCATATAACATCAGGACAACCTTCGAAAGCTTGACGACACTTCGCAGATATCTCTCCTGAGTAAGACCCCCCCCCCAGCGAAGAACATGACTAAAGACTGTGTGTACGCTATCCCGTGCAGCTGCGGAAAGAAATATAAAGGGGAGACAGGCCGTCCCCTTAAGGTAAGGCTTCAAGAACAAAAGGCTGTAACACGAAGGGAAGTGGAAAAATCAAGCGTGGTTGACCACATATCGAGAGAAAAGGTTGACCACCGCCCTCTGTGGGATCAGGTTGATATCTTAGACAAGGGACACCATTGGAAAATTCGTAAACTTAAGGAATCAGCACATATGCTAGGCCACAAAAATCTCTTGAGCCTACCAAGCATAGAAATGAATACGATAAAAGCGATAATAACAACAAAAATTGCAATATGAGCTCTGGTAAAAAAATGAAATGATAACAGCAAATATAGCAATATGAGCACTGGTAAAAAAAAGAAGTTGCTGAAGATATTAGGCTTATAATACCCAGAAATTCATACACAGATGTCTTCAAGGATTGAGAATAAAGGTGTTAGTTAGATCCAGTGACAGGACCCAAAGAGTGTGAGTTCAATACCTGGTTAAGGTCGTGGAGAGGGGAATTAACAAGCGATAACTGATAACTGACATCCATTAGACATGGCACGTGGAACTAGAACAGTCTACCCCAATGAGCGAAATAAAGAACCAAAGAAGGCCGGAGCGTACAACGGCCGAAACGTTGTGATAAATATGGTGACAAAGATGAGGACAATAGTGCGAATAATGTAAATAGTGTACATAATATCACATGCTAGAAATATAGACAGTTATATATGATACAGTATATTATATATTAAATATAAAATAATAATATATTATTATATTATATATAATACAATATAATACAATATAATATTATATATTGTATATTTTATTATATATAATATTCTATTATATACTATATATAATATAATATTATATACTATATATAATATATCATATATCATATAATATTATGTATAATATAATATATATAATATAATTTTATATTATATATTATATTATATATAATATCAACCCTCCTATAAAGCAGCAAATGCTCGACATTCTTACCATAGATGAAGAGAAAACTGGAGACAGCAAGAATATGGCTATTTATATTATATACATTGTCCGGACTGTTGGTCCATCTTTACTGCCATATTCACGACGTTTCGACCGTTTTATATTCCTGCCTTCTTCAGGTGATTGAAATTTCGAATTTTATTTCGTCCACCGGGATAGATTGTTCTAGCTCCATAATCCATGCTTCTTCCGGATGTTCTCAAGGACACACGGCCCAGTGGAAAAAAAAACCTTGGTCGGATCCAGTGACTTCACCCAAAGAGTTGTGTGTTCAATACCTGGCTACTATAGTGGTGAACAAAAACTTGGAGAGTTGAGTTAAAGAGAGATAACTGAGACACCCGGAAGAGGCGTGGCACGTGGAACTGGAACAGTCTACTTCAGTGAACCAAATAAAGGGTTCAGTTCGAAATTCCAATCATCTGAGAAAGGCTGGAGCGTACAACGGGTGAAACCTCGTGAATGTGGTAATAAAGATAAGGATAACAGTCCGAACAATGTAAATAATGTAAATAATTACAATATCTCATCTCATAAATATAGACAGGAATATGGCTCTACAGAAGGATACTGAGCACAGAAGCAACAAAAAAATCGAAAGAAAAATGAAAACAAAAATCACTTATACTCAGAATCAAGGAGAGAGAGAGAGAGAGAGAGAGAGAGAGATGAAATTCTTGGAAACTTAATGAAGAAGAAGGGCTCAGAGAATTTGACACTCACAGGACATATCGAAACCAAAAGGCACGGGGGTAAGAAGTGAACTACCTACCTGACGAGCTTGTATGGGTGGATGAATGTTGAAACAGAGGGTGGAGGGGATGGAAAAGGAACAAATGCTACTTAGAGCTTACAATAGATAGGAAGGTTGTGGAGAACCATGATAACCCACGTCCTGAAGACATGTGGTACACAGAAGAAGATTATCAGTAATTATGAATTAAAGTTTCTTTCCTCTGTTGCTCTTTTGTCATTCTCAGATCGTTTTTCTACGACCGTTAAATAAGCCACATGCTTCAGCCTCAAGAGACTGGCCAGTTAAGTAGCATTCTTCACTGATGATGACAGTCTTTTTTTTTTTTCACCTTCCTCTTTTCTATTTCCTCTTCCCGCCTCTCTCAAACATCTCATTTCATTCACACTATCCCTCACCTCTCCCTTATTTTCCCGCCATTAATTCTCTGTTCAAAACATTTACCGTCTCGCCTGCCTTCACACTTTCTCGTCAAAACCGAAAACCAACGAAATACGCAAACAAATGGAATTAGAGGAATTTTCATTTATTTTTATCTGTCATATTGTTTTGTTTTCTCTCTTTCTTTTTTATGTTACTTTTTATACAATTTATTTCCTTGCTATGCTTTGTTTGTTTTTTTGTTTTTTTTTTTTGTTTTTTTTTACATTCCAACATCTAAAGTGGCCAATTGCTCAATTGACAAGGGATCATTACGAGGCCATATTCCGTATCTTGAAAGACGCTCTGATGCGTAGCACGTGTCCCACTTTTCAAAGGTAACAATCAACAAAGAAACTAGAGCGTATAATGTCCAGTAAATAAGTACCCCTCCTTCAAACGAGAGCAAAACCAGAACTTAAACTCGTCTTGAAAATTCTTGACAAATTTTATGTTTGTAAGAAATAAACATTTTCCAGGTGACATTTTTTATTATGAAAAGAAAATTGGTATTCCAGAATGATTTTGAAGCATAAAAAATATTTAAGGCCTCGAAAGAAACACGTTACGTAAGGTTTAAAATTAATTTAAAAAAATAAAAATCTTTCTCGAAGTGTTTATTTTAGTTTTAATTTCAAGCTAATAGATTAAATTTAATATTTCCAACAAGCAAAGTACTTTGCTATATTTAAATTTAGAATGACTGGAAGAAATTTATTATTTTATTTTTTTGAAATTTTTGAATATTTTCCTTTTGAAATCACTTTTAGCGCCATTTTTAGTCATCTATCAGCACAATGTAATTCTGTTTATTCAAAAATCTTTCAAAAATAAAATATATTTGTCTAAGCCTTTTAGGCGGAATATTAGCAGACTTAAAGTTTAATTAATATGATTTGAAACAAAAATTACTTTTTAACTTTTTTCTACGGGGAACATATCTCTAGAAATTACTTGAGGCATATGACGTAAGCGTCTTTTTTATATAATTTTTAACTACCCAGTAATCTTTAAAATTTAGGAAAATATTCTCCGTAATCTAATGTTTTGTTGAATTTTGGTATTTTGGCTTTAAATTTACTATGGCTCTTATTTTCTGATAATGTCGCGTATGGACGACCGTATTTAAAAAAATCGGCACGTTTATACACACACACACAATTCTATTTTGTAAAATATTGGGAGTCGCTGAGTTAGCTTTTCTATTTATGATTAGTAAATATAGTTTTACTTAATAACAATATCATCTAACAGGTAAAAATTAATACAGATATTTAAAAGATGTAAAACTTTATAAATTATTATGATTTAAATTATAAAAAATGAAAATAATTCTAATAATTCATTACTCAACGAATTTTTTTTCTTAAGACAATAGTATCCATAATATTTCTTATTCATAAAAACAATTAAAAGCTTTTCTAATTAAATGTCTTAGTTTTATTGAATTTCTTATTTTACGGTTTATCGCAGATTTTAGGTAACTAGTGTTGCTATCTTACAAAAAAATATTGATGATTTAAATTCTCCAAGGACTTCTGCTTTTAACTAATATAAACATTATATCCGTAAGAACGTCTTGCTCACCAATCAACAAATTTTGTTATTTTTCCTTTTAAGTGTCAGAGTCAGATCGATTATGTGGGTAAGACTCTCCAACGGCTGGAGGTGACAATTGTGCATCACGTGCCTGTGTCTATACATAGACATGGTCCATTAGCATCCAGGAACTCACAGGTGCACGAGCCTGCCATCGTGGAGCATTTATTGACTTCTGTCACTTGTGGCGTCCAATTATTCAGCGGAGTTCTTCACTGCGCGGCACAGAGCTCGGACGAAACACCATCTTAACATCTTGGAGTTATCAACACGTCTCACCCGACTCTGTGTAGGCAGAGGCAGCTGAAACATAAACTGACACTCTTCGACAGGGATTAGTCTTTGTCTTGTTCTGGGCAACTTCATTTTTTCCCCTATCCCTTGTCTCTCTTATTTCTATTGCAGTTCAGTTTTAAGAATTATATATATGTGTGTGTGTGTGTTATTAAAATTACAATGAAAACTAAATACTTCTTAAATATTTACATAATATGAAGTAAAGTTTATATCTAAATATTTAAATATGGCCCCCATTCGTTGCACGCAAGACATCTAAGCGATATTAAATTCTTTAAATCCGGTAATTCTTTCATTAGAGTTTGAAAGATAAAAACATAACATTAATGATTGGTTTAGCTAATAGGTAATTAGCATAAAGAGAGCTATAACTCACGGGCAATTTTGAGTCAGGTTACGTAGAATATCTGCGGCTACTAAGTTTGATCATCATAACAATTAATAAAAAACTATTAATTGTATTAATAGAACTTTAATAATAACATATTAATATATGACAAAAATTTAATTTTCACCTCTTCTAATTTTTTCGTAATGACTTTTTGAAATTGCCTAAACACTTTATGGTCACCCTGTCATGGATAACGTTTGAAATAATAAAAAATATTAAAATAATATATTTATTAACAAATATATTCTGTTTAAATAAAGAAAAACTTATAAAATGACTTTAAATATGTTCCTGTTGCCCAAACGTTGTTACCAAACAGAAAAGGTGAATTAACTTTTAAGACAGATTTTCCTTTCAACTTAATTCGATTTGTACGTTAGCATGTCTGAGAACACCGTTCAATCGCCATAGTTAAGCAACGTTATGCCCGGTCAGTGCATAAATGCAGGATCACATAACAGTAGAAACACAGGGTACTGTAAGCAACCTCCTACAATCTGAAATATGTTTCGGCTTTAAATAACCCATCGAGGGTTTATACGTCGTAAAAAACAAATCAACCAACGTTAACCTAAAAATAGCTCTACAGAATTAAAACAAAAAAATGTAATAATTTTATTTCTTCTTCTTTATATGCCGTGCCCTCTCAGGAGGTAGGCAATCGTGGCTCTCCACAACTTCCTATCCCCTGTAGCTCTTAATAAATTTTGTTTTTTCATTGTTTCTCCTAAACCCTGTTTCGCTATCCATTTACTCAAGCTCACTAAGTATGTATGGCGTTGTTTTTCCTGCCTCACTTGCCTTCAATATGTCCTGTGAGTATCAGATTTTCCAAGCCCTCCGTCCTCATTATGTGGCCCAGAAATTTCAGCAGTCTTTCCCTGAAGTTTTTTTTATTTTTTTCTAAAGCGTTTCACCCCAAGCAAGGCAGGAAGCCACTAGCACACAAGGGGTTACAGAGAGTTGGAGTGAGAGCAAATAGGAGTGATAGAGGAAAGGATGAAGAGAAGAATAGGGGATAGATCAAGGTAACTGGAGATGTCGATTGACATTACATTTGAATAGTTGGAGATTATAGCTATCAGGGAAACAGGAAAAGTGGGGGATTTCCACAGGCGAGAATTGCGAGAAATGAAGATATTGGAGTAAAAGAGACAGCTACATTTAACTGTTTCGATAGTGAAATATGAGAGCGAGATGCCAGCCTAGTTGAACGCTTGAATTCATGAAGTCTGGGAACCAGCGAAAGCAGCTCATCGGAGCAGTTACCATGAAAGTATTTGTAAAAAAGACAGAGGGAGGCGACGACACGTCTGTGAAAGAGCGACTGCAGACGAGATATCAGATCAGGGCCAATTACATTGCATATCCGTCTTTGGATTTTATCAAGGACCTTGAGACAAACAGAAGAGGCTCCAGACCATATATGGCAGCAATACTCCATGCAAGGGCGAATGGTTGATTTGTATTAGGTTGGTGCAAAAACAATGACGTAATAATGTCGTTTTTTGATGTTTAAGATACGTAAAAAAAAAACGACATTATTACGTCATTATTTTTGCACCAACCTAATAGATTTGAAGGATCGACTCCGGTGAGAAAAAGTTCCTGGCGCGGCACAGGGTGCCAACTTTCCTATCGGTGAACGAAGCTATTGACTCAATGTAATTGTTCCATCTCAGGCCAGCAGACAATGTGAGACTGAGAAGTCGCAAAGAGGTGCTCTCGTGAAGTTGAACTTCAGACATTCTAATGGGGGGCAGGGATGGTTCTAGAGAGCAGTTTTGAAATTAATATAAGTTCCCTTTTTGTTTCCATTTTCTCTAAAACCTCGTCATTACTTACATGTTCGGGCAATGGTATTCTCAGCATCCTTCTGTTGCTTCAAGTCTGTTCTTCATCTTTGAGGAGATTGTCCAGTATTCACTGCCATATAAAAGAGCAGATATTACATAACAGTTCGATACTTTTTTCTTTGTTTTGAACAATGATTTTCTGTCTCTTAATAATTTGCTTATCTTTTGGAATACATGTCTGACTATCCCAATGAGTTTTCGGATTTCAGTGTCGAACTTTCTGTCCTCTGTTAAAACACTTCCCCGATAGTTAAAATTTTGCTTCATTTTGCTTTTTCCAATTTGTAATTTACATTTAGGGCTCCTTTTTTTGCTAACAGCTATTCTGCATTCAATATTAAAAAATATTTTGATCTTTCCTCTTAATAATAAGAAAACTTTCGATAATAAAACTGTTTTCATTCAGTTTGGGGCAATTTGTCATCAAAGTATCGTAATTTTTAATCGATTTTGTGGAGGTACCTAAATAAAATTCTATTTTTAACTGATTTATTAGAGTTTTTAAAAATGAACTGGTTTTTCACCGAGAAATTAGCAGTGTCATTTTTTATCTTTCATTTTGCCTTTGACATTTTTAACTGAACTCTTTTTGTGACCATTCATATTTTAAAATACTTAGCTTAAATTCAATTTATAAGTCAAAATTACTTATAATAAACACATAAATAAGTGGGCATGTACTTTCTATCCGTTTTTTGTTGTCAAGTTTCTAGGTACCAATAAATAGACAGGAATAGACCCAAATTAATAACTCACATTAATAGACTCTGATATCAATAGATAAAAACTGTGTGAAATAATTTATCGTTAAGATACTAAAACACTTTCACTATATACAGTAAAATCCCTCATATCCGGAATCTCTCATATCCGGAATCCTGCATATCCGGAATCCCGCATATCCGGTCGTGATTTTGATGTTTATATTTGAACTATTTGGGTGACATGTAACTGATTTGAAATTTCTGTTTTTCAGGAAATTTACTTTGGATAACTACTTATGTTTATTTCACCCTAATGGCTTCTATTGGTGCAAGAGAAGAAGAAAAGTGTAATTTTGGAGTTATCGCAAAAAATTTTAAACAGACTAGACGCTGGAGAAAGTTCATTGTAACTAATGGCTGAGTTCAACATAGGAAAGTCAACAATCTTAAAAAATATAATAAAATCTTCCAAAGAAACTATTCTCCAGCGTTCACACTGTCACAATGAACAAAGAAATAATAAACATGACTGTGATGAAAGCTAGACTGAAATTGAAAAAGCTATTGAAAATGTTGGCAGTTTTATGGAAAGAAAGCCAGCATTCAACTATGACGATTGCACTAATGCACGCAGAGTTAAAAAGTGTCTTTTGTTTAAAAAATTTCAAGAACAAAAACAAAACGAAATGCGGAAAAACTTGAGAATGACATTAGAAGAGAAAGAATCATCATGCAACAACGATTAAAAAATCCTCGTTACATTATTTGTTTTGCATACATGGCAGACTTAATTTAATGAATTTTCATTAACATTACATAATTTATTTCTTTTTCCTTAAAATCAATTCTATTATCTTTCACTCACCATTAGCTTCTTTTGTTTACTATAAAACATTGAAAATAAATGTTAAACCTGATTTCAGTTCCTTTATCTTAATCTAAATATAACCCCTCATAACTGGACTTTGTAACCAATTCCTCATATCCGGAAGGCCTTCTTATTCCGGTTGTCAGGGATTCTGTTGTATAAATGAAAGAAAAGATATATTTTTTTGTTTGTTTGTTTTTCACTGCCATATACATACGTAAGAAAAGAGACAGTTTGACGGACATTAAGTTATTAATAAGTTTCCATGGATATTTCATAGTCGGGGAACTTGCAATTATATAACTTACGAATTATGATTAATCAAACAATTCATATGGCGACACCATAAAATTTTCACTAGTTCTACTAATTACAATTAATATTAGTAAATGATTTCTGTTGACCCAGCCAATTTGATATTCCAGCAGTATTAATGAATGTGCCGATGGTGCTGGTAAAAAAAAATCAGTGTTTAATAATCTCATTTCAATTAAATTATGACATTTTCAGCTATGCAAACAGATTCTTTCACGAAACACACACGCGAGAGCAGTCAACCGCTTACGGGTAACAGTGTAAGAGGTGGAACAAACAAAGGAAACTTCACTGTAAAGAACAACTGGGATAAACTTCTGTGTATTTTGGGATGGTTTCAACACGGACAAATTTGAAGAAAAAAAAGAAAAGAGTTTTGACCTTAATTTAGTTTTCTATACACGAAGATGTTTACCCGTGACACATTTATATTTCCATCCCCCCAACATGCGTACAAATTACATCATATTTCTTGGCGTCGTAGACGATGGATTTTTTCCCCAAAATTAAACCTTGAAAAGTTATCTGAAACCTTGCAAGGCGAATATTACATTTCTTGTAGACCTAATTACAGAGAAAGCTTTCGATTATAGACAGTAACATGAGCTCTTTTCATTTGACCTCAGGCAGGAATTGGATATTAAACACGACTACTATTTAGTAGAATAAACAAATAAACCTATAATATTCGGTTGGTGCAAAAATAATGTCATTTTCTCACATATGTTACTATGTGAGAAAACGACATTATTTTTGCACCAACCTAATAAATAGTGCCTAGAAGTTCCTTGGTATTTCAATCGTGTCGACAGGAGGTAGTCAAACCAACTAATTTACGAATCTGCGTTTGTGGTGTAATAGATATCGGCTCGGGCTGAGAAACCAGAGAACCCAGTTCGAATTCCAGTCGGATTCGTTACATCCACTTACGCACAAAAACTCTTGGTGAAGAATTATAAATTTATCTCATCCCAACCTATGGGTTAAATAGTAGGACAGACTGGGTTTTAGAACCAGTCTACCACAAAAAGTAGCGGCAAAATCTAATCATGAATCTAAAAAGACGATCGCTCAAGCGTCTGCCATACTTAACTGAATAATCTTGAAAAAATATCAATATCCTCTACCAAGTGTTCCTAGAAATAATGCAAAAAAAACCCAGAAACTATGTTCTGGAATTGGTATGAAAATAGTGATAGCACCTTTTTTTTTAATTATTTCATCCTAAGTAAGGAAATAAAGCCACTAAGAAGCAAAGGGTTACTGAATGTGAAAGAATATACGAAAAAGATAAACCTTATTAAAAAGAGAGAACACTAAAAGGACATTAATTAAAACAGAAGATAATGATGGTCATTACATTTGAAGATGTGAAGATCAAAATTGAATGGAAAGCAAGAAGCCGGAAGAGCGTTCGACGAGTTACGCAAAATCCATTCTAAACATTCAAAATGTGGAATTAGTAAATGCTAAACACTTCAAATACCTCGTTATAAAGCATTTAGTATTGAAGTTAAGATTGAACATAGGATAGGCTAATAGAGAGGTAGTCTTGCCCAACACCGCAAGTTGCTACAAAACTAAAATATTAACGTAAGAACTCAAGTCATGTTTTTAAATAGCGATACTTTCATATGAATTCCATGCAAGATGCCCAACCCGTTCAAAATGTCTAAACTGTCAACCCGCTTTCTCAGTTCAATAATTAAAAGTGACACTATCGAGTGAATGCATCCTGTAGGTCTGAGATAGGACCATCCTTTTTCATAAATTGTGACCTGCTGCTACAGAATCACAAAGAACTGTACTAAAGGACAGAAACCACAACGTTTGAGGATTTTCAACAGAAGCAACAAGAAAAGGTGATAGTACATCTAATTCGGCGAGAAAATAATGACATAAGCAAGATGTTGACGTTCCACATTACTTCAAACAAAAAATTAGCAAGCAAACCCCAATCAAACCTGAGAAAAGCGATAACTGTGAACTTCAGAAGCCTATTTTCCAGAAAAATTGTTTTAATAGAAAGATTTTACAAATTTCAATCGACATTGTCACTAGATGCTCGTTTAATGAATGCCAATTGTTTTTATATAGAACTCTCTCCCGGCTTCTTCCTTTCCAGCCAAATTTGATATACAAAAATTTAAATGCAATTTCAATCGTTATCTTCTGTTTTCTCTCCCTAATAGTGTTTTTTTCATATTTTTTCATACTCACTAAGATGCAAGCGGTTAATGTTAGTGGCTTTATTGTCTTGCTTGGATGAAACGATTATATATATATATATATATATATATATATATATATATATATATAAAGAAACTGCTAATCTTACCGTTACCAATTTTTGCCTGTGTGATGTTTTTAAAGTGCTGACTTGAAGATCGTAGACATCTGACCTTATAAAGATTGGAAACACAACCTGACCTTATAAGGATTGGAGACAAAATCTAACCTTATAAGGATTGGAGACAAAATCTAACCTAATAAGGATTGAAGACACAATCTGACCTTATAACGATTGAAACACAATCTGACCTTATAAGGATTGGAGACACAACCTGACTTTATAAGGATTGGAAACACAACCTGACCTTATAAGGATTGAAACACAATCTGACTTTATAAGGAGGTTCCGGTCTCATGACGCACTCCAATTTTGGCTTACAAAAATCTGAAAATAAATTAATAAACCAAAACTAAAATTAAATAAGATAAAGAAGTAACTTTTGACCTGTACCCGTTGGTAAATTTTCGAGATTTATTTGGGGGTTTAATATCCGCTTTTTTTTTTTTTTTTTTTTGCTGGGAAATACTGTATTTGTTTGTTTTTTTTCTGTGACCATCCCCTTTTATTTTGTATTTTATTTCACTTTTTCTTTATTTTCTTAAAGAGATGTACTGCGTTCTTCAAACTTGTTGATGTACTTGGGAAGCAGTTGTTTGTCACAATTTTAAGCTTCTTTTTCTATCCAGCTTTTAAAGAAACTCATCAGTGATACGTTTTAGAAGCTTTTGTGTTTCAGACACCAAGAAATACACAGAAGTTCATGTTTCCTCCATAAATTGCCAGATCTTTTCGGTTATTGCCGAAGGTTCCTGAGAACCAGATTTCAGTTAATATTACCTTCTATTATGACTTAAGTTTATAGGCAGAATATTGAATAAAGGTTAAAATTAAAGAAATTATTTTCTATGTAGATTGTATACGAGAGAAGGACAAAATGTATCCAACGAAACTAAACTTGAGGATAACAAGAAAAACAATAATGAGTAATAAACTAATGGATTAACTAATATAACAATTTAAAATTACAGAAAGTATTTTGTAGACTGATTATATATAGGAGGGCTTAGAAGGGATCGGCTGAAATGACGTTTCCAAAGATTACGGAAGTGACCTTCCATGCGGAATTCCTACCAGAAGAGAATTGTAAAACATATCGGCTGAAATGACTCCTTTCAAGATAACAAAACTTATCTAATGCATCGTTAAAGTATTCATTACTGATTTGTTCAATTTTTTTATAGGAGTAATAGAAACTGTTACCAGGTATAAAAGATAATTTCATGACGTAAAGCGTATTTCAAGAATGTTTTCATGCTGTTTATGAGTGTTTTCATGATACTCTTGTGAGGACCGAAACTTTCCGGGGCGTTAATTCTTCCCAACCCTTCCCAAATCTTCGACCTAACTGCAAACAAGTAAAGACTCACTTAACAGTCTTAGTGATTACATTTTCTGCGCATGAACTTTGCAGTCCGAAAAATCAATAAAACTTCACACCAGAATGACCTCCCTTGGGTGCAAAGCCTTTGAACAACAGGTTAACGGGTGGATTGGGTCGGTGGCCCTGCTGCACGCGATCGACCCTCATTGCAGTAGACTCACGTTTCTGGACGGTTTTAAAATTGGACACAGCACTTAATGTCGTTATGTAGACACCGATGAACGTCCTCATTGGCTAATCAAGTTTGTTGTTCATTTTAGAACGACAAACACGGGGAAGGGAAAGCGAATGAGACAAAGAGAGGGGCCAAAGATAAAGAAAGGGAAAAGTGGCATGATAAAGTAGGGAGAAAATAAATTTTTAGGCAAAGTGGGAGGAGAAGACGAACAAAAAGATGTCCGTTAAAGGGAGGTCTGTAATACCGAGCTACAAATGCATATATATGTAGAGAGAGTGAGAGGGTGAGAGAGAGAAGGGGGAATGGAGAGAGAGGTATATAGAGAGGGGGAATGGAGAGAGAGGGATATAGAGAGGGGGAATGGAGAGAGAGATAGAAACAGAGGAAAAGAAAGAGAAAATTATCAGGGATTTTGAACGCAAGAAAGAAAGAAAAAAAAACGAGAAAATTCAGAATAAAATTACGAAAGGGAAAAGCAACAAGATGCTCGCTCATTTCCTAACAAAAGAACATGTACCTCTCAAAAATACACCAATCTGTAAAGCAAGAAGAAAACTGCTCAACGATGAAATGTATCAAGAAAAATAAATATACATAGTAACTAAGATTTCCTTTGTAAGGTACAAGGTCGATAGCGTTGAGCACCAAATATGGTTTGAATGTACTCTGATAGTATCGGTCTGATCCAATGACTAATGAATAATTTCAAATAGTCTGTACGGAACAATTACTATTTTTCGAAGAAAAAATTCTCACAAGACATGTTTATCCTAACTGTGTGATTACCCCACTTGTCCGCCAAAGAAATTCTGCTAACAACCGATCGACGGTATTGTCAAAATCTCTATCTATAAAAGGCAGGATATGTGTGTAACGAATATACGGCCGCAATTTTCGACGGACTTGCACCAAAATTTACATGCATATGCTCCAAGTTAGCGGGAAGACCAAGATCGACTTTGCATTTCCCAACTCCCATTGATAGTGAAAATAATCGATTTTTTCATGCTTCTACGGCAGTTTTCATGTAGTTTGCTGTCATTTTCTACTGGCCAGAGTGAGAGCCTATAGCTGGCAGCCACGAATATGCAGGAAGATTCTATTGGCCAGCGTGAGAGCCAACAGCTGACTGACACGAATGTTAACTAGCATGCTAGCATGTCAAAAAATCGATAGCTGCATTCGTCACAAGTGGGAAAAATTTAAATCTGCATGGCACTTTACTTCAATTGGCTCATTCGCTTGCTTAAACTCAACGTTGATTCTGATTCCGCAGAACTGGGCTAGATGTGAAAAAGTATATGTTGTTAACATTCTTTTTTCATTCGGTTTTTCCAGTTACGAGTCGTTTTTTAAAGCTGATCGTTTTGTGTTCATTTTGTTTAGTTCTTTTTTCGTAACAGATTTAATGTTTATTATAGAGCTTAGAAAAAATTCGCAGTTTGAGATAGGCAAGAAGTAAGGCATGTAGCAACATCTGCACAGCAAAGGGCACTCCTTTAAAGGCAAGAAAGGGCAAAAATATGAAAAAAAAGTCAAGTGATAGCGATTGCTGTATGAGTCGTACGAATTTTAAATCAAGCACGGACAACGCCGGGCCATGCTGATAGTCAGTATATAAAGAAAGGATGCAAAATTTCAGCCATTATTTGCTACTTTACTCATAAGAAGCCTTAGAGATCAGACTTTGGCGAATTTCAAGTCGCATTGAACACAACACAGAAAGTACGCAACACAGAAAGTACGCAACATAGAATGTCCTAAGCTTACTTGACTACTCATCGGTATGTCTAATAATTTTACCAAACCAACAAAGAAGTCTTCTCAAAATTTTACTTTCTCAACCTCTTTAATATAACTTTACACACATACGCAGGAAAAAAGGACACACCTCTGCCTAGACACCTTCAATGAATTATGTTCTTTTGGATTCTTTGTCTTTAATTCAATCTATCACAAAACATTCATCACAAATTAATCTCAGCACACCCAACTCCTTTATTAAATTTTCTTTGCATCCCTTATTTTATGCCTGATGTATAACAAAACATTTCATTATTATTCCAAGGACCCCTTTTATTAAGCCTTTTCCACCCATCCCTTTTATTTAGACCATCTTGTTATTTTGAAACTCAAATGTAGTTTGATAATCATTGCTCCATGCTCCTTATGCGTGGGTGGGGGATATGCATAGCGGCTCGAAAAGATAAATCGGAGAGCCGAGTTCGAATTCCAGTCGAGTTCGATACATTTACTTCCGCGCAAATACCCTTGGGAAAGGTATGAATTCATCTCCCTTTTCCAACTATGGGCTAAATATTAGAACTGGTATCTTGAAAAACTCAATGTTATTCTCAAAAATATTATTAATAACAATATTCACTTGTAAAAGAAAAGAATTATCCTTGCATTGCAAAACAAGTTCCGGCTTATCCCACAAATAGCTGGTAATCCATAAAAAAAGATCACTCTCTGTTTAGCTTAGTCTGACAAAAGGCTACGATTGAGAAAATACCAAGAAAGGATTAAATTCTCTTAATTTGCTTACTATTGGCCTATGGCGAGGCTGACAGATCAAAGCTTAAACGTATCCTGAACAATATGGCGGAAATTTAAAAGCGGACACGGATTGATAAACATCTTACCAAGAACGTAAAAAAGCACAAAGTTTCTCAAAATTTGTTGAATTAAAGTAGTGGCAAATATATACAGTGGGATTGAAAAGTAACTCCCTATTTTATGTATGATGGACTCTCCCGTCTAACTATAATTTTTATAAGACGGGAGAGTCCATCATACATATAATAGGGAGCTACTTTTCAATCACCTGTAGAATGATAAATAGAATAGATACCATCGAATGATAAATACCCAAATAATCTCGTAGATCAAAATTGGTAATGGTTAAATCAGTCGTTTCCATACTAAAAACATTTTATAATTCATCACCCTCACAGTCGGTTGAAATTTATAAAATCTTAAAGGTTTTTCAGGAAAATAGACTTCTCAAGTCCACTAAATGTTATAGCACTTTCTTATATTGATGATAGTTTCCCTCCAAACTTTTATCTTAGGGTGGAAACTTAGCATCATGATTATATTATTTTCTACTCTAGTTACATGTGCTGTCCATTTTAGTTGTTATCGCTGTTGGAAGTTTTCAAGTGATGTGGTTTTTGTTAATTCGTAAAGCCTTTTTATTTGTAATTTTGTGGCGCCAGGCTATAAGGTCCAATCAAGGATCGTCTTCTTCAAGATTTATATGATAAATTTGTTTGAGGCTCTTTTCTAGCATTCATTAACAATTCACTAGTGTAAAGAGTTCGATCGACACCGGCGGTCTTATATACTCGTCGAGTTTCAACATAAGCAAAGCTTACCGAATATAAGTATTAATCTAATTAGTTTAAATAGCTTCATTTTTTTTAACCGACCAAAGCTAAGAATTTATATATGGAAGATTAAGGAAGCATAGGTAAGAGAAGTGACCGGGAGGGGAATGAAAGAAAAAGCAAGGATTTAATGAAGATAAAAGCACAAACAGACAGGAAAAATGGTAGAGAAGCAAGGAGAATAAAAAGCAGGAATGATAGCCGCAGATAAAGAAGATGCCTTTAAGTAAAAAGATAAAGAAGGAAGAGAAAGAAAAAGTAGGAAACGACTACAGAAGCGATAAAAAGAAAGTCAGTCGAAAATGAAAGGGGAATGTGGAAGAGAAACCAATTTGCCGAGAAAGAAAGGGAAAAAATTAATTAACGTTCATTGATCAGAGAAGAATCTGCATAATTATCTTTGCAAGACATCCAATGAAACAATTTATCTATTTCACCTCATTTCATAAGGGTTACACTCACTTCGCTCACTTCCGTTTTACTTCGGCTACTTCCGCTTTACTTCGGTTAATTTCGCCACTTGTATGGATTCGCCGTATTAACGTCAGTTTTAATATCCCGAGCCGTTGAAAGCGTTGCAGCAGATAAATGCCATTTAGACAGCCAATAAATGGTGAACATGAAAGGAATTCAGGTTTGTTGTGTCTGTTCTTATGAAGGGAATATAAGAAGAAATATTATCACTAGTCTCAAATTCGATTCCTCTTTTTTTTTTCAGATTTCTTTCATTAAAGAAGGAAAAAGCAAAACAAATTGATATGTTTAGCTTAGATGTGGAAAAGTAAAATATGTCAATTTATATATATATATATATATATATATATATATATATATATATATATATATATACATACACTGTAACCCGGATATAAGAGAGATTTTCTCTGGTCCCAAATTAGAGCCTGTGTTAATGTATATATAATAGACTTCGTCTCCGGTCCCGACAACTCTCTTATATCCGGGTTACACTGTATATATATATATATATATATATATATATATATATATATATATATATATATATATATAGTAGTATTAGTATTATAATTATTATTTTTTTATAAAAGATTATAATGAAAAAATTGAAATCGCTACACAAAAGCTTTCATGTTTCTATCCTTTGACTGTATTTCAATATATTATAATGTTTTATAATAAAAATATAATAATAATAATAATAATATATTGCTCTACTTTGTATTGAGCACTTTATAAAAAGTAAATTCCACGAACAGTGGATTTTACTCCATCTGTTTTTTCACTCATTTGGATATAAATATATATATATATACAGAGTGAGAGAAAGAGATATATAGAGACACATACACAGAGAAAGAGAAATACAGAGTGATAGAGAGAGATAGAGAAATACAAAGAGACAGATAGAAAGAGTGACAGAAAGCGATAGAGAAAGAGAAATACAGAGAGAGATAGAATGAGTGTGAAAGAGAGAGTGAGAAAGAGAAATACAGAGAGAGAACGAGTGTGAGAGAGAGAGGGAAATGGAGAAAGAGAAATACAGAGAGAGAGAGAGAAAGAAAGAGAGATGGAGAGAGAAAAAGAGAGAGAATGAGAGAGAATGAGAGAGAAAAAGAGAGATACATAGAGAGAAAGAAAAAATGAGATAGATAGATAGATAGATAGATAGATAAAGAGAGAGAGAAGAGAAATACAGAGTGAGAGAGAGAAATACAGAGAGAAAGAGTGATATAGAGAAAGAAAAAGAGAAATAAAGAGAGAGAGAGAAAGAGAGAAAGAGTGATGTAGAGAAAGAGAGAGATAGATAGAGTGAGATAGAGAAGGAGAAATACAGAGAGAGAGTGTGTGTGTGTGAAAGAGAAAGAGTGATAGAGACAGATACAGAGAGAGATCTGTTGAACAGCTATATAAAAAAACTGGACATGTCCTGTTTTCTTTCTATTTTCTCTGTTTACCTGCGGTCAAAGTATGAACAGCAAGGGACGTGTTCCCAGCATGGGGACATCTTTCCCCCGAGGGGTTCAACCTTTTCACACACGCACACACACGCACACAGAAACACGTGTGCGCATGTATCACTCATAAAATTTATCATTTTTAATGGCTTCTTTCTTTTCAGTTCTGTTTGTCTGCATTCTAATGTATTTCCTTTCCGTTTTTAATCAGTCGATTGTTCTAAAAAAACACACATGAAATCATCGCCTTGTTGATATTGATTCCGTTTCCTTTCATCTCAACTAACAACGACCACTCGTCATTTACCGCAAATATATATATATATATATATATATATATATATATATATAGTGGGAGGGGAGAACAAATATTCGTCCACATACAAATTTTTAAATTATTGTATTTCCAACTAATGAATAAACATACTTTTCATATAACTCATATTAACTGTACACAAAAGCATAATAACTAAATATGCATAGAAAACAGAAAATATTACAGAAAATATTTTGATTTATTAGAAATAAATCCCATTTATCCATTTTAATGTCTGGAAAAGGTATTCATACAATACAAAAAAGAATACATAATCTTCATTTAATACTTTGTAAAATAGCCATTATTCACTTCACCAGCAACCAATCTCTTCTTGGAGTTCGCAATTAATGATTTGCAAATTTTATTTGGTATTTTGTTCCATTCTTCTTCGCATATGGTTTTCAGATCTGGGATGTTGGAGCGCTCGATTGGATTGGATTTTTCAAATAACATCACAGATTCTCGATTGACTTTAAATCTGGGGACTGACTTGGCCATTTCAGGATAATTACATTATTATCTGCAAGCCATTTCTTCGTAGATTTTGCAGTGTGCTTAGATTCATTATCTTGTTCGAAGATCCAGTGAGGAGGAAGTTCAAGATTTTCAATCAAAATCATTAAATTTGCTTCCAAAATATTTTGATATGCTGCGGTATTCATTCTACAATCTATTACTGATATAATGCCAGTACCTTTTTCAGAAAGACATCCCAAAACCACGATGCTGCCACCACCAAATTTCACTGTTGAAACTGTTCTTTTGTTTGAATGCATCACCATCTTTCCTCCGTACAGGATTTCTAGAATTAGGTCCAAACAACTCAAATTTGGTTTCGTCTGTCCATAATACTCTTTCCCAATACGAGTTTTCCTTATCCTTATGTTCACGAACATATTTCAACCTTGCATCTCTGTGTCTTTTCAATAGCAGTGGAATTTTCCGAGGGGAGCATGACTTTAGATTGTTCTTATGAATTTCATTGATTATTGAACGTTTAGTGACACAGATTCCTGATGAAAGCAAATCATCCTGCAATTCTTGACGAGTAATCATTGGATTTTATTTAATTTAACGCATTAATTTCCTCGAAGATCTTGAAGAAATTTTTCGTGGAGCACCTGTTCTTTGGTTTTCAACAGTTTTTAGTTTTTTATACCTTGCAATGACTGAACTAATGGTAGTAAACAGAATATTCAGGTTGTCTAAGATTTTCCCGTAACTTTTACCTTCTTTCCAGAGCTTAACAATCAATTCTTTTTGCGAATTTGTCAATTCTTTACCTCTTGCCATGATGATAATCGTCTTGCACGAATATGAATTACAGAATGTTCTTTTTGTATTTTTTTAGGTTAAAAATAACTACTGATAACATTATTATTAGAACATTCTAGAATATTCCACTTGAATAATCTAGAGCAGTGGTTCCTAACCGGGGGTGCTCGCACTCCCTGGGGGTGCGAGATAACCTTTTAGGGGTGTGAAACTTTGGATTTGGCAATTTAGCAAAAATAATAAATACATTTAAATGTTTAAACTTTAACCGTTGAACATTCAAATTTATTTGTTTATTATTTTTGCTGATACTTTTAACCATTTTAACAGCAGCGGAAGAGAAAACGACTCTTTTGTTAAATCAGCCATTGTAACAATAATAAGATAATATAGATAGCATTCAAATGAACAACCGGAAATAGGTGGCGCTGCTTCCTGTTTATAGTTGGGTTGCCAAATGGGTGAGCCTTTTATTTCTTTACTTCATTAAGTTCAGAATTATTTCTAGAATTCAAACTTAATGGGTGCCAGATTCTATTATATTGGTTATTACATTGGTGAGTTATTCATTTTTTTCTATCTCATTTACAAATTTTTAAGCCTTCATCAAAAAGGAAATGGAATGATGACTACGTGCGCTTTGGTTTCACTTGCACAAGAAATGAATTGCAAAGACCCCAGTGCATACTTTGTAATGCTGTGTTTTCCAACGCAAATAGGAAGCGATCAAAGCTGCAAGAGAACTTCAACAACAAGTACGGTGGATGTGGTGTTGAAAGCCATGATTTTGAAACACTGAAAACTAAAAGAGACAGTTTTCAATCTCGAGGAACCCTTCCAAGATTAGATTTCGTTTCTGTTGACAAACCACTGCTGCTGGCTTCATACCAAGTAGCATATAAAGTTGCCAAGTCTAAGAATCCCCATACAATTGAAGAAGAACTGATCAAACCGTGTGCATTAGAAATGGCAACAACTGTTCTTGGTAAGAAGCAAGAAAGAAAAGCTTGAATTAATGCCGCTAAGAAATAATGTCATTGATAATCGAATTGGTGATTTGAGTGATATTTTGGATCAAGTTATCTTAGATGTCAAGTCTTGTTCTTTGAAAATCTCTCTTCAATTGGATGAATCAACTGATGTATCAAACTGCAGTGAACTCATTGCATTCATTAGGGTATGTCAGTGATAGTATTGTGAAAGAAGATTTGAAAAACAACCATACATGGAAAAGATGTGTATCAGTTTGTGAAAGACTTCTTTGCCAAACATGATTTAGATATCCAAAGTATTAGTTCTGTGTGCACTGATGGTACTCTTGAGATGCTAGGGAATAAATCTGGATTTTCTGCACTGACGAAGTGGTGGCCTGACGATTGCGTCTAGCATGAAACAACCTCTCGCCTCTAGTGTTGACTTCAATGTTCACTTTTATATTTACACACGCTCTATCTCTGATACTGAGCACTTTATCCCATAAATATAGCACACCTTAAGAGTATATTTCTTCATATATATATATATATGTGTGTGTGTGTGTGTGTGTGTGCACGCGCGCGCGCGCATATTAAATATACCATATACGCTTCAAGATACCGTCTCCTGTGGTGATTGATATTTTATGTGACCTATTTATTTTATATAAAAAATAGCTACTAGGACTTTTAGTCTTTCTTTGCATTCGTTGCAGAGTATTTTGGTGTTATCTACGAATATTTGTTATATGTTGATAATTGTATTTTGGCTGTTGTTAATGTGTTTGTCGATATGTACACGAATTGAACGAGTTCTGAGGTGACAAGTCAACCTGCGAGATAGTGTAGATTATGTGTGTCCGATGTAAGAAGTTAATGTTGTTTTTTTATTATTATTATTAACATTGGAAATAGCGTCTCTCGGAGGGCATGAGAAACATTATTTTTACATTTGGTAACGATTAGATTCAAAGTTTTAAACTTTCTATAGTAGATGATAGATCTAAGTTGCTTGCTAGGATCGGTGAATTATATTTTAATTTCCTTTTCATCCAGTTTAAAATTAGTGTGCATCTGGTTACCATATAATAAGTTCATGCTGTATTTATTCTTGTTTACATCAGGAAAGTGACTTACGTAATCTTTTCTAAATTTCGTCAAGGCTAATTTTATTTGTTTGTTGACGACGTTTTTAGGAAAGTTATTGCTGATTATAGTTTGTTTAATGCTACTTAGTTCCTTATAAAATAATGTCTCCGAAGAAATGTTTTAATTTTATATCAGCTATTTTGTATCTGTTAGCAAATTCACTTTTGTAATTGAATAGACTTGAGTTTATTCTAGTGTTTATTTTTATAAATAGAAATACTAAAGTTATGGCAGTTGGTATCGACTAAGGTATCGAGGAAACGGATTTTATTTCATCTAGCTTTTTTTTTTTATTTCATTTAGGCTTTTACTAATATGAAGATGTCGATAAAACGTACACGTGTCACGGGGGGTGGCGCTTGGTGTAATTATTGAAGATACGTGTCAGGTGTCTTTCCTACATGTCTCATATAGAAATTACATAGCGTAGGGCCGAATAATGAACCCATTGCTACTCCGTAAATTTGTGTGTAAATGTGGTCGTAAAAAGGTAATTGTCTCATGCACGATAGAAGTTTACGCAAAATAGTTGGTTTAATCTTAAGAGGTGAGAACAAGGAGTGATTTTATGAGGGTCCTGTAAAACTGAAAGCAGAAGCTATAAAACAGATACCACTACAAAAATCAAACTCAGCTCCTCACCTAAGTGTTGAGGCACGCCTAGTGTTGGCCTCAGTATCCACTCTTATAATTACACTATGCTCTATCCCTGATATCTATCGCTGAGAATTTTTATTAGTTTTTCTACTGGTATATGAGCAACGTTGACATCTAACGAAAAATGTGTATTCTGTGCAAAGAGATATTAAAAAATAGAATAAAAAGAACTATAAAATATTGTTCTTGGTTAAGTGTTAGTCAGCCTGGCATTATTTTCACGTGTGAATGAAGAAGAACTGTAGTCGAAAGTGTTATTATAATTTGCTGAAATCTAAAATTGGTTCATCAAAAGCTAATCTTTTTTCTTTTGCTTTCATGACATATTATTGACTGAAAAATAATTTAATTAAATTAAGATTAGTAGAACAATGCGTTTAGTTATTGTAGCGAGCCACTTATGCGACGATCTTGTCTAAATGGATCGTGGAATAGTGGGGCGTGGGCCTTACCAAAGGGAGAAAAACTGCTAAGAATCATGAACCGTAAAGAATAGAAAGTCGTGGAGAGCCATGATCGCAAATATCTTGAAGGAACTTGAAGCATAAAAGCAACTACAATACTTGTGCTTTTATTCTTGGTGTTTATCAAACTTCCCCCAACTATGGTTTAAAAAGTAAGGAATGCTAGGCTCATCGGCTTTGGTTGGCAACTATTTTAGAAGGAAAACCCTGAATTTTCCAAAATTGGTAGGTGGAACACATTAACGTGGGTACACGCGGTCGTCGAAGAGAAGGAAATCCCGACAGAAGATTAACTCTTCCTCATAGTACAGAGGTTTGGACGTAGGTGCAAATCACTCCACTCCGTGGAACAATTTGGTTACAGAAAGCACGAAGCAAATAGCATTTATCAAGTTTAGTCTGTCACAAAACCACAATAATGGCGTGTCTTGCGATGACTGAAATTACTATACTAACGATAGCTTTCGAGATTAGTTTCTTGACCATCAATCTAGGAAAGGCATCCATAATAAGAGTTATTCACTAAACTTAGCAGAGTTTAGGTGTAAGAACACACTTATAGCTTACCCAGTGTAAACAGAACATTCCGCACACAGTAATTGTATTCAAAGTTAGCTCGTTAACCATCACTCTGTATTGATCTATATGAAGCTTTATTTTATTTATTTACTAAATTTTTCTTAGTCATACCAGACTAAGGAAAACCACTGGAGTATATGATTCACGCCCCAAAATACCAGCGGCCTGAATCGAAATGTCTATCAGGAATCTTTTATCTAAAAGGAGTTGATCTGTTGTGATCCAAATATGAACCGAATCTAAGACGAAGATGGCAGGCCTCAAAAGATGTTGAGGGTAGGGCAACAACTTAAGATATATCCACACAAGAACTACCGGATGAAATGAAGTTATATAAACATCCGACCCACGATAGTGAAATTTCCTCACATCCTCAAGAGAAGAAAATGGAACGTTCGAAGAAAGTCCCCGAAACCACATACCTTCCACAGCCGACGTCTGAAGGTGTCCAAAAGTTAATAAAAAATTACTTTACGTATGAAAAATTTATTCTTGTAGTCTTATCAGATGTTATCATTGGACCACAATTGTGGAACACATTTTGAGGATTGAACTTAAATCAGTATTACATTTTTTTTTAAATGTTCACCAAATAGAAGGCCCAAGAGCCACTAAGATTGTGGTGATCGGGAAAACAGCTTTTCGGGGGGCTGATTCGCAGATAAGTGGTTTTCGTAAAGAAGCCGTCAGAATGGAACTTCCTTCTTGCCAACAGAATACGGAGAAAATAAGAATGATTCAACTCTGTGTACGTGGCATGGTGGATCATAGTTGTGAATTTATGGATTAGTGGATGTAGCACGTGCAAACATTTGCCATAGAAAAAGCGATAAAGTAGAGATAAGCTTGCGACATTTCACCCGAGAGAAAAGGGTTCACGGGTTGAAAATAATTCATCGCACACAGGATCGTGTAAACGCTTTTGTTAGCTATCGAGGCCGGAAAGTAAAGTTTGAATAGCCCCAGTACAGTTACAGCAGCAACACTCCATTTTTGGTCTGATCTGGATTTTGTAAAAAGAGAACATGGTAGAAGGTGCCAGATAATTTCTGAAGCAGTAGAAAGAAGCGAACATTTACCCAGTATCTTTAGCAATAGATTTTATAGATGTGTTCCACTTGGGGCCACAGGATGAATAATAGATGCTCAAAGCAAAGAACATGAATGGAGAAAATGAACATGCTGACCATTTCCACATGACTCCGTTGGCGTTAGCCAATTTTGGCACAAGGCTATGTATATATGAGGTATATGGGATGATCATCCTAATGAGACACAATACAAAAAGTATCATCCAAATAGACCACGTAGCAGAATTGGACTGGAAATTAGACAAGAAAAATTCGGTTTCGTTAAAGACATTTTGAGACAGGGAATTTATGCTCAGAATTATATCAAAAAGAGCAGTTCAGATACAAAATGATGTATATGTCTTATAGAATGTATATGTTTTATAGATAGCTTTACAAATTGTTTTATAGATTGTTTCATAGATTGTATATGCTTTATAGATTCTTTCATAGATTGTATATGTTTTATAGATTGTTTTATAGATTGTTTTATTGTTTTATAGATTGCTTTATAGATTGTTTTATAGGTTGTATATGTTTTATAGATTGTTTTATAGGTTGTATATGTTTTATAGATTGCTTTATAGATTGTTTTATAGACTGTATATGTTTTGTAGATTGCGTTATACGTTATTTTATAGATTGCTTTGTAGGTTGTATATGTTTTATAGTTTGCTTTATAGATTGTTTTATAGATTGTATGTGTTTTATAGATTTATAGATTGTTTTTAGATTGTATATGTTTTATATATTGCTTTATAGATTGTTTTATCGATTGAAAAATCATTTGATAAGGCATGACAAAGTTTGAACTGCGAGACAAGCTTGATTTATCTGGGAAAGATATTAGAATAACCGAGAAGGTATACTAGGACCGAACGGCCTGCTTGAAGATAGAAAATGGATTTAATAAATACAGAAAAATAGAAACGGACATAAGACAAGGATGGGTCGTCTCACCGGACTTATTCAAACTTTACAGCAAAGCGGTCATGAGAAAATTAGAAGTCCTACAATCTTAACAATATAAGATACGCAGGTGACACAATGTTGACAGGAAACCCAGAAAGGGGACTGCAGAAACTTTTACAGATCGTATTAAAAGAAAGCTGGAAGAAAGGACTAGCCATTAATTGTAAGGAAGCAGAATATATTGTGGTCATCAAGAGAAACAACCAAAGATGCGAACTACGAAATGTGAATATCAAAATAAAGCAAGTAAGAAAATTTAAAAATCTAGAAAGGGTTTAACAGAGGACGGAAAACGTTGCACCGAAATCAGAAGACGTATTAGAATAGCGGAAGATGCTTTCTAAAAGTTAAGAAAAGTATTAAGAAACAGGAAAAACTCGTTAGAAACAAAGAAAAGAGTCGTGAACTGTATAAAATATCGGTCTTCCTATACCTATATAGCACTGAATGCTGGACAATCTCCTCATGGATGAAGAAACAGAAATGTGGTTCGACAGAGGAACGCTGAAAATGCCATAGAATAAACATGTGAGTAACGAGGAAGTTTTAAGGAAAATGAAGGACAATTATACACAGTCAGAAAGTTGAAGTCTTTAGGAAATATAATGAGGAAAGAGAGCTTGGAGAATTTGATCCTCACGGCACATATTGAAGTCAACAAAGGGAAAGAGTGAGCAATCTGCCTAAGGAGTTTGTTTAAATGGGTGGCAGGACAGGGGTTATGAGAGACAGAGAAAAGCTCTTACTAAGAACTACAAAGGGTAGAAAGTTGTGGAGAACCATGATCGCCCATGTCCTGAAGAGACACGGCACATAGAAAAGAACTAATCAGAAGGTACACATGAGCATTGGGAACTCTCCGGTAAATGAGGCGTGAAAACGATAATCGATTCACGACGCCTGGTAATGGAGCCTTAGTGCAAAACTTGCGTGTTACTTAGCGCTTGCCGCTCGTTGGACGCACGTCACTCTTAACTGAGACAAAACGTCGAAAAGCAACAAAACTCGTTCCGTATTGTTTCGTCAGCTTGAATAAACAATAATACAATCAATTTTTAATCGATGCCCGTTTCATGTTGTCTTTTGTAAAACGGGTGAGAAAGCTGACCAAATAAGCTATCGGCCCTGCAGGGAATTTGAATGATTGTGTAGAAATATGCAAATCGCCATCCGGGGAAAAAAAGAGTCGGGGAAAGAGGGGTGGGGAGAGGAGAGAGAGATAAAGACGCCAAACTTGGTGTATGTGCCTGACTGGCAACGAGAGAGGGACAGAGACACAGAGAGAGACACAGAGAGAGAGAATGAAAATGAAAAGGTGTATATTGACAATACCAAGGGTTAATCCCATGAAGTGGTCGATACGATAAGTAAGGGATTATTAATGTGTTTGGTTGCAAACACGTATATGCAGTGTGAGTTGAGATTCAGTATATGCACGCATACATACACACACATGTACGAACAAATAAAAACGAATACCGCAAGCATACACACATATGCACACACGTACAATTCTGCTCACTCCCTATTAAGATCTTTCATCGATTTCTCAGCTCACGTAAAAAAAAAAAAAAAAAAAATACATCATATATACAATTGACTCAATGACCCATTGTGTGAGGTTGTGTAACGCTTTCTTTCAAGGAACATGAAATTATCAGTTTGAGTTCGAATTTCAACGACGGTGACTACAATTCCTTTGCAGAAAAGTCTTCGGAAAAAGAATTCACATTTTCCTACAGGCGCCTTATCGTAGAGTAATGTTTAACTCTAGAACACTAACCAGCGCAAATTTTCATATATTTAATTACAATTTTCAGTACCTGATTTTCTTACCTAAATAATATGTTTTTCAGTTCCTATCAATGTTAAGTACAAAGTTTGAAGTGCCGCCATGTAAAATATTTCTAATAAAGATTTATATCTAATATTTTTTTTTTTTTTGATATTTTCAAAATCAGGTATGATATACCCATGGTTAATAGTGGTGTAACTTTAATTGACGGTTAGTGTTCTAGGGTTAAGGCAGCTTGTCTGGGTGACCATTCCTACTGAGTTGTCGTAATCTTCTAAACGTAGTTTTGATGTGACAGAAGACCAAAAGCATGGGGCACCCAGTGAGGATCGAACTCACTCGTCAGACGTAATTGATATACTGAAACAAGCTTGTTAACCATTACACCACGTTGAAGTGCCAAATTATGGTGATTTTCTAAGCGTAGCTTAAATCTGACACAGATTGAACTCGTGATTTCTATACCACTACATTTAGGAACCAACGCTTTTACCTACTAGGCTAATATATATATATATATATATATATATATATATCTTTGCCCATCCTCTAACAAGGCCTCTCTGAAGCGATGCAGTATCCACTTTTTCCTGGGAAAACAAAGCGTCAGAGTGAAGGAGCTGAGCGCCAGTTCTGCTTCTCATCTATAGAAAGGTTTGAGCGAATCCGATTTGAACATTGGTTCAACTGCGGGATCAAATATTAAAGAAAGTTGGCAGCATGCTGCTCTTCTCAATGATAGCTTGAGCTACCATTGTGGCTTTGTCATGCACAGTAAAACAGGCCTTGCTGCCCACTTGCAGAAACATGTGGCAATTGATCCTCAAGCATTCACGCAAAATGATTCAACCAGGTGTTGAATCTGTCTAAAAGATTGTACAACACATGCAGGCATTGTGAGACACATGCATGTCCATAAATGTTGAGCACCTCTTTATTTTACTGAGCCCTCATTTGCCGTCCGCAACAAGAGAGTCCTGCATATATATATATATATATATATATATGTGTGTGTGTGTGTGTGTGTGTGTGTGTGTGTATGTGTGTGTGTGTGTGTGTTTATGAGTACGTGTGGCAGAGCGACAGTGAGCGAGAGAGAATGCGTAAGAACAGAAATACGGACCTCCAAGGAAATTTCATCCCTCAGAAAAATATCAAATCCCAACATAACAAATTTATACTGAATTAGTCTTCCAAATAAGAACCCTTGTTTTTGTAATTTCTATAGCAACTTTTCAGCCTTTCTACAAGGTAACCAAAAAGTCCTTGCCGTTTTTTATTAATTAGCAAAAAAGCTATACAACAAATTTGACTTATTGTTAGCCCTCAAAGTAATCGGCATCCAAACCCTTTTGCTAACGTACCTCCAGCTGCGCAATATCCTGGCGGTAAAAATCAGATTTTCCATAAATGTGGTTGTCCAAGGATTAAAAGAGGTGGTAATCTGTTGGCACAAGCTCCGGGGAGTAAGATGGATGGAACAGTGTCTCCCAGCCAAGTCGCCGTATGGTATCCCTGGACACCCGCGTCACATGAAGACTGGCATTCTTATAATGGGACAGTACACCCTTGCGATTAACCAATACTGGTTGCTTCTGCTTCAGTACCTGATGCACACGTTGCAACTGCTGTACGAGTACAAGGCCACAGTAATGGTTTGACTCGTTAGTGGCAGCTCATAGTACACCGCTTGTCGACTAGTTCGCCACATAGAGAGCATTATTTTGTGCGGATATAGAGTTGGTGTCCTATTGGGAATCAAATGGTCCCGTGGTGACAACCAATGTCTGGCACTTTTCGTCACGAGTGAGCACTTGATCAAATAGGAATAGGTTGCAGTGCTGAGAGAGCAACGAGAAGCAGGCTGAAACTCGTTGTTCCTTGTTGGCTTCCGGCAGTGTGTGGGGTGCCCACTTGATCAACTTGTACGTCTTCCCAATGCGGCGTTTCATCAGAAACTTGGAATCGTTCGGAAAACTCATTACAGGTTTGGCTGTTGTCCTCATCTGTGGCTCATTATCCAAGACCTGTGGCCTGCCACTGTGGAGTTCACCACAAACGGACAGGTCACCCGACATGAACTTGTGGATTAATACAAATATAAAATTTGTCACTTCGCTGATAGAAGTTACATTCAGTTCACTCGTCAGAAGGTTTTCAACAATTTACTGATATATATATATGAAGGGCACTTCGGCGTAGTGTGAGCGTTAACAAGTTTATCTCGTTAGATCAATTACGACTGTGTCGTGAGTTCGATCCTCTTTGGGTCTCCATACTTGCTGCGCTGTGACACATCTAAGCTACGCTTAGTAAATCACATACACACACACACACACACACACACATACATATATATATATATATATATATATATGTGTGGGGGGGCGCGCACGCGCGTGTGTGTGTGTGTTAAGCTATTCTGAAAAATTCTCGGCCAGGCCAAGAAGCCCTTCCCCACCAAAAAATTTGGTCACATTTGGAAAAGTGGCAATTTCTTCATCATTTCCTAATATACAGGATATTTATAAACTTCCTATTTTAATAAAACACGTTGTATTTTTCATCTCATATAAAATCAAATATTAGTAAAATGTCGAATTATCAAGAATTACTGATCAACAGGAAAGAGACCAGTTTCCCTGCTCAGCTTAAATCCTTCAGCAACATTTTGAAACACATTCTGAAACATCTGTCTATATTTCTGAGATGCGATATTATTTACATTATTCGGACTATTGTCCTCATCTTTGTCACCATATTTGGTACATCTTTGTCGCTCATATTGCAATATGAGCTCTGGTAAAAAACATAGAATGATAACAGCAAAATATTGCACTATAATCACTGGTAAAAATGTTGCTGAAGACATTAGGTTGATAATGCCCAGAAATACATGCACAGATGTCCTCAAGGACACATGGCACAGTGGATAAGGGCGTTGGTTAGATCCAGTGACAGGACACAAAGAGTGTAAGTTCAATACCCGGTTAAGGCAGTGGAAAACTTTCAGAGGGGAAATTAACAGGAGATAACTGACATCCATTAAACATGGCACGTGGAATTAGAACAGTCTACCCCAGTGAATGAAATAAAGGGTTCAGTTCGACATTCCAACCACCTGAAGAAGGCCGGAGCGTACAACGGCCGAAACGTTGTAATAAATATGGCGACAAAGATGAGGACAATAGTTCGAATAATGTAAATAATGTATATTCTGAAGCATTTGCAGTTTTATGTTATCAGATGTCTTAATCCTTGCTTGGTAAACTTGCGATTTGATAGAACTCCAAGAAAAGGAATCCAAAGATTGGCTTTGTTATTTCTTCGTTCGATCCGTCAATAGAGAAGCCGCACATTCACGTAATCTTGAACAATTATGGATTAATGACAAAGGGTGCCATCTTGGATTAATGATCTGATCTGCAAACTAAATTATTTTGATGGAATTGCTGTAAGATAAATCTCAAAATAAATACTTTCTGTAACTTCGGCAAGACAAAGGATCCATAAATTTGAAATATTGTCTTACTGAGTTGAATCCATGTTCAACGTTAAACAGTCATTTTGACATTCTCATTTCTTACTCTTTTTTTAAAAAGTGTCTTTATCCCCTGCAAGGGATAAATCCCCTAAGACGCAGGGTTTACTGAGAGTGAAAGAAAAATGAGAAAGGCGTTAGTGGGAAGAGACAAAAAAAAAACAAGATTCAAGAAGACAGAAAATGGAGATTGATGCCGCACTTAAATTTTGAAGATTGTTGATAACAGGGAATCGTGAAGAAGAAAGAGAGTTTCCCAGTCGAAAAGTAACAGAAAAAGACTAGTAGAATAGAACTTAGGTTTACGTTTTCATCCTTCTATTTCAAACAGTAAAACGATGAGACCTAATTGCCAACTTAGTACTACATTTAAAAACATACGGTCGAGATACCCAAAGAGGTAATAAAACTCAACAAAACAATTGCTATGGAAATATTTATAGAAAAGACACAGAGAAGCCACGTTCCACAATTTTCTCAAATGCATGGCAAATGCTCGGAATATTGGTTCACTATATCGGGCTAAACAATTTTTCTTGCCCGAATATATCTTCTTAGACTTTTATAAGTTTACCATTCGTCTGTGCATCGAATAGTGCATCATACATGTTGCTGGTGCAATCTAGATATTCTTAACAAAATCCAAAGGAAAATCTGCAATGTTATCGGTAGTGATCTAGCATGTAAGCATTAATCCCTTTCCCACAACACTAACGTAGAATCACATGTTGTAACCCGGAGAATTCCAATTATTGGTGCGTTTGTTATAGGGTTAATTAGTAAGACGTGTATCACTAAATCATTATTATCTAAAAGAAAATTCTTAAATCTAAAGATATTTTCTGGCTTTAAATCACTTGCAATGGGTTAATATGCAGTAGAAAATGAATGAATAATTAATCAGTTTTTCTATAAATATTTTCATGTTAATTGTGCTAATGAGCTTTTATTTAAGATCCCCCCTCGCCCTCAGACAAATTGTATGTACAAGAAATAACTAGATTCATAGAATCTTTTACTTATTATGATGGCTGTAGTAAAAATGCCAAGTAAGAATGTGTTGTTTTGGTGTAAGTAATACCGCAGTATGTTTGGATAAGTAATCGTGACTAATAACAGGATGTAACCGTTTAATATGCAACAGATTGAAGACCAACCCTCCACCATACCCCATTTTTGTATTTTTCAAAATAAATATCGCCTTCGTCTTTGATACATCGAAACCACAAATTTAAAAGCTGTACAAAATTAGCCACTGGGTGTAATCATTTCATTTGAAGTTTACTAGATGCAAGCGTAGGTTCTATGTTGTTAGTTTCTTCTCTTGCACTTCTCACTCGGAGAACTCTCTTCCGGTTTCTTGCAACTACACAACGTCAATCGTTATTTTCACTCTCTTTGAACCCGGTTCTTTTATTGTCCATTCTCCTCAATAACGTTTTCTCAGATTCTTTCAGATCCAGTAACCCTCTGCGTCTCAGTGGATTTTATCGATTTGCTTACTGCAAAATGATTTTACAAATGTTTCAGGAAGTGTGTCGATATAAAGTTGGACGATTTGAGTTTAATACTCAACGCCGCCATGTCGATTTGACATGTCATCCGTGTATATTTGTGAATATTCTGCATTCAACGTTTAACGTGTGTAGTAATAAGTTAACTGAGAAGTGTTCCATTTAACAATGGCAAAATATTTATATCATAAGCAGGCAGATAATATTTTTTACATATGGCCGCGTGAATGTTAATAGGCGTGAAACTGCAAGACTGTATCAGATTGGGTTTCCAGACGAAATGCATCCAACCATTACTGCTGTTTATCGTCGCGTTGCTGAGACAATGTCCATGACACCACAAATTATGTATCGAGGATGACCAAGATCCGCTCGTACGCCTCACCATGAAGAACACAATCTACAGGTTGTCGGAGATGATCCAGGTGTCAGCATACGTCAAGTGGCCTTAGCATGTCGTTCATCTCATAGTACCACATGGAGGGTACCTCGAGGACAGATACTGTAGTCGTATCATTTGCAACGTGAGAACATTTGCCGATGATTTATTGTACAAACTGCCGATCTGTTGTTTGTCTCTTCAGTCTTATTTGCAGATGAAGCAACATTTGGAAGAGATGGAATAACAAATTTACTCAACTAGCATTTGTTGGTAGATCGGAATCCCCATAATTCAATACTGGCAAGACACAAGCATCCCTTTACGATTAATTTGTGGTCTGGAATTGTAAGTGACTGTCTGGTGCGTCTTATATGTTCTACAAGGACTTTATTTCGAACAAGACCTGCTAGGGGATGCACCACTGCTAATATGGTTTATGCATTATGAGGCTCCAGCACATTTTAGTCACAAGGTTCGCAATGCACTGGCTGACATCGACCATCAAAGATGAATAGGTAGGGGAGGACTGGTTCCATGGCCCGTACGCTCGCCCGACCTAAATCCTTTGGATTTTTATCTGTGTGTCCACATAAAACATTTCGTTTATGCCGCAGAGAATCATAATGCAGAGACACTTCATCAACATATTATGGGGGCCTTTGAAACCATTTGACACCGTGTGGGCGTGTTTGAAAGGGTCCGCCAGTCAATGATCAGACGGGTGTGTACGTGTGTAGAAGCAAATAGAGAACATTGTGAACATGTGTTATGAGTTGCTGGGTTGGGGTACAGTGATGGCCTCTTGGACATATGTTTTTATGCAAATGATGTAGTTGACATATTCTAATCTTCGCCAATAACGTCGTTACTTTAGTCAGGGGAATTACTTATTGTTTGGGACATGTTGTCAGTTGTTCCCACGTCTTAGATAAACATCTTCCTGATAAAATGTTGACCGAACAGAAAAATAAAAGACAAACAAGCTACAAATGTACATGAATGACAAATGTAGCCTAGTCTACATGGCAACACAGCGCCATCTACCGTGATCTTTCATTAAACGAAGTTATTTGCGGAGATCTGTTTATATGGAATTTGTCCTTGTTTTGGTGGAGGGAACACAATTCTATTCTTTGTAAAAATATTTTTGATACACCCTGTATATATTTAGTGTATTTTGAGCAGGCGTCTTTTTATATGCATATTTATTTGATAAAATAACAAGGAAAATTCCTTGTTAAAGATATTTTCCGTGCATCGGAGCATTTTCATTGTCTCCGGTGTAAATTTAAATTTAAACTTAAATTTAAAATGTCTGAGTAATTTCGGCTACAATAAGTCATTATGAAACAGGCATTGTTTTTTATTTGTTTGCTTGTTAAAGTGCGTGCGTGTGTGTATATGTGTAGGTTTATGTGTATGTGTGTGTATCAGTGTGCATGTGTGTGTGTCAATTTCACATTTTTTCAAATATTGCGTCGTCATACAATCTCGGTTTTTAAAGAACAGCATCTTCACACGCCAGTACTACTAATATGTATGTATGTATGTATGTATGTGTGTTTGCGTGTGTGTTTGTGAGACAGTGTGAAAGAGAGGTGAAATTCGAGAAAACCAGTTGAATGTTTAATTTTTCAAATTAACTACTGCTTTTTTGAAGTAGAAGGTTGGTAGCATTTTACCTTAGTTTTTTTTAGTTACTTTTAGAATGCTCATACAGAGCGAAACGTTAACAAGGAATTAAAAAATTAAACACCAACTGGTTTTCACGGCTTTCATTTTATATACATTGTTTAGATATTTCCTGTCAATCATTTATCACACACATACACACACAGTATATATATATATATATATATATATATATATATATATATATATATTAGGTTGGTGCAAAAATAATGACGTAATAATGTCGTTTTCTGACGTATTTTTTAACGTCAAAAAACGACATTATTGCGTCATTATTTTTGAACCAACCTAATATATATATATACATATATATATATATATATATATATATATATATATATATATATACACACACTACTTCAAAGGTTTTTATAGTGGATAATTTGCATTTGAAATACACCGCCTCATTTTTATTTATTGAACAGTGTTTTTATTAGATCTATCACCCTACGCATTCCAGAAATCTTAGTAATGAATATATATATATATATATATATATATATATATATATATATATATATGGTGGAAAAGGCTTTGTGCAGAACCAACCACACTTTCTGAAGGGCCGAATACAGAGACCTGGTACACTACGTGCCACGAGGTCCGCAAACGACCCTCCACGGGTTTTGAATTAAGAGTTGTCCTTGTCCTAAACTAGTTGCCATCCAAGGCTATAGAACCCAGTCTGTCCTGCTAATTACCCATAGCTGGAGAGAGAAGAAGAGGATTCATACTGTTTCCAAGGGTATTATCACGTAAGTGAATGTAATGTATTCGACTGGAATTCGACCTCGCTTCTCCGAGTTCAATCCAAACTGATATATATATATATATATATATATATATATATATATATATATATATTGAGTTGTATATGTTCAGTTGTGTGTGTGTATATATATATATATATATATATATATATATATATATATATATATATATATTCAGTTGTGTATATATATATATATTCAGTTGTATATATATATATATATATATATATATATATATATATATATTCAGTTGTATGTATATATATATATATATATATATATATATTCAGTTGTATGTATATATATATATATATTCAGTTGTATGTATATATATATATATTCAGTTGTATATATATATATATATTCAGTTATATATATATATATATTCAGTTATATATATATATTCAGTTATATACATATATATATATATATTCAGTTATATATATATATATATATATTCAGTTATATATATATGTATATTCAGTTATATATATATATATATATATATATATATATATATATATATATATATATATATATTCAGTTATATATATGTATATGTATTCAGTTATATATATGTATATATAATCAGTTATATATATGTATATATATTCAGTTATATATATATATATATATATATATATATATATATATATATATATATATTCAGTTTTATATTTATATACATATATATATATAATGTGCGTATTTATATGTGTATGCTAACATTATTTAGTGTCCGTATAACTTTGTGAATATTTGCTAAGTGACATGCTGTGTTTGTGAGAGAGTGAGGGAGAGTAAGAGAGAGAGAGAGAAAGAGAAAAACATACAGACAAAGCAATTATTCTGTGAATATGTGTGTGTAAGAACACATTTGTATTTCGAAATGTGTAAGTTTAAGCGTACTTGCTTCCTGAAGTATACGTGAATGAGAGAAACAGAACTATGTCTATATACATGCTTGCGCATGTATGCGATGACGAATCAATGACGTAAGCGGCGTCTGTCCCTGTAAAATGTCTTCGCCTCGGAGTATAACGAAATCTGCGCAAATGGAATCATGGCGATTTGCAATGAGGGAGAATTATTACATTTGCTCACAGCAGACAATGTTCAAATTTTCGCGAGGATTCGCACCTTGTTACTCTGCGGTCAGCAGACGAATCGAAAATGAAGAAAAAGGCGGGAAGATTGAATTTTCGAAAGGCGATGAATGAGAGAAAGAAAGAGGCATCAAGGTTAAATAAATGGAAATTCTTTCATAGGTTACTGACTACGTCCATACAACGACATAAATTTATATATGGATTTGCATATAAACACATATATGTACGTGGAGGAGGTGCTGAAAAATTCTTCGTCCGCCCCACTTTACAAACTTGACAAAAAACACAGATGAGAATTTATTTTAGAAGAGCTTCCTACTCGAAGAGATGACGAATTTTCGCTACCCCTAGTATATATATAAGAATGTATAAACATAAAAATGTCTTTATATATATATATATAATCAGCTGTATGGATATTAGCTTGTGACCCTGGGTTTCACGCTTTTGTCGATTTTCAGACAAACTGTTTTATATATATATGAAAACTTCTTGCTCCAACTAAAACTCACACACGCAGACACACACACATGAAAAAAAGGTGGAAAATGTACCTTCAAGCGTAGATGGTACAATAATAGGTCGTCATTTAAGCTAGTAAATTTTAACTACTCTATCGAAGTAGCTGACAATGTGTGGAATTTAAAAGTAAAAATACAACAGATCCAATTGTAAGGTGGAAAATTTTAAAAACGGCAAAACTTTACAACTATCACAACAATATTTGCAACCTCTGCCAACAGGAAAAATTATGACATTTCTGGATCCAAAGAACATTTTAAACCAAAATCCG
>OZ010579.1:12339873-12352373 GCA_963932145.1 Acanthosepion lycidas
ATATATATATGAGGGGAGAACTTCACTTACGTTTGTTTTGTGTGTTTGATCCCCACTGAGTGCAGATAATTCCGGCCTTTTGTGACATCTTAGCTGCGCTTATTAAATCGATATATATATATATATATATATATATATATATATATATATATATATATATATATATATATATATATTCAATTGTATGTTTCTATGTACTTATAAAAGGTAACTGAAAACATTAAAATGAAAATAACTTCTATTGCTTTCTGTAATCAATATTTGACCAACAATTACTTACACCAACCCTCTATGGCTATCTAAATAGACCAATAGATTTGAAATTTGACAAAGAGAAAAGTTTCCTGGCCGCGACCGACTGAGCAATAAATTACGTCATTGTCACGTGACAGTGTACAAAATTCAGAAAATGGCCAAGTTGATACTAAAACTAAGAACCTTCCTTTATTAGAAGTTTTCATCCAAAACATGAACATTTTGGGTTAGGTAGGGTAGCAGGGTTAGTCGGTTAAAAAAATTCTCTTGCCTACACAAAATTTGGCATTTTAACAAAACAAAAATATTTTAACAAAATAAAAACTATTTTACAATGTCGTTAAAGTTCAGTATGCAACTGAATAAATGTTTTTTTTTCTTTTTTTATTTATTTACTTTACACGTCCTGGGTGTAAAGGTCTTGTGTTATATGCAAGTGTGTGTGCATATATGTAAGCGCTGAAGTGGAATATTATTGTTATGTATGTGGAGAAAAACGACTGACACTAAAGTTAATTAAATTTCGAAATTCTTGTATGGCAGTCTTTGTTAGAAGTTAGACGAGTACGAGAAAAAGAAAGGCGAACTTGTAGTTTCTTTTTAATGAGTAATATCAAGTTTTATTATAGGAGCATAAAAATTAGGATAAGTTATCCTATGAAAATCAGATAATATCCGTGTGAATTCCGAATTTTGTTCAAGCTTCAACTTTTTCGCCGAGTCAAATTGCAAATTGTAAATATCTAACATACTTTAGGCGAATCGTAGTTGTTTGATACGGCCGGCTCTCTGGGTCAGTTTTTCAACGGCTGGTCAGCTTCTGCTACCCGGGGCAGTTCAATTCGCATTTTCGTTTGGCATAACGAAAACTCTGAAAGCCCTGATGGTTGTTCAACAAAGGAACAGATGACATACCACCACGGCGTCGAAAAGAAAACAGGAATCCCGCTTTCACATCTACGGGTTTCTTTATGGATTCACCTGGCACTGTCCAATGGTAGGTGAGAGACACTTGGGAGAACTTCGCTGATACTTTTGTCTTCTCTCAGACAGACGAACCAGCTTTACTTCGACCAGTAAGAAGTGCGCTTGTCGCTCTAACCGTCTCTCTACAGTGTCTCTGAATGCCGACTCTCCCCTACTTCTCTTCTGCTCATTTCTACTTGCGACTTTCTACATCTCGATGGGCGGTTTGTGGCTGGTCGTTATCCAGAATACGTTCTAATTATATAAGCCTATGACCGGAATTCCGTGCCATCCGGTCAATTAGTACTTGGTCCCGACTGTTTTTTTGTTTTGTTTTTTTTTCCTTGATTATGGATAACAGGTCATTGCGTGAATCTCTCGATTTGTCAAAAAACTTACAGCACTCTAATGTCAGATAAAATTAATTACAGTGAAGCTGACTACATAAATGTGCTAAGCAATTTAGCGTGAACAAATTGTATCACATTGTATCAATTAATTTACATTTTTTTAGCCTGTATAATTGTCTCGTCTGCTGAGTGGCGGTTGACAAAAGTTCCTTTAAAATCTCGCTGTAAAACTAAATTCATTAATCAACATTTTGTGTTTGTAAATATGAAAGATCGAACTATTCACGGCTCGCACCGTAAACTTGTCTGAATTTTTTTTGCTCATCATATGTTGAGGGAGGAAGTAGGAACATTTGAGTTTTAAAAACTTGTTTTTCTATTGATATTAAAGAAAATAAAAAATGGTGGCTTGTGAGGGATACACCTAAATATCCTACTGACGAAACCCGTTGGCTTAATTGTTTCCCTGAGTTTGTCAAAGAACTCCGAAGCAGGATGCCTTTCCCAGTTTTTGACCATATTCGTTACGACACCAACAAATGCCTCTACATGTTCTAAACTTTCTACAAGAGCGGCGTCTCCTCCGGGAAGATATCGCAATTAAATCACTATACTCTTCAATTGGTTAGTCACATCTTTAATTGTTCGTTTCCCTAACATAGTTTCTTCATCTCACAGCCTGATTTCTATTGAACAGCCGAAATTGATTATGTGCTGAAATATCCAATACGGTTACTTCGTCTCTTATCGAAGTCAAGATTATTTAAATTTCCTGAGGGAGCCTTTAAACAAAGTCTGGTGCAAGATTGCTACGCCCAACTGCTTGTCTCGGAGAATTTATGACGTTATTTTTTTTTTATTCATCCAATGTTTCCATTTTTAAAAGTTGCTGCAAACATGTCCTTTCAGAAAATAAAGTGCTACCTATGATTTCTTTCCTTAACTTCTAAGGATTGACTTTGGGCAGGTGAAAAAACAAATCACTAATATATGAAGCTGTTTCTGAAGGCAAAACATATATTAGGTTGGTGCAAAAATAATGACGTAATAATGTCGTTTTTTGACGTATTTTTTAACGTCAAAAAACGACATTATTACGTCATTATTTTTGCACCAACCTAATACAACGAAAGCAAATAGTTTTTATTTGAAATACAGGTTATAACTGAACAAAACAAAGCTGAGTATCTAACGAATGAAAAGCGAGAAAGATGTCGAATGTCGACGAGAATACGATATCATCTTCCATGTTTTATAATTGGCGAATTTATCTTAAATCTAAAGTTGGTTAAGTAATTTAATGACACATCAACACTTATTGGTTTATTCAATGTCGAAGATAAATCTTTTAAGACAGTAATCGCAGTGAATTAATAGCTAGGTAGACATATATCCTATTTATACTAGATCGAGAAAGTAGACATTGTTACAGTTTTCATGGGAGTGAAAAGGCTCGGTTTACACTAGAATCAAAGAGTTGAAGATTGTACTAAATTGAGGAAATGGTGTCAGCATTTTACAGCTGAATTGTAATCCTAAGTTCTATATTAACAGTTTCTTTTCTTACACTTCTCGCCTGTGGAGCTCTCTTGTGGCTTCTTGCTTTCAAGTCAACTTAGTTCTTCAAAAATTTAAATGCAATGTCAACTGTTATCTATTGCCGTCTTGATGCCTTTTCTTTTATTCTCTTCGCTCCTGCTTTTCTTTTTCTTATTCTTTCACATATAATAAAATCGCTTGTGTTTTTATTGCCTTGCTTGGGGTGAAATGATTATAAAAAAAAAAGATCAGATTTACATTTGCAACCAAAAATAAACTTAGATCGGGTTCAAATTAGAAATTAAATTAGAATTAAATAGATAAACATAGGTTCAGTTTGCACTAAACTGAAAAATCAGACATAACTTCGATTTACGTTACAGTTAAACAGGCGGATATTAGTCGGGTTTATACACAATTTACAAGTATTCATCCGAAAAGAGATCCATTTATATTCAAATAAATTCTGTAGAGTGATGGACTTCGTCTCGGATTGAGGAATCGGAAAGCCGAGTTCGAATTCCAGTCGAGTTCATTACATACACTTACGTGTATGTAATGAGAATTTTATGACTTCCTCGGTATTAAAATGACTATAAATACGAGCCTGGAACAATTCAACTTGGTGTAATGGTTAATGAGCTCGTCTCGATAGATTAATAACGATCGAGTAGTGAGTTGAGTCCGCGCAAGGAGCTCCATAATTTAGGAGTGCCAATGTAATTGTAGCAATCAAGGATCTGTGAGTTGTTCTTAACACGAGAAACAAACGTAACCCCTTCAATCCTCTGATAAAAAAGTGACCCCAAGTTATTAAAATAACCAAGAAATTTTAATTTTTAATGCAGTGTTTAATATGGAATTGAGTAAAAGCTTTTGTACACTATAAGAAATATCTTTTATTGATTTCAAATTGTATTACTTTGGTGGAATTTCTAAGTTTTGAAAACGTATTTCATAACTGAAATTGAAGAAATTTTGCTGACATCACAATTTTCTTAGCCTATCAAATAGCAGTCGCTTGACTCCTTCGATGTTTTCGGTGGTATACCTATGTGACTCATGCTGATGACTTGAGGGTTAACAACATTGTGACTCTCTTGACCAATCAACACCCCCGCCCTTTTGGGAATATTCTGGTTAAATATGAAATCACCACTAACCACTTTCATCAAAGGTGTTGTCATAAGGACTTTCCGATGCCTACTTAAGGAAATGAAAAATTTACGAGATGGAGTCAAAAATTTCTACCTTCAGATCAGATTGTCGCTTCCAGCCTAAATTTCCGGTCCTGCGGCAAGACTGAACAACTCTGAATTCAAATCCGAATTATTAACATTGATTTCAGAGGCAATACATTCACAGTGTCTCATGCAGCTATTAAATATTAAGGCCAAAGAAATTCTTCATCCAAATACAACAGCGATATGGGAAAGCTCTTTTTTGTTTCTCTTACTATTCAATTTTCTATCTTTGGAACTTTTCGAGAATTTACCCTTTTTTAAGTAAATGAAGAATGTCGAAGAATCACGATTTGTTTCTGTGTGCTCGGGAACTTCACTATTTTTCATAAGAAATTTTACTTCCACCTGAGTAATATTGTTTTTCTTTGAAAGAATATTTTTTTCCCACAAGGTTAATTTGATTTATGTTGTGTTATTTGCAATGGAAAGGAAAGTTTTTTTTTTGTTTTTGTTTTTTTTTTACAACGTATATGAGTGCAATTTTTTTCCCTTATTTCATATTTCGTTATTGGTCAAAATTTTCAGCACAATGCACTAACATTGTGCGTACCCCGGATAACCCGTAACATGTTTTTGTTTTTTTTTTGTTTTGTTTTTTTGCAATAAACTTCTGATTCTCGACTATGTCACCCGTGAGCCCTGGGTGACGTGTTATCATTCCGTACCCACAGTTTTCTGTTGCAGAATTTCTTTTAATAATTGTTTTCTAATAACACATGCAGAATGGGCGCGTGCTCAAAGATTGAGCGACGTCTTTTGTCTTGTGTATGTGTGTAGGTGTTTGTGAATAAGAGAATATTGAAACGAAAAAAGTGTGAAAAAGAAATGTTGACAGAGTAATGACTTCGGCGGCAGGGGTTACTTCTCTGGGGTGAACAGAAGGATGCTGAGAATTCCATGGACGGTGCGAGTAAGAAAAATATTTAAACCTAGAATCTGAAAGAGACAGCTACAGTTTCTAGGATAGATAATGAGGGAAAAGGAATTTGACACTCATGGGCATATTGAGGGCTAGATGGACAGGAGGGGACAGAATGCCACCTATCTGATGAGAATAATAATAATAATAATAATAATAATAATAATAATAATAATTATAATAATAATGGGGTTTTATAACAATAATGTCTACTGTAGTAATATCTTACATATGGATAAAAAAAAACAATTTGAGTGATTAAATAAAACTAGAAAGAATAATGAGATCGGTATTGTCACCAGATTTAACTAATCCATACAGTGAGACGATCCTAAAAGACCTACCAGTATTTATTATCGGCAGACATACGTGGGTGACACTCTGTTGATAGCGAACACAGAAAGGAAACTCCGTCCTGGGTAAGACGTTAAACTACATCCGCGTCCTGGGTAAGACGATAAACTACGTCCGCGTCCTGGGTATGACGTTAAACTACATCCGCGGCCTGGGTAAGACGATAAACTGCGTCCATCAGCAAGGCCTTTGGGGGTTTTGAGGAGCGTGGAACCACCTCTTAATTGCTCGTGTTCCCCAGGTCCACCCTGACCCGGGGTGGTAGCACTTGTTAGGGTCCCAGCTATGGGCAAATAGTTAACCCCCAAACTATGAAAGTGTAGAAATAGGTTTTAATACCAGAAATACTTGGTAAAAAAAGTTATTACCAGCAATGTTTTTGAAGAAAAAAATTATTACCAGCAATACATTTTTGAAAAACGATGTTACAAGCTATACTTTTTTGGAAAAAAAAATACAAGTGATACAATTTTGAAGAAAAATTATTACCAGAAATAGATTTTTGAAGGAAAAATTTTTACCAGCAATACATTTGATAAAAAAAAAATATTACCAGCAATAAAATCTTGTCGCCATTAAATAACCCATTGAGGTTGATATGCCGTAAAACAAACCAAACCAAACCAAACCAAGAAAGGAAACAAAAAGAACTGTTAGTAAAAGTAGGCAGGGAAAGCCAGAAGAAAGGACTATCAACTATTAGAAAACAGAATGCATTTTTGTTATTAAACGATGAAGTCAAGAGCAACATTTAACTATCTGGGTTGTGTAGTAACAGATGATAGAAAATGTAACACAGAAATCCTGAAACGTGTAGGAATAGTGAAAGTTGTCTTTCAGAAACTAAGCAAATTATTAAGACATAGAAAATATCGTTAGAAACAGAAAATAGTGTTGAGGTGCTAATACTTAATCTCCTCTATGGCAGTAAATGTTGAATTATCTCCTCACAGATGAAGATGAGACGAGAACAATTAATTTTGTACCATATTAATTGTGACATTCGCATATATATTTCTAAAATATATATATGACTAAATTTAATAACTCTTATGAGAGTAAATCCGTAGTTCTCCGTTGCTTCAAGTCTCCTCTTTTTCTCTCGGGGAAATTGTTCAACATTCACTATCGACCTCTTTAAAAATGCTAATAGATTTATCACGTTATAATCCGTCATTCTTTATTTTATAAAGTAAGGACAACTTACATGAAAGTCTCATTTCTTAACAGATGAATTCCTTTCTAGATTTGATATTTCGATTGGACCGACGATTGAGGAAATAGACTAACGTCCAGACTAAGGCTGGGATTCTATAGAGCAAGGAAAGTAACTTGGTATTGTAGTTAATCAAAACATAACATGCAAAAGAAAATAATCTGCCATTTTGTGCCAGTTGCACTCAACAATCATTGACCTGATTGAATTTTTCTCTTTCAATCTTAGCTGTCTTTCCAAGATATCTGACAAGGGGAAAGGCGCAGGGGGAATTGGATTCATGCCTTTCCCATGGGAATTAACACGGCGTGATTACATGAAGCTTTAGCCAAAATTTAATATCATAAGACCGGTATTTAATTCTTGAATTTAATTTTATCAAGTTGAAGAAATAATATTTGGCCTGACATTTTAAAAAAGGACTAAAGATGTTTTTATTTACTAAGTTTCTGGTCAAGCAGTTCTTTCTTGCAAAAGAATGGGTGAATTTTCCTTTTTAATGTTTAGCTAAAACTTCGTAAATGTGAAGTAAGAAAATAATACCGAACCACTATGTAATTCTTCTATACGACGGTAAAAGTTGGACAATCTCTTTACAGATGAAGATGAGTCGATCTCTTTACAGATGAAGATGAGTCGATCTCTTTACAGATGAAGATGAGTCGATCTCTTCACAGATGAAGATGAGACAATCTCTTTACAGATGAAGATGAGTCAATGACTTCACAGATGAAGATGAGTCAATCTCTTTACAGATGAAGATGAGTCAATGACTTCACAGATGAAGATGAGTCAATCTCTTTACAGATGAAGATGAGTCAATCTCTTTACAGATGAAGATGAGTCAATGACTTCACAGATGAAGATGAGTCAATGACTTCACAGATGAAGATGAGTCAATCTCTTTACAGATGAAGATGAGTCAATGACTTCACAGATGAAGATGAGTCAATCTCTTCACAGATGAAGATGAGTCAATGACTTCACAGATGAAGATCAGTCAATCATTTACAGATGAAGATGAGTCAATCTCTTCACAGATGAAGATGAGACAATCTCTTCACAGATGAAGATGAGTCAATCTCTTTACAGATGAAGATGAGTCAATCTCTTCACAGATGAAGATGAGTCAATCATTTACAGATGAAGATGAGTCAATCTCTTCACAGATGAAGATGAGACAATCTCTTCACAGATGAAGATGAGTCAATCTCTTCGCAGATGAAGATGAGTCAATTTCACAGATGAACATGAGACAATCACTTCACAGATGAAGATCAGTCAATCATTTACAGATGAAGATGAGTCAATCTCTTCACAAATGAATATGAGTCAATCACTTCACAGATGAAGATGAGACAATCTCTTCACAGATGAAGATGAGTCAATCACTTCACAGATGAAGATGAGACTTGAAGCGATTGAGATGTGCTTCTACCGAAGAATGATAAGAACACCATGGACAGAACACCAACTGTGTTAAGAAAACAGGAATTACAAGGTAGCTTTAAACGTGCAATCATAAGAAAACGTTGAAATAATGAGGAAAGATAACCCAGAGAATATAACACTCACAAGATATATTAAAGGTAAAAGAAACATCTAGGCTGGATTTGCTTAATCCTCAATTTCCAGCCTTGACTGAGTTCAAAAGCACTTGCACAGCCTTGTGGGTGATGAATTTTTTCCACCTTTCAACCCCTTTTCCCACAAATGAAACGTTGCTAGACTCTCGCTACTCTATCGCTATTTCCATGCCATTTGCTCAAGGGAACAAGAGTCCTTGGTTCATTTTCATTTCCTTCATATTCCATTAGTAAGGAAGAGATTCCACTGAAACAGCTACTTCGTCAGAAGTGTTGCAATATGAAACTGGCCTCAAAGAGGATGCTTTCCCGATCGCGACAATCTTAACTGCTTCATGTCGAGGGTCAACAATTATCTATCCCACATATTCTCATAATATGCAAAACCTTGATCTATTAGCTCTTACAAAATTCCCAGTAACCTTCTGCCTTGAGTGGTACTTGGGCCTTTTTGAGTGGATGAATGACAGAACAAGAACAAAGAGAAATAGTAAAGAATAAAAAAAATATCAAGAACAACTAATGATAAAAAAAATTGTGGGGAATTGTTGTGTTTGGTATATTGGACCGTAAACAGATATTGAATGACGGAGAAAACAACAAATAAAATGAAAACTTCAATAAAACAATATAATTGCCAAGTTTATTTTTGTTAAAGAAAATACATCAGCCAAAAAAAAGGGTGGAGGGAAATCGGCAAAATATCTCTGCTTTTTCATGTAGACGGTGAGAATAGCGTTGTTCTCAAAATCACAGTTTTATAGTTGGTGAAGAGCGATTGTCCTGAAAATTAAAATTTTGTAGGCGTTGAGGACGTTGTCCTGGAGAGGACAGTTTTGTAGTCGCTGAAGAGCGTTGTCCTGAAAACGACAATTTTGTAGTCGCCGAAGAGCGTTGTCAAGAAAAGGACAAATTTGTAGTCGCTGAAGAGCGATTGTCCTGAAAAGGACAGTTTTGTAGTCACTGAAGAGCGATTGTCCTGCAAAGGACAGTTTATCACGTATCGTTGCTGCTGGCGAGGATGTCTCACTGGAGCTGGAGGCCTGCTGGAGATAGCTGGCTAGAACAGCGGTCGATAGAGATAGCTCGCTGGCTTGAGCAATCGCTGATGGCGAGGTGAAGCTGCAGCTGATGATGATGACTGGAAGGATGGAACTACTGATACTGGCTGTAAGTACTGCTGCTACTGGAAGAGATACTACGCTTTGTTCCTCGTCATCTTCACAGCAAATTACTACTATGCTCCGAAAATCTTATCGGTATTCGTGTTGATTTAAGTAATGATATTTTCTCTATGGTTGTTTTACGGCCACATGATGTTGAAGCACCTGTTCTCGTACGATCACTGAAGTTAAGCAACGTCGAGCCTGGTATGTACTTAGAAGAGTGACCGCTTGGGAATACCAGGTACTGTAAGTTTGGATATGTGGGTGGTGTTATGGTTAATGGCTCAGATCGAAGAGTCGATTTTCAATTCCCATTGGGTTCGTAATATTCAGGTACGCATAAATATCCTTGAGAAATGTATAAATCTACCTCTTCTTTCCCCAGCTACGGGTTAATTAGTAAAACTTGCATCAATAAACTATTATTCTTTCAAAAAATTTATTACCATCTTAAAATATTTTCTGCTTTTAAATAACCTACAAAGAGTTGATTAGCAGTAGAAAACGAATCAATCGATGGTTTCTAACCGTCATCAGATTTCCAATTTTTACGATCTTTTTTCAGTAATTGCACAACCATTTTAATTCTGTGAGAACTAAATTCCTTATAATCATTTTGACAGTCACCCTCTACTCTGAGTTGCTCGAGTCTTGTATTGGGTGAATTTTAGAAAAAACTGTTGGGGCAGTGACATCCAGATCATGACAAATTTTTACTAAACCTGCTACCTTGGTCTAGAATGGGTTATCTGTTTAAAAATTAATATCTCACTAATTGTTACTTTTTCATTCCCTAGAACAGAGCTTCTTCACGCCTTTTGGTTTGCATCGTCCAATTCCAGACGCTTGAATAATTCCCAGTGCACTCTCGTCTTGTCTATTTTTGTTCCTTTGTTGACGGCTATACTCTTTTTCCCTTACAATAAACATTCTAACTAGTCTCCTGTTTTGTCTTGCATTACTTTTTATTCTAATACTTTTATGTTGGGCTGTTAGTAAAAATTCAGTTTCTCTTTTTAAGTGTCTATTGGGCAATCATCACTTTGGCATTACGTGTTCGATTCTTTCTGTTTCTCTTTCATAATCGCCACGGAATTGTTTGCTTCTATTTTTGGCTTCTCGTCTAGCAAGTTATTCACGACGTCAGATGGTACTATTTAAATAGACTGGTCCACTCATAAAACAATAGGGAAAAATTTGGGAAAGAAATAATTTTTGTAGATTAGATTTGCGTTCCTTAGAAGCTCCTTATGATGTGGCATTGTCAGAATTGAAAAATATTGATTTGTTATCGATTTACGAGGGGAGTGTTGGTTTATTATATCAGTCCCTGACCTTTACAGAGTTATTAGCATTCTGATAAGTCACTTCGCTGTTATTTTCAAAAGTCACTTTTGAAAATCTGCAACGCAGCTTCATCTTGTCATCGGACACTTCTCAAGCCAGAGAGCGCTATCATCAACTGCACTTCCAGCTCTCCATCTACCGCCGCTCCAAAAAGCCATTTCCAGCAGGCCTCCAGTTCCAGTCAGCCATCCTCGCCAGCAGCAATGATATGCGATAAACTGTACTTTTCAGGGCAACGCTTTTCGGCGACTACAAAAGTGTCCTTTTTAGGACAACATGGAATTTTTTCGGAAGCCCATGTACAAACACTTGAGCTACAAATCAGTTCACCCTCCTCTCCAATCTTTTGAACAGGCATAGGGATTTATCACTTGTTTCCTGTTTAGGATTGGGTCTCCGTTTCACTCTAAACTTTTCTCATTCTCTTTGACTTTCAATAATCATTTGCGTCTTAGTGGCTTCATCGAATTTCTTGGAAGTATTTATTTTAAATTAAAAATAGATGGATAAATAGTTTTAGTAATTTATGTAAATTTTTGGTCTTTACGTAAAGGTGTATATATCCGTTTGCTCGTTATTTAAGAGAAACCTTTTTGTAACCCCACCCAAAGAAAAGACAAATTACAAAAGTCAGGAATCGATTTGACTCTATATCAATATTATAAACAGGATCCCTTTCTAAATCAATAACAAATCAATATTTTTCCATTATGGCAAGTGTCGCGGTCCAATGAAGCTCTAAATAGTGTTAAACGAGAAACAATGATGTTCTCCCTAAATTTCCTTTTATAATCTGTCTTCTTATTCAATAATTTTACAATATCTTATCTTTCTATTGACTTTATAACTTTCTTAAAATGTTTATGCATCTAAAATTAAAATATAAATATACTATTATATGTACGTATTTACAATTTGAAATCTTACTTCAGTAAAATATATATATATATTTCTAATTATAGAGGCGCCTCTTTTGTGTTCGTGCCACGATCGTACTCAAACGATAAGGACAAGTAACTTAATATTTGGCATGAAAATTCATCAGATATCCATTTACGTTATACATTATGTGAGATTGATGTTAGAAGTTGAGTTCACAAGAGGTTGCTAAAGAGCATAGCATGCTAAATAAAGCAATTTCTAGCAAAGCAGTGTTAGATATTGAGCTTATATTGGCATGAAAACTCACATGACATCCACCTGTAACTAAAGGTCGTCAAAGTACATGGTCTGCCATTATTAGCTAAATGAAGTAATTTAGAGCCAAATGGATTCCGCTATTGATTTTATTGGGAAGTACAAAGATTTTTTGACCTCAGAAAGAGTAATGGGGTAGTTAAATTCGGTCTCCGAGGTCAAAAGTGTTCGACTTTGCGATATTTATGATATATATTCCTGCTAAACACATCCTTGGAGATAAAATGATATATGATAACTGTGTGTGTGTATATATAATTTAATTTAAAGAAAAAACAGACCAGTTACTTTAGTTATAATTTATTTCACCAGAAATTTTATTTTTCTCTGGATCTTCAGACTTCACTTTCAAAGTTGAAAA
>OZ010579.1:12362373-12367373 GCA_963932145.1 Acanthosepion lycidas
AGCCAATCGCCAGCTAAGCGAAAACTCAGGGTTACTGAGGTAATCCGCCGCTGGCGCCCAAGACCAGTAGGAGCAATACTCCTCCTCCGACAAGCCGAGCGTATCTCGTAGGAGATCCTTCGCGGGCCTCTCCACTAATTCACGATAGAAGATCTTCCTAGGCCGAGAAAGGTCACTGGACCGGGGAACGGCCCTCAAGGCCGACCGACACTCGCGAAGGAAAACCGATTGATCCCGCGGTTTACGACCGCGCTCAACCCGCTGATGGTAAGGCCAGGGAACGCGTCCCTAACAATCCCCTCCAGAATCGGATCTCCTCCAGTCAATGCACGGCGTAGGAAAGCCAACCTAGAGGCACAGATGTGACTCGGCAGGTGCGGCATTCCCAGCCCCCCATGACACATAAGAACAAGACTTATCCAAACAGATAACTGAAAGTTTTATATGATCAGCGTTCCGTTTAAACATGGTTACGTTGTCGTCACGTAAGCGACGCTGTGAAAACGTATTCCTAAAATTTGAGTATTTTGAATGAAAAATGAAAAGAATTCTATTTTGATCTAAAATTTATATGTACGCTTGTCGAGCATTAATCTCGCAAGAAAAGGGGAAATACTAAAGAAGCCAGGTCTAGTATTCACCGTGCGTGAGATAGATATTATACCTGCTTCATATGTCCATCGTCTTTGTCATGTTGAATTGATAATGTTAATTATATTTTATGAATATGTCCTGAAGATGGTTTATTAGACCGAAACGTCCGACGTTGACATTATATTAACATTAACACAACATAATTGCATATAAGGATTTTTGTTTGTTTTTTCCGTATATTTTTCTTCTTACATATATATATATACATTTATATATATATATGCATGAATATGGTTTAAGTTTGGTTGAGGCGTTAAAGTGACATTTGAATTAATTTGAATCTAACCGTTCAACAAAAAAAAAGGAAACTGTCAAGGTGTAGCCATCAGAATCTTGTCTACCATACTGACAACATCCAGTTCTCGACAAAAAGTGGAACAATCGAAAGTAATCGAATAAAAACAGAAAAAAATCTGAACTTCGTACATTTTAGACACAATTTTAATTTGGTTGTTCAATATTTTAATTAAAAGTTGTTGTTTTTTTAATACAGCAAAAAAAAAAATGGAATGGTGCATGTCGTTAGAATTTAAAAATACTTGTTTAAATTAATTTTTTTTCATCCCAGGTACACCTATCCTTATATATATATATTAAGCATTGATATATATTTGGTTTAAAGATCGCGTTGAAGCATGAAATTAACACTCGCCATCCACAGTTGATCCATATATCCACACTGTCTCTATCCACGAATGCTCTCTCTCCAATAATGAACACACTTCCCATTTAGATATAAAAATATTAACAATACACACACACACGCTATTAAATGTTATTAAATTTAATGTACCTTAGTTTTAATTATACTTATTGAATAGTTCCTTACCACAAAATTTGCAACAATTTTTAGATAAGTAAAAAAATAATCTCTTTTTTCCAGAATCAATTTGATCCATGGCTACAACTAAGGAAAAAGTAAACCATCCCCTTTGGTTGGCTGAACTGAAATCTTCTATTGCTGTACGAAGAAAGTTTAGAATTGAATACAATAAAGAACCACCTCATAGGAACACTATTGTTAAATGGATGATAAAATTTAAAGAGACAGGCCCCGTCCATGATAAGCCACGGTCTGAAAGGCCATGTATCAGCAACGAAAGTGTTACATCCATAAACTTAAATAACATTTCAATTAAATCTTAAAAAATATAGATTTACTTCTTTCTAACCCTTTTTACAAATTATTTCTATCGCAAAATACAAATAAAGTTATAAATTTTTAAAGTGCATACGAACTTTATGGACACACTGTATATATATATATATATATATATATATATATATATATATATATATATATATATATATATATGGGAACTTGGACGAGGTCAACACCGAGTGAAGACAATATATCTTATGCTTGAACGCAAGGCCTGAAGATTGCAGTCAAGCATAAAACAGACTGTCGCTACATGCTGTTAACATCTGTGTTCATTTTTATATTCATACAAGCTCCATCCATATAACCATGTTACCCAGCACTTCTACACGTAAATATAGTATACCTTAAAACAATATTTTTATTATATATACATAATTATTGTTTAGATATCTGGTTAGAACGTTTGTTTTCTGACCATGTGACAAGGGTTCTCACCAGGGTTGATTTGTTAGGAAAGGTAACTTCTTGATGTCTGAAAACTATATCACGGGGTTGACCCAAGTTGTCAAGGTGGTTGAGCTAGTCATCGTAACCGAGGCTTTGAGCGTGCTGGTCTTGTTCAGACTGTTAATCACGCTAGATAACGCGCTCTCTCCTAAAAACCGTAACTAAGGTCCGCTCAGCTTAGTTTCGTTATGTTCTGTGGGTGTTAACCAAACACAAATGTACGTGAACAGGCGTCTGCAATTAACCTCAGTAGACGGGCATCCTCGGATACAAGTGGACAGCCACTATATATACATGTTTCGATCTGTATTAACATCTCATCAGGCCTTATGAGATGTCTTACTACACATCGAATCATGATTATATTTATGTAGCCGTTTTACATGTTTTGGTGTATTATCCTAAAATAAACAATATTGCTCTACTCTTGTATTGAGCCCTCTTCTAAATTGAATGTTACGAACGTCTGAATTAGATTCTATTCGTTCTGATTTCGCATATATATATATATATATATATATATATATATATATATATATATATATATATATATATATATATATATCCGATGCAATGAGAACGAAAATAATATATAAATTCTAACGTTCACAGTATTAATCCAAAAGAGGGCTCGATACCGATAGTAGAGCGATAATTATTTATTTATCATATAGACAAAACCAAAAACTACAAAGATGCAATTTACCATTTTCGATTCTCACCCGTCGAAGTGCAGTTGAAATGCACTGAAACCAAGTTGCATCTTTGTAGTGCGTAAAATGGTTTTGTCTATATGATAAAATTATATATATATATATATATATATATATATATATATATATATATATATATATATATATATATATATATACACACACACACACACGAAAGGAGTTGATATCCCTGTTTTATTTCATTTTATTAAGCAGTGAACTTAATAAATAAATTAAGTCATAGAAAAAGAAAAATATGAGCCTCCGACAGAAATCGAACCTGAATCCCTTTTTCTCAAAATGTACCTCTATCAGCACGGGCACGAACCCAGCCGGTCAGGTTTAATAAAATAAAAAAAAAACACTGATAGCAATTCAAACATGTGTACCGACTAAAAAATAATGTTCATATATATGTGCGTGCGTGTGTGTGTGTGTGTGTATACACGGCCCCAGAAAAGTAAATGTAATTGTATCGCTTGTGATTGATAAGTAGTATTGTTTTCGAGGGAATTTTTAAGCGAAGCAGTACTTCTCCACTTAAGATTGGCGCGACACAATCTTTTCTCGTGTGTGTTCTTACCTTAGATAAAACATTTTTTCGGGGGGGGTGAGAAAGAACAGATGTAGAAAATAAAAGAAAAAAGATACATTTTGCAAGTCTGTGACGTCACTTTTTTGGAAAAAAAATCACAATTTACATAAAATATTCCTCCCTTTTATATTCATGCACTAACCTTCCTATGTGTGTCGATATGTACATGTGCGTTTGTGTGCGTAAGGAAGAGAAAGAGAGAGTGAAGGGAGGGGGAGGGAAGCTTCGATCGAATGTAGCGGTCGATAATCAAGATATAACATATCTTCGCATCACCCCGCACGATTCAAGTAAAATGAAACAACCATGATTGTCTGACGGACTGACAAACAGACAGACTGACTGGAAAACCAAATCGCCTGCCTCTCCATTCTCGACGTAACAGATTCCGGTCTTCTTTGCCTCACACCCGTCCACAGTCCTCGATATGGCGTACAAGGGTGTAGATACTACTAGAATAAAAATCTTCTTTTTTTTTTTAAGGAACAGAGGTGAATAAAGAACAGGCGATTTTTTTTTTATGATTTTATTCGCTTTAGTGGATTAAGTAGCTAAATAGTAACGACCGGGCCGAGACAATCCCGGCTGATATTAACTAACAATTGGTTGACGGACCTGCTTAATATATGTGTGTGTGTGTGTGTGTGCGAGAGTGCGTGTGTGTGTTTTAGTCGTTGCTTGTAAATTTCGTTGTTGGAGGTTTTACCCGTTGTTTGCAATTGAGAATGGCAAGTTATTGATTGATCTGTTGCATGTGTTGGTAGCTGCGATGACTGGTTGCGTTTTTGATTGTGGGGTCTTGGGTTGAAGGAGTTAGAGGAATGATGGACGCGAGGAATAGCGGGACGGGAAGAGGTGAGTAGAGAGGAAAGGAGAAAGATGGGAGGTGAAGGGAAGAAAAGTGGGCAAAAATTAAAACGGTAAGAAGGAAAGAAAACATGGGAATGAAAGGGAAAACGAATAAAAGAAACGAGAAAAGTTTACGAGAAAGAAAGAAAGAAAGAAAGAAAGAAAGATGTATAAGTAGTAAAAAATAATTTAAAAGAAAGAAAAAGAGAAAGGAAAAGATAAAAGTGGTAAAATAACAATTTAAAAGGGAAAAAAGAAAGAAAGATGGAAAGAAAGAAAGAAAGAAAAATGAAAAAGTAGTATAAAATAATTTAGAATAGAAAAAGAAAAAGAGAAAGATAAAAAAAAGTCGTAAAAAGACAATTTAAAAAGAAAGAAAGAAAAAAGGAAAATGTAATTGAAATAACACAAGTTCACAAGAAAGACCAACACACACACAGACGAGAAATAAAGAAAAATAGCATAAGAAAAAAAAAAAAGCGAAAGCCCGAACTAAAAAAAATACCTTCAAAAAGAAAAAAAATAAAGGAAACGAAAAAAGAAATAAAAAGAGAAAAAAAAAAAGAAAGCCCAGAAG
>OZ010579.1:12372373-12399873 GCA_963932145.1 Acanthosepion lycidas
TGGGTTTGTGACCCTTAATAGTGATAAATATTTGCTCTTTATGTAACTTGTGTCTATCATCAATCGTTAATTCGGCGTCTATTTTTCTGGCTTCCGTATTGATGTCTTTTTCTCAACTTTTAATCATTTTTTTTTGTTGTTAAAATTTGTAGACTTTGTTATTAAGTGATCTTTAATCGTTATTAAGTGATCTTTAATCGTTATTAAGCGATCTTTAATACGCATCCACGTCGGTTTTTGTTGGTCTTAATTATTATTTTATTATTACATTATCAACTTTTTTCTTTTATATCTAAGACAACTTTCTTTTCTTTCTTGCATGCCATTATTAAATTTCATGAATTTGATTTTATTAACTATCGAGATTAGATCTTTCTCGAAGGCCATCAGCTGATCATCTGGTGATGTAGTCTAAGTTCTGATCTGAATCCGTAATGTTCGAATTATTTTACATCCTCGTTTTTTTCTGGTTGTTTTACGAAAAATAAATTCCGTCTTATCCGTCAGTTTTCAATCAGTATCTAACGATTGAATCCATTACATACAGTTGGATCCATTACATTCACTTACGTGCTAATACCCTTGGAAAAGGTATGAATCTTCTTCTCTCCCCACACCCAGCTATGGGTAAATAGCAATACAGACTGGGTTCTATACCCTTGGATGGCAACTGGTCTAGGAGAAGGACAACTCTGAATTCAAAACCTGCGGAGGGTCGTTTGGGGACCTTGTGGCACATAGTGCACCAGGTCTCTGTATTCGGGCCTTCAAAAAGTGTGGTTGGTTCTGCACAAAGCCTTCACCACTATAATCAAATCATATGTCCTGATATCTGGCTGTCGGTTCCTAGGAACTGAGTTGCTTGACCCTTGTACGTCGACGGGAGAATCCAGTCCAGTCAGTTATATATATATATATATATATATATATATATACACACACATACTAATAAAGAATATACATTTTGTTCCTCAAGGGTAACACAAGTTTGTGTTCCAGGCACGAACTCTACATATAGTTTGTGGTGAAAAGTTCTTGGCCCTACCATCAATACCGAACTTAACCAAGTATCAAACTTTGGTCGGAATCACCACCTACGCGGTATGCCCAATATGTGCTACCATTCTTTGAAAGGATCATCCAGTCTCAGAAGTCCTCAGCATCACCAACACCTTCTCAAAAGAATAAAGTGTGCATCTCTGTGGCATGACACCTGCTTACACGGGACTGTTTCCCAACATTGAAGCCTATCACAGCGCACGTCACAGTCTAGGGCCCATACATAAACACTACACTGGAACGAGTATTACAATGTTATAAGATTTGATCGGAATATTCACCAGTCACTAACAATAACACACTGTACCCAGGTCATAATATCATTATTCCGTAGAGTACAATTTTTTCTTATATATATATATATATATATATATATATATATATATATATATATATATATATATATATATTCTTAGTATTCGTACCAAATTTCTGTAGTGTAGAATATTTTCTCTTAAAATGCCCTCCTGATATTTTAGCGTGCTGTGAATCTAACTTGAACTCTTCTATCTCTACCTCTGAATTCTCTGATCCAAGATATCTTGCTCTTTATAGAAAGGATTCTAGTTTACATAAGTGTAGTCCCAGGCTGACAATTAGGTCTAATCATTTCACCGTTGAAATAGCTAAGATATAACCAAAAGGTCTATGCTAATTCTTTCTTTTCTCGCATTTCTCGGCTTCTTGTTTTCCTGCTAACTACAGTCTTCAAAAATTTAAGCGTTAATCACTATCTTCTTTCTTTTTGAATCCTTTCCTTTTATTACCCCCTTTCTTTCTTTCACTCTCAGTAACCCCTTTGCTTTCTAGTGGAGTGAAATGATTAATATATGACTTCTACTATGAATACTACTACTAGGTATACTGACGTCATACTCCTACCACTTTTCTTTTATCATTCAGCTCAGAATGTATAAAACCAAAGGCCAACTAGAGACGTCAATGAGACACGGATTATAGTATCCAGTGTGATGAGAGATTAGGTACCGAAAAGTAAAAAATCGAGATAGGTAATCTCGTACGAGATTAGTAAAAAGCCATTCATCAGTACGGCCGGCTGTAAGTGAAACACGATTACAAAGTAAGTAAAATTGGTATCAGCCGTTAACAAGAGTAACACTGGCTAAAACGGTGGTCGGTCAGAGTGTCGAAAGACAAAATGGCGTATGGACAAAATGTCGAAGAAACAAAGTATCGAACGGAAAAAGAGTCGAAGTGAATAAATGACGAATGGACATAATGTCGAAAAGAAAAAGTTTCAAAAGAACAAAATGTTGAACAAAATTAAAACCAACAAAACGTCATGATTTTAAAAACTCGGTTTTAATAAGCAATTAAACTATTCAAAACTTTTATTGCTCAACTTTGGAATAATAGCTTTAAAAGTGATTAAGCCTCCATAATCACTGGTTAGCAGTCCGAGGAGGTCGTTTATTACGTTTTACCAAATTGAATTGAGAGTTTTCTCATATGCAGATTGTATCAAAAATACTTTTACAAACATTGGGGGCTGATTCCTCACACCAAAACAAGGACAAAAGTCAATATAAACATATGTCCGTGAATTCTTCGTTCTTGAGTTTATTAAGTTTAAAGTTTACAGTATATGCTGTTAAATGAGCAATTAAAGATAAAATCCCAAATAATTTTACAAAATTTGTGGGCGGGTTCCTCACACCAAAACAAGGTAAAATGTCTATATAAATATGTGCAAAACTCCATCTTTGTACCTCAACTGATAACAAATGTTCAAAATGTCCTCCAGTTGCTTCTGCACATGCATGCACTCGTCAGATCATTGATTGGCGGACTCTTTCAATTGTTCCTACACGGTGTCGAATAATTTCGTAGACCCCCCCCCCCATGACACATTGATAAAGCGTCTCTGCATGATTAATGTCTGCTGCAAAGACCAATTGTTTTAGGTGGCCCAACAGATAAAAATCCAAAGGATTGAGGTTAGGGGTACGTGCAGACCATGGAACCGGTCCCCTACGCATCCATCTTTCATGGTACAAGTCAGTCAGTGCATCACGAACAATGTGACTAAAATGTGCTGGAGCCCCATCATACATGAACCACATGCGTCTTCGTATTAACAGGGATACATCCGCTAACAGGTCTAGAAGTGTGTCTGAAATACGGTCCCTGTAGAGAGCTCCCGTGCTGGGATCAACCAGACAGTCACCTAAAATTCCAGCCTACACATTAATCGTAAACAAATGCTAGCCTGTATTGTACCATTGGGATTACGATCCGACAACAAATGTTGGTTGTGCAAATTTGTAATTCCATCTTTTCCAAATGTTGCCTCAACCGAAAACAACACTGAAGCAACAAACAACGGATCGGCAGTTAGGATCACTTGATGTGTGCTGATACCTGGATCATCTACGACAGCCTGTAGAATTTGTTCTTCATGGTCAGGTGTACGAGCGGATCTCGATCTTCCTCGATACATAATTTGTGGTGTCATGGACATTGTCTCGGCAACGCGACGATAAACAGCAGCAAAGGTTGGATGATTCGGCTGAGTTCGGTCTGGAAACGAATTCTGATACAACCGTGAGAAACTCGCGTCCATTACCATTCGCGCGGCTGTATGTAAAAATCATATCTACCTGCTCACGATATGAATATCCTGTCATTGTTAAACGGAACACTTAACTCACAACTACACACGTTAAACTTTGAAGACAGACAAGACACAAATGTACACGAATAACAAATGTAACTATAGCAACACAGCGCTATTTATGGTAAACCTAATAATTCAAAAACGAAGGATATGCAAACATATCTTTATGTGGGCTTTTGAACTTGTATTGGTATGAGGAACCCGCCTCCAAAGTTTGTAAAAACATTTTTGATACAACTTGTATAGTATTTGGTGGATAGATTTTAAAATATCCTGGTTACACTGTATATTGGATCATTTAATGTCGAAATCGATTTATATTATTATTATCAGTAGTAGTAGTAGTAGTAGTAAAGGTATAGATAAACAGTGGTCAGGTTTTTACTTGAGTCTGTTAACATTTGTCAGGTTTATACTTAAATCTGAAGCATCCACCCAGAAGAATGCGTCTCTTGGGGTGTGCCTCTGCAAATGATATAGTCGGCATATTCTAATCTTCGCTAATAACACCGTTAATTTAGTCATGAGAATTTGCTGTCACTTATTGTTCGGGACATGTTGTCACTTGTTCCCACGTCTTAGATAAACATCTTCCTGATAAAGCGTTGACCGAACAGAAAAAGAAAAGCCGGAATCGCCAAGAATATACACGAATGACAAATGTAATCTAGTCTACATAGCAACACAATGCACAATCTACCGTAAACTTTTTCATCAAACTTAATAACTCAAAAACGAAGGATTTGCGGATATATGTTATGGAATTTTGTCCTTGTTTTGGTGGAGGAATCAACCCCCAAATTTTGTAAAAGAATTTTTGATACACCCATTAGGACTCCAGAGATTAACTCCAGGGATTAACTCTTTATTGTCGTTTAAATGCAGATCCTTGTTCAAAAATGTTAGCAATTATATTAGAAGTTTTTTTTTTGGGGGGGGGGGGTATCGGAAGTTTTTATATAAGTTTAAAATAAAGGAATAATAATTTTCCATTAATTTTTGTAAGGTATTCTATTGTAAACACATTTCTGGCCTATCCTTACTTAGTTCGACATTTTGTCCATTCGACACTTTTTGTCGCTCGATACTTAGTCCCTTCAACGCTTTATCTGTTCGACATTTTTGTCCATTTGTCGTTTTGTCTTTCTCTGTCTGCGCATGCCTTCTTCAGACCTTATGTACTGGCGATACACGATCACTAGCAAAGAACTGTACCAAATAACAGAAACCACATCATTTGAGAGCTTTCAGCAACAAGTCAAATGGATAGCACATGTAACTTAAAGAGAAAATAATGACATAAGATGCTGACGTTCAACACTACTTCAAACAAAAGGTTAGCTAGGAAATTCACCATCAGGACTGGAAAAAGCAACAGTAGTTACTAGATTTAAGAAACCTATTTCTGGAAAATAGTTTTAAGGGAAAAATTTTATGAATTTCAGCCGAAATTATTTTTATTTTTACTACAATTGCAATTTCTCTTAAATAAAAATGTTAACTCTTTACTGTAGTTTAAATTCAAAAAAGTTAGCAGTTATGGAGAAAGTTTCTCTTTTCTTTTTCTTTTTTTTTTTTTTTTTTTTCATCATCGGATAATTATTTTCCGGTGGGATGCTGGCATGCTAAGTAAAAGGTATTCTATTGTAGACACATTTCTGGCCATTCGTTACTCAGTTTAACTCTTTTTCTGTTTGGCATTTTGTCGATTCGCCACTTTGTTTCTTCGACATTTTGTCCATTCGTCATTTTGTCTTTCGACACTCTGTCTGCACACGGACTAAAACAATCCAAAGATCGATTTATGAACTCAACAATTCAGTGTTTAACGTATAACAGTTCAAAGTACAATGGAATACCACAATCTATTTTTTTTTTTTTAATATTAATATCAAAACAATACAATATAGTTATTATTAAAGATCTTGTTAGTGTAAGTCTAATTTAGTTACAATAAATAGACTAAAAGTTCTGTCAGCGTTGAAATCACTACGACTAGCGACATTGATATAAATGTACCTACATCTCCAAGTTAAACATATAACTACTGCCAAAAACAAGTTACAACGACACAAGAGTTAATAATAAGGAGGCGAGTCTGGTAGTCAGAAAAATTGCGTTCAAGTAAAAAGAGGCGTGTACGAGAAGGAAGCGGGGGAAATATTCATGTTGCTTACAAATTCGAAAAACTTAAAGAAAACAAAATGAGAAGACACACAAATAAAGATTCTAGATTATTTCCACAGACAAAACTCGGATGAGACTGGAAAAGAGTGAATATAAAATAGTAGTTAGGATGAGAAAAACTGCATCCATGGATTAAGGAATATAGGAAATATGAAAATACCTAAATTATATATATATATATGTGTGTGTGTGTGTGTGTGTGTGTGTGTGTGTGTGTATGTATAAAGAGAGAGAGAGAGATGCGCACATATTTTATAGATAGATAATGAAATGATACGAACATATTTTAAAGAAAGAGAGAGAGAGAGACGGATTAAAATAGATAAATAGAAAGAGAAAGAAAGGAAGCAAGAGAATAAGACTGATGAACAAACTGAGAAGGAAAAAGAATGAGATAACTATGAAAAATATTGTAAAAATAGAAAGATAACAAGATAGATAGATTGATGTGTGTATATATATATATATGTGTGTATGTGTGTGTGTGTGTATGATTTTATAAATAGAGAATGAGGTAGATAGATAGAGAGAGAGACAAATAGATACGAACATATTTTTAAATAGAAAGAAAGAAAGAAAGAGAGAAAGAAAGAAAGGTTGGATGGATATCTTGAAAGAGCAAGTGATAGATACGAAAATATTTTATAGATAGATAGATAGATAGATAGATAGATAGATAGATAGATAGGAATAGATTGATATAGATAAATATGAACAGATTAAGATACATACATACATTCATACATACATACATGCATATTAAGAGCCTAGGACATTCAAACACCAAGATTATGAACCGACCGAAATAGATAGAGAGATAGATAGATAAATAGATAGATTATGAACCAACCAAATAGATAGATAGAAAAATAGATATACAGATGGATAGATAGATGGATTATGAACCAACCGAAATAGATAGATAGATAGATAGATAGATAGATAGATAGATAGATAGATAGATAGATAGATAGATAGATAGATGGTTTGGCCTTGAGAACGTTTCATAGAGAGAGATATTGGGCATCCTCACTTTGTAACTTCTGAATTCAGAGCGATAAATATGAACACACTTAGAGAGAGGGGGAGAGGGAGAGAGAGAGGAAGCAAGAAAATGAGGGGGAAGTAAAGAGGGAGAGACAAACATCGCTACATAAAAAAGACGGTGATCGATAGTTAGATAAGAATAGATACGAAAGAATTGGGGATCGATCTCCTGAAACAAGCGTAGTAATATAATAAAGGCGAGAGAGACGTGATCACACTGAGATAAACTTGGATATTTCGATCGTTATAACAATTAATATATAATAGATTGCAAATGATAAGACCAAATCAACGTAGACAGATATGGCTGAACTCTGAGAGGACTGGGGCTCAGACAGATCGATAGATATATATCTATGAATAGACGTAGGAAGAGACGTCTCTCTTTTTAAGTCTCGTAAAGTCTCGAAGGCGCATGTTCATTTCACTGTACTCTCGTAGGAATATCCATTTGCAACTGTGTTCTTCTTTGAGCCCTTTTGTTCCTCTAATCGTGTGCAGTGAACTCAACCCAGCCGGACCATTAACCATTCAAATACAAATAAACACAGCCTTTGTTTTCTTTTATTTCAAACACTTTCAGAAATCGTTAACTATTCTCCTGCTTTGTCTTTTGTTCTTTCTGATTTTCCCGCCGTTGTTGAAAAGCCATCAACATCGAGGGCGTATTCAATGACTTTTAGACATCGTCTCTTGTTGATCAAGAGATAGCTCTGTGTCATCGAACGGCACGGCAATTTAGTTAACCTTGTTTTAATTTCAAATGAACAACTAATTCAAAGTATTATAACGTTTTTGATATTTCCAAGATTAAAGCGGGGTAACATTTTTGAAAATGTATTCATAAAAAATCAAATAGTCACAAGAAAAGGCATCAATATGATATACACGAATGGGATGGTGAAAAGTTCTCAGCTCAACCTACTTACCAAAATCAAATAAAATGAAGAATATGAGAATATTTCAATTCTTTCTGGGTTAGCCGGTGCATATTCGCCCAAGTCCCTATCTCAGTTTCTGTCTGTCTCTCACTATATATATATATATATATATATATATATATATATATATATATATACTGGGTGCAACAGCAAAATTGTCCAAATCGTTTAACTGCATAATTATCCATCGCACAAAATGCTTAATATATAAAATTAAAATAAAAAAACACTAAACTAATTGAGTTTTTTTTCCAAGGTCTTCACATAAGACTTTAACCATCTTGACACCATTTTTCATAAGAATCACTGAAAAACCCTTTTGAGTTATTCAGCTAGAAAGAGAACAGGTTAAAATCGTTTTGTATCAGCGTCACTGTTTTTCCCACGTAAGCAATGATGAGAGGAAAAAGATCATTCATGCCTTCATTAATGGTGTCAACATTCATACACTGGCTTCCATCTTCAAAGTCCATTCAAGAACCATCAAGAGGACGGTAAATAAGTTAAAAAAAAGAGGGAACAGTAGAGAGGAAAACTGGATCAGGAAGTCACAACAGTCACAACTTAGAGCTAAAGAGATCAATTAGAAAAGATCCAACTCAATCCATAAGACGTTTGACACATGAGAGAGGAGTTTAGCTATGACAGTCCAAAGAGCAATGAAAAATAATTGAAAATGAAATCGTACGTGAAACATGTGGGGCAGTTTGTTACTCCAGAACAGAAAGTTTGAAGGTTAGAGAGGACAAAGATCATCTTGAATAAGTTGTAAAATGATCCTAGAATAATATATATTTGAACTTTATTTCAATCTTTCATGAGCTTCCGTTCCTTAGCTATGATTAATTAATGAACATGTCATTGATGAACATGTTAAACCTCTCCTATTTGTTCCTTCTTCTATCATTCTGTCGGGTTATGATTTGTATTTGATCCCAACACATACACACACACACACACACATATATATATATATATATATATATATATATATATATATATATATATATATATATATATATGCAAGCTTCGTTGAAAACGACTGACAAAGTGCAGTGGTTCAGGCTTTTATATTATTTCTTATGTGTTCGTATATATATATATATATATATATATATATATATATATATATATATTTACAGGATATGAATTATATAAAAATTGTCTGAATGACTCCCAATCGCTTTCGGCTTTTAGCTGTTATTAAGGATGAATTTTATTTTACTTTTAACTGAATATATGCATTGTTTTATGTGTGTATCTAGAGTTATAGGAATGCTTTATTTTCCAAACACGGTCAGCACATTGTGGCCGTGTTCATAGTAGATATTAATGAAAGTTGGCTTTTTCTTAAAAAATTATTATTAAAAAAAGAAAAAACCCAACACTCAATAATAGCAAACTATGAACAAGGCCATGTTTGGATGATACACACAGAAATACTGCTGAAATACACACACACACACATAGAGAAAGCTATATATATATATATATATATATATATATATATATATATATATATATATATATGGTTTTCACTCTACAACATTTTTCTCACAATCGAAAATGTCGCAAGCTTCTCGATGTTCTATCCCGATGTCGATGGAAAATGCTCAGACGAAATGTTACACCAGTTCTAACTTCCATGGCTAAGACCCACCATGCCACGCCCATTGTAGCGAAACACCCTCATTCCCTTCGTATTCTATTGGTGAGATGTAAGTTCCACTCTTCCTGCAAACCAATGGTTTGCGAACCCGTCTCACAAGAGTAGGCTTTTTCGATAACTACATTCTTAACCCGCTTCAGGTCTAAGGTTAACCTTTATCTTTCCCACATATCCCCATAAACTGTGCCTCTTACTTGAGTGGCTCTTGGGCCCTGTACAGGTTGAACATTATTCTAAAACAATATCACGTTGAGACAGCGGTTTTCATACGATCACCGAAGTGTCTGGTCTGTACCAAGATGAGTGACCGCTTAGGAATAAGCCTGGATGTGCGGGTGGTGTAATGGATAACAACTCAGAATTGGAAATCGAAGTGCCTAGTTTCAATTCCAGTTGGGTTCGTTATATTCACACGCACAAATAGCCTTGGGAAAGCTATGAATCTGCCTATTCTACCCCCAGCTATGGGTTAATTAGTAGGACTTGTATCAGTAAATCACTATTATCTCGAAGAATAATTCTTACAATCTAAAAATATTTTCGGACTTTAAATAACCTACAATCAATCAATCAATCAATCAATATATATATATATATATATATATATATATATATATATATATATATATATATATATATTGGGGGTATGTGTGTGTCGATTTTGATGTATGACGATCCGACAACCTCATTCAGATTTTATGTTTGTGTCGTATGTGACATTTCAGTCCCACTAGTGACATGCATACAAGTCCACATATTGTTGCCGTTATTTTTCGTCTCTTATCCGGTCAATACGATTGATTTCGAAATTACTGATACCACACTGGCACATCTCCAGTTAGTTATATCAAGAGCAACTCGCTTGAAGTTAGCATGAGACACATTGACAGCTGAGAGGTTACTCTTTATATCTGAGCTACGGCCGTCCAACACGCCTAGCAACATGCCCAGCCCAGTGTGACTGCATCAGGAATGTCTCAATTCGACCAATTTGCATTGGAAACTCTCATCAAAATATAGCCACAGATTAAAATATAGCCACAGACAACTTTTGTGGAAGACATCCAGCTGATTGATATGGGCCCTATACGGCCTCAGGATTCCGAGCCGTTCAACAGTGTGGTCAAAAGGGCTGCTCTATAAACTCGCATATATATATATATATATATATATATATATATATATATATGATGACTGGCTACTGCTCGTTTCCGGTTTCCGAGGACATCTGCCTGCAAGGATGGCTGACCAAACCCTACTTGAGACCCTCCTGATCTGTGGTTTATACTGCAACTATGCTGAGCAGACCTTAGTTATAGTTTCTGAGAGAGAGAGAGACCGCACAATCTGGCTTGATCAATGTTACAAACAAGTTCAGTACAATTGACGTGTTACTTACACAACCATCAACGGCTTCTGAACATTGTGTCTACCTAATTTTACTCACAAAGCTTTGCTAAACCTGTGTTATGATTTTCAGGCACTATCCAAAAGTGCTGCGCTTTGGCCCCAGGTCTATAACATCAAAAAGTACCTCCTTGAACTATCAACCATAGTGAGATTCTAACCCGGACCTCATATGAAAGTATAGTAGGCTGATTAAAGAAATTGGAAAAGGGATAATAATAATAATAATAATAATAATAATAATAATAATAATAATAATAATAATTATTATTATTATTATTATTATTATTATTATTTCCTTTGATTTCTGGTGTGTACCCATTTTTTCCGGGTCCCAACCAGAGACATAAGATCAAAAATTATTTCAAGATATTTTCCAATAATCATTTTTTTAAAAAAAAAAACGAAAAAAAAAACCTAAGATCACACACATTTTGCATAGATACCTGTGAGTACATTTTTTTTAATTCTTTAGGACAAGTGCAACCATGATTCCCTTCACTGAGTCTATCAAACCCGTTTTCAATCAATCCGAGGGCTCCAACTACAACTGAAATCATTGATGCCCGCACGTGCCACATTTTTGAGATTTCAACGTCAAGATTCCCCCTGTATTTTGATAATTTTTTGATGATCTTCAAAGTTACATTTCAATCTGCAGTCTGCAGGTTGCGCAAAGTCAATAAGGCATATTCTGTTCTTGTCTTTGATCACAATGTCTGGGCGATTAGCTTTGATTGTTCTGTCTGTGTGTATTGTAAAGCCCCATAAAATTCTTCTTTTTCTTTTGCTTCTTCTTATATCTTTTTCTAATTTCTTTCATCTTTCATCCTGTAAGAAGCAGATGTGGTCAATGTTTCTCTCTCGCTCTTTCTTTCTTTCTATCTGTCTCTCTCTCTCTCAATATACATATACATATATATATATATGTCTGTGTGTGTGCGTGTACTACTGATATAATAGCTATGTCTTTTTGAGTATTGTGTGTTTTTGTTAAAATCAACTCTACTTGATACCAACTCTTTTATCATTAATAATTTTATTATATATTACTATTGTTATCTTTCTTTCCCCATATATATATATATATATATATATATATATATATAATAGTAAAATATATAATCCGGTGTTCTTATTGATATATATATATATATATATATATATATATATATATATATATATATATATATATATATATATATATATATATATTCCAGTCTAAAGGCAATTTTTTCAACGAAAAGATATTTTTCTAACCGACTGTGATTTTTTCATTCGAAAATAAAATTTTGTCAACAAAAAGTACTTTCTTACTTATCAAAAATAAATATTTATCTTTTATGAAAAATTTGCTCACGCTCCAAACAATACGCTAAGATTTTTCTCCAAACCAACTATAAATATGATTTGAAATTTGCATAGAAACACATCGTCAATTGCAAATATCTCCAGCAGAAAAGAATAACGTCGGTTTCAATTAATCATCCCCAAATTTTGATGTTTGTTTTCTTTTAGAAAATGCCAGAATCTATCGTCGTCCCGATTTAGACTAAGTGATATCAGAATTTAATTTCGCTTACAAATTTTTATGCTTTACGTTCTTATATGTTGATTCAAATGTAGAATTCCTTTCCTAAGATAAGATTCGAGATAAAATCAGAATTAAGAATCGGAAATGATGGAAAACCTTCAAATTTAATTTCAGCTGGTAAAGAGAGTATTGTATTTAAACTGAATGCCACAATTATTTTCATAATATGGCCCACAATATAACAGAGTAAAAGATCAAGCCTAAAATGGAATACTAGTTTGGTTTGGTTCGGTTTTGGTTTGGTTCGGTTTTGGTTTGGTACGGTTTTGGTTTGGTTCGGTTTTGGTTTCGTTTATTTTGTTTTACGACATAACAACCTCAATGGGTTATTTAATATGATCTTTGGGATAGGTTCGTATGCATAAAATATGTATTCTTTGTAAGAAATCAGTTTGTAGATCAGGTTTCATTGCCGAATTTATATAAAGAAGGTTTTTGTCGCGAGTCAAATGCATTGCTGGTCATTTTTTAAATATATTGCTCGTATTTTTACTATAAAAATCATTTTTTATACTTTCATAGTATTTTGACCCCAGTTTGGGGTTAACTATTTGCCCATGCCTGGGACCCTAACAGGTGCTACAACACCGAGTCATGGTGGTTCTGGAAACACCAGCATTTAAGAGGTGGTTTCCCGCTCCTCAAAACCTCTTGATCAGAGACCTTGCTGCCGGACGTAGTTTATGGTCATACCCAGGACTAAAAAAATGGAGCACTTCTGATATATCTGGGCTGGAGCTGCACGGTTTTCACTCTCCAGTGTTGATAGAGTTAAAAAGCGTCTGCGTGGCCATATGAGTGATGAATTATTTTCAACTCTGAAAGCCCTTTCCTATAAAGGAAACGATGCTATTCGCTCGCTACTCTATTGCTATTTCCATGCCAAATGTTCTGACGAGCTACAGTCCTTTATTCCACCAATTCTAACCCTCACGGCTAAGACCCACCATGCATTGAGTGGAACCATCTTCATTCTCTTCGTATTCAGTTAGTAAGAATGAAGAACAGCTTCCTCCTACAAACCGCTACTTTGTGGAACCGACTCCCAGGAAGATGCTCTCCCGAGCACTACAATCGCAACCTCTTCAAGTATGAGGTTAATTGTTATCTACCTACATATCGTCATAAACAATGCTTCTTATTCTTACCGTTCATACGAAGACCTTCTTCAATAACTGTCTACCTTGAGTGGCTTTTAGGCCTTGTATAGAGTGAACATTTGTAAAAGAAATTACAAATCTAACTAATGTTTATTAGTATACAAATAAAACAAAGTGCACGTATTATTAGCATTAGTGTGTTACTTTTCTGCGTAGTCACCACCGACATAGATTCAAATCCAAGCGATGCACGATCATATAAATCCCAAATAAGTAGGTAGAGTCAAGCGGTTGTAGCCCCACCCTTGTAACTTTTACATCCCAAAACACGGTTGCCATGGTTTTAGATTTTTTTTTTTTTTTTTTTTTTTGCTGATGGCTAAACTTTATATTTTGTACGGTTCAATGACGCTGGATATGTCCAGATCCATGGAATCAACCTTTGTCATTGGGGTAACCTGATGCATGAATCTTTCTTACCCTGTGATTATATGCTCCAGAAAGTATCCATCATCTCAATTTCTCCTGAAAGATTTCACGGACTGCTGAATTCATCAGATCAAGTTCCACAGTTATTTCACGAAATGTTCGCTATAAATTTGAATAAACGTGCCATATTTGCGTACCGGTCTCAGCTGTCTATCGGCAAATTCATCAGTAGAAACCCCAACGCTGCATTACAAACTGAATCAACGATAGACAATTTTCTTCATGTTTCTTTTTACTCACTTTATTTCAGTGTGTGGCGAGGTGGTGGTAGTAGTAACCATCATTTCTTGGAGGAAATGTGATGGAGATAGATGTAACGGGTGTCAACAGGTCAGCCGCGTAATGGATTGTCTCTCACTGTTGAGGCACACCAATGAATCTGGGAGAGGGTGGCATCCTCATTTCTCTACCGCTGCAAGAGTACTGACCGTTTATGTCCGTCTTTTTTTCTCCGTCTTATATTTAAATAAATTCAACAAAGACAATCGCTCACTATCAAGATTCCACACCCACAAGGTTCAAACCACATCCATTCAGTTCGGGTCGTCAACGTTCTGACGAGTACCGTAAGGTTTGCCATTTTTTTCCAACCTACACATTTTGTAAGAAATGTTTCAATGTAAGCAATGTCTCCTTGTCTTGTTGGTGAACGAGGAATGTCCTACACGAGGCTCATTCTGAAAATACCTACGTCGCATGGTGAACAGACGTCACAAGACCAATACCCAATTCTTACCCATTGCGTTGTTCGCCATATACAACAACAACAAATTCACGTTTAATTTCTGTGATATTTTCCCGCTTTAGCGTGCAAAAAGCTTAGTATTCATCGCACTTATATAGCTATCCACTTTTTATGATGGTATTATCTTTGATGTGACGTCACATACGCATGCGCACAATGCTAATGCTGTTTTAGATATTACAAGAACTATTAAACCTCACTTTTTCATAATGTTTCCAGTTTTCACAATGCTTTATTTCCAGTCAATTTATACGGATATGTACCTTACGTTTTCATCCATTTTCTCGTATATATATATATATATATATATATATATATATATATATATATATACTCTTTTAAGAATACTATTTTTTGGTTATTGGAATTTATTCCGTATACACTAATCCTATTCTTGAATATATATATATATATATATATATATATATATATATATATTTATTCAAGAATAGTGTATACGGAATAAATTCCAATAACCAAAAAATAAAAATAGTATTCTTAAAAGAGTGCTCAATACAGGGTAGAGCAAATATAATTTATTCGAAAATTATAATATAAATATGTTATAAAATCATTACAAAATAGTATTTTTGGGGGTCGATTTGAACCTTTTAAAAATCTTTATTCTACATTCAACATCATCACTTGATAAGACACCAGTAATGTTGAAACAAAATGGCTATTTTTGTAGTGATTTTATAACATATTTATGTTATAATTTTCGAATAAATATATATATATATATCCAGAATTTCTTACAGTTAATAAGACATTTCTAAAAAACATATTTCGATTCACATCTAATCTTTCATGTCCCGTTATTACCTGGATGTATTTAAAAAAACAAATCAATTTCCATACCTGATGATGTCTGTAGGAACAAATGAAAGTACTAGCAAAAAAAGACCTTATACAAGTTGAATTTATTAGAAACAGGGATCACAACATTCATCGAGAGGTTCGTGGGTTAATGTAACTTTAATAGAATTGTTTGCGAAGATGTATTCTCGCCATTTATATCATTAACTTCACTAATCTGTTTTTTGTATGATTCATGTAATATATATATATATATATATATATATATATATATATATAGAGAGAGAGAGAGAGAGAGAGAGGGAGAGATTAAAAAGAAGAGAGATACCGCAAACGTTTTTGGTTGTAGCGTGGATTTTTTTTTTTAAATATTATGCTTTATTTTCCATAATTTTACTACCCACGTTTCTGGTCTGTTGACGGTCATCAGGTAAAGGGTGGAGATTTCAACATATTATTAAAAATAATTAATTTTTTCTCTTTTATGCTTTTCGATGTTAAATATTCTCTATATGAGACATTCTCTTTTTTTGTGTTAGTAATCCGAATTTCTTTCTTGAACTTAAGAATTTCAAGAAAGAAATTCGGATTACTAACACATCTCTCTTCTTTTTAATATACACACTTTTCTCTCGTTGGAGCTACTATAACCTCTTCCTTATATATATATATATATATATATATATATATATATATATATATATATATATTGGGGAGAAAATAATGGAAGCCTCATTTATTATTTAACTCTATTTTTCTGTTGGCAATGTCTATGCTTTCTACTTCGTAATGCAGTTCTTTATTTTTCTTTTGACAGATATTTAAAAGAGGACAATTTTTCTTTTGACAGATATTTAAAAGAGGACAATTTATTGGAACGCGGGCGACTGGACCTTCAGTCATTAAAACTGCTGAATGGTTTAATGTTTTAGGAGGTACAGTCTCTAAAATTATATTGGCATTCAAAAAACAAGGATAAAGCTTATAGAGAAGTACTTCAGAATAGGGAAACATATTGTGTCTTAATTCAGCAGAAAAAAATGACAACAGAGGTAAAGCAAACAGCTTGCCAACCCTTTATCAACACAAATCGGTCATCGCGAGCTCCATAAAGCTGCACACCATTGGCTTAGTGGGGGCTGCAGTTACTAAATATCTCCTGCCCCCCCCTCAACATTGATAAGTGAAAAAACGACGTCTAGATTATTCAGAGTGATCAAAGGATCAATGGAACTTTATTAATACATTTCCCCACTTCGGAACGAGTTTATGTTTGAAGACTCAAAGGAGCCTACTGCTCTGTCTGTTTGCCCTCTCACCACCACTACCGTGAGTATTTGTGTAGCCATATCTCGAAATCCGCTGGGCCCTCTAGCTGGTCTACATAGCAGAGGCAGCATCAAGAATTATATGTATATTTTGAGTGATCATGCCCATCCTATGGTACAAATATTGTTATGGTTTTCAAAATCCTCCTAATAACCCTCCAGAACTTGTATGATGTACAATTCCTCGATGTTATTGACATCAAAGATGAGTTCAAACCATATTCAATAATATATATATATATATATATATATATATATATATATTAGCTGGTATTATATAATACAATAGTATTAATGATAGTAGCGAGTGGGGGAGAACAGAACAGTAGAAAATACCATATAAGATAAATTGACACGGGGGACCCTTTTTTGAATTAGTATTGCTTCTTTCATCACCTGATGATTGTGCGGCTGTAACATTATATATATATATATATATATATATATATATATATATATATATATATATATATATATGAAAAGGGTTGGAAGTTTTGTGGACCACCAGGAACTTCTCGCCACTGTCAAACAGAAAAAAATGGCATGGTTTGGACACATTACAAGACCAACATGCAAGGCACCGTTGAAAGTGGACTTAGGAGAGGACGCCAACGTAAAAACTGGTTGGACAATGTCAAACAATGGACAGGTATGACTGTACCAGAATTGCTGATGGCTGCCGTTGATAGAACGTTGTGAAAAAGAATTAATTTGGCTTCTGTATTCGGATCCCTCCCCACCCATGATGATGGTCATGATGCTGATTTCTGTCTGTCTATCTATCTATCTATCTATCTGTGTCAGTTCAGTATCTGTCGATCTATGTATCTATCACTACAATGCACAACAGCCCGTGTAAAACCATCATGCAAGGCACTGTTGAAGGTGGACGTAGGAGAGGACGCCAACGCAAAAACTGGTTGGACAATGTCAAACAATTAACAGGTATGACTGTACCAGAATTGTTGATGGCTGCCGTTGATAGACTGTTGTGGAGGAGATCCAGTGTGGCTTCTGCATCCAGATCCTCCAACTCTATGATTACAAAAGTCAAGGGGCTGATGACGAGGAGGATATGGATATATATATATATATATATATATATATATATATATATATATATATATATATATATGGATGTAGGTGAGAGTTGGGTTTTCTTGGATCGGCAAACAGATAACAAAATAATTTTACAAAATTTAATCTGATGTGTAGAAACTTAATATTTTAATTTAATTTACATGAGTAGATTGCGTCGTGGGTATGACGATAAACTACGTCCAACAGGCCTTTGACCAGGAGGTTTTGAGGAGCGTGGAACCATCTCTTAATTGCTCGTATTCCTAGGTCCATCCTGATCCGGGGTGGCAGAACCTGTTAGAGTCCCAGTTATAGGCAAACAGTTAACCCCGAAACTGAGGTAAAAAGCATTATAAAAGTGTAAAAATAGGTTTTAATACCAGAAATACTTTGTAAAAAATTATTACCAGAAATAAATTTTTGAAGAAAAAAAAACTATTGCCAGGAATATATTTTTGAAAAAGAGTATTACCAGCAATACGTTTTTGAAAAAAAATTACCAGCAATACATGTTTTAAAATAATATTACCAGCTATACATTTATGAGGAAAAAATATTACCAGAAATAGATTTTTGACAAAACAAAATATTACCAGAAAAAAAAAGTTGTCGGCATTAAATAAACCATTGAGGTTGATATGCCGTAAAACACAAGAAACCAAACCAAACCATGAGTAGATTGTTCTCATTCCAATGTTCATGTTTATGGCTATCTCGTTTACTTCTTGTTTACTATTATTGTTTACTATTATTCAGGTATTGTTCGACCCGTTTCTACTGAGTCCAGGTACACCCTGCCCGACCCATGGATTGAATTCACACGTACTATGTCACCAAATTCACTAGTCAACACTTTAATCCTCTAGGTTAGTGGATTAAAGTGTTAGTTCGTGAATTTGGTGACAGAGATGAGAATAATAATCCGCATGTAATTAATAGGAATAACGGTAACTCCTCATTCCAGAAATTCAAAACAGAAATTATCGCATTATCATACTCAATGGTATTCACAAATCGTTTAAAGTAATTAATAACGTTGATTACTTCTGTTGTCATTTCCTTGGTTCCACCAGTTCAGACCTTCACAGATAGACGCTTGAGACTTTTTGTCTGTGAGGAAAGTGGTTGTAGGGTGAAAATAATCAATCACCCACGCAGAGACGCTTATTCTTTCATCGGTACGTAGAGAAATTGATTTGAACAATGATAAGCGCGCCGTACCAAATCAGCTCCGAGCCATGGGGTAGAGGTTGAAATTAAAGTAAATAATTTAACCGTGCCGGCATATATATTTGGTACACACGCGTATATTTACAACTATAAATAAAGAAAAACTTGTAATTTTATTGCCATGATTGATTTTCAGATAGCAGAAAGATTTCCCGTTACCTTCTCCACGATGAATTTGTTGAGACACCAGGTCTAAGCTGACCGTTGAAAAGGATAGAAAATTATGGGGAGCCAAGGTTGTCCACGTACTGAAAGAACCCGACATATAAAAGAAGATACAGTTGATTTCTGCAAGTAGACGCTACCATAATTGTTTCATTTGTCCTATCGAAACATTATTAAATTTTTACTAGTATTTCTTCCATCTTACATTTAGTTCCTTTTCATTGCAACTATCCAGAGTTTCATTCCAATGGTCTTGTAAAGCGAATAAAACTTCGGCGACAAATGAAATTGCATCCCTGTACTTTCATGTTTCCCTACTTAACCAAATCAAACGATTTAAAATCACCTTTTATATATTTTCCGATCGCTAGGCGCCATATTGTTATTGCTTTTTCACTCGCAGTTGTCATAATATCATTATAATTTTCTTGATCTTTTTTTATTAGATGAAGCATTATCAGCAATTATCAATTTTGACTGGTATTTCTTTTATCTTCAATTTATTTGCCTTTCATCGCATCTATACAAATTATCAGTCTGCATATTCTATATTTCCGACAGGCGTTATTTAGAGACGACCGTCGACCGAGAGTCTGGGTATTGCGATGAAAAGCAAATAACCTTAAGATGAAAGGAATACTAGTCAAAAATTAATAATCTTTGACAATACTTGATCTAATAAAAATATTAAAAAACTTGTTCTTTATGTTCGATCGGCGTTTTTTTTTTTTTTTATTAATGACCGTAGAAAGACAGCCTGAATAGTTACGATGAAAAGCAACTGAAATTAAGAGGAAAGAAATACGAGTCAAAATGGCAATGCTTCATCTAATAAAAATGAACAAAAAATCATGATGATATCGAAATGCAATGCTCATTTTTTTTACAACGATCTAGTAAATGTTTCGGTAAATTTAGCAATTCCATTAATTGAGATAAATATCTTACTATTTTTCCCGAATTTAATAATTTCCATACACTAAATATTAATTATTTGTTTGAAAATATGAATTAGTACAGAGTTCATTAATTTAATATCAGAGGAAATTTCTAATGTTCTAATCACAAAAAGAGGGGGACAGATGCATTTGTTAGTCTTTGAGGAAATTTAGGATTCAAAATATTTAGGTTTAAAACAAAATTGTGATAGTAAAAAATATAATATAATAAAAAGATTATACAATAGAAATATTACAAATCAACGTATATGCACAAATCAGTAAGTTCGTATCCTGACGATAGAAGAATATTTTGCTCAAGAAATATGTATTCTTCCAAACGTATTCAAAAGTCTTACTTTTTCGTACTTAGGGGGAGAATATTAATCATTCAAAAATGTTTATTATACTGAAGATTCCAGGTCATAATTCAGTTAATAAGCTAGATGTCAGGTTGCGAATTTACTTACTCAATTCATATATATATATATATATATATACAGATTGTCATCCACAGGTCGTCAATGTGGCTAGACGTCCGGTTGCCTCTAGCTAGGATCGAAACCCGAATTGGCGTCAGTCGGGGATTCTACCACTAAGCCGTTGGCGCACGGCAGGAATGTAAGTGAATTTAAGCGTATTTATTTTTAGATAGACACACAGTAACTGAGAGAACTCGATTCCATTTACCGAAGAGTGTTGCATTATTAGCCATAATAGTTACTGTTTACAAACCCACACTTCCTCCCCAGAGAGCTCAACAGAAATAAATTTTTCAGTCGCATAGGTTGAGTATCCTTCATCTGACATGACTTGCCACAAATCGACGATTTCAGAAAGCCCAGTTACGTAGCGTACGATGGCGCCAGATTTTTTTGTTAGCGATCGTCACAGCAACACCTTTGTTCGTGGATTACTTAGCAGGTGCTCAGTAAAGATATTATTCAAAATGTCAAAAAGTCCCGTATTTATATAATTTTTGTAGTGATCAAGTTCTTTTATACACGTACAGAAAGTACAAAACATAATTTTTACGTTAAATCTTAGTTTCACCACTTAAAAATCTGTGTGAGCATTACATGACTAGCGTCATTACACGTATCTTTATGTACACAGAATTTACAAATTTTATATAAAACTACTTTCATGGTTATATGTTATTTATATAAAACTACCTTCAGGTTATATGTATAAACTGTTTTATGAAATGTAAGGGAATATCGTGTTTATACTTGCGTTCTATTCCACATTTAATACATCCTATATACAAATTAAACACAGCCCGTATTCCAACTGAAAACCGAAGGACTCATAGTCCCAAGAACCTTGGATAAAGGATTCTCAACTTGTATGTATAAAATAGCGCACAGTGAGTACTTACGTTTTTAAATCAATTCACCCCAAGCAAAGCGATGATACCACTAAGACGCAAGGGATACTGGGAATGAAAGAGAATAAGGTGACTTTAGAAGGAACCGAAAACCCAATCCTAAATAGGAAACAAAGGATAAACTTTTAGTCCTGTTCAAAAAAAAATCTGAGGATTGTGAAGCAGACGGTAGGTGAACCGATCTATACAGAGGTAAAATTTATATTAATAATAAATATAGATTTTGGTCTTCAATATTTGGTACAAATCTAAATTATTGAATATCCACAGTGCCAACATAAGGTTTTTACTTCAGCTATGTTGAGCAGACCATAGTTACAGTTTATGGGAAAGAGCATATAATCTGGTATGATCAACAATGTCAGTTCGTTCAAACCCTTCCTTATAGTGACTTGTGAGTTCATACTAACATAAATAGAGGTGGGTGCAAAAGTAGGTATACTAAACGTGCGCACAAAACGCATTGTATTGATTACCTACTTTTACGCATTGTATTGATTTATCTACTGTATACCTACTTTTGCAGCGAATTGTACGAAATCCAGAGTCAGGTCCTTTACCAATATACTCTATCCACAATATTGAGCACTCTACCCCATAAATAACGCAAATTTTGAACCATATATATGTCACAAATACACACACGAACCCTATACAACATAGGAAAGATGTGTATGCATGTATGTTTGTGTGTATATATTAGGTTGGTGCAAAAATAATGACGTAATAATGTCGTTTTTTGACGTTAAAAATATGTCAAAAAACGACATTATTACGTCATTATTTTTGCACCAACCCAATATATATGTGTGTGTCTGTATGTATGTATGTGTGTATATATGTGTATATTAATTCCTTATAATAAGACAGTATGCATGTATGTAGAGGGAATACTCATATACATATGCATGTTGACAAAAACACACAATACAAAAAAAAATGGAAATAGATCTAAGAACACACAGGGGTCATTAAAAGATAAGAATACATATGTCTTTCCTCACCCTTCCTCGGACCAATCTTAATTGTTTTATTACACTTCAAGCAGAAGAACTTTCTCACTGCCAATCCAAGAAAGACATTTGTGTCATTACCACGCAAAAAAGAAAATGTTTAACATCGAAAAACATAAGGAAAATTAATTCATTGTAATAATATGTGGAAATATCTACTCTTTGCCTGATGAAGGTCGCGAGACCCGAAACACGTGCTGCAAAATTATAGAAAATAATGCATAATATGTAGTTTTTAAAAAAAAAAAAAAAAAAAAAAAAAACACATTACAACCAAAATGTTTGCGGTTTCTCTCTTCTTTTTAATATATATATATATATATGTGTGTGTGTGTGTGTGAGTGTACTGTTGACTATTTCATTTTCAATTTTAAAATTTCCTTTGTTTAAATATAAAAGAGTCGTTGTGTAATTTTCAGGCTACTTTTAAAATATAAACCAAATTATTAAAAGATTTATGTTCCGATAAAGTAATAAAAGAAACAGAAAAGAAAAGAGATTATTTCCAGTTGAGAAAGAAATAAAGAGAGTATGAAATATCAATGGGGGTGATGAAATGGTGTATGGAATATTTGGCACGCGGCCTGTAGCACGAGTTTAGTCTTGTTTAGAATAGCTTTGACGAAACGATTAATCGATCTCCACTAAAGACAATTGGCGAAGAGGAATTGCAAGAGAAATGGCAGGCAATTCGCCTAGAACCATTGCAAAAGTATTTCTCAACGTGGTGAGAGGCTGAGGCTCATCTAGTAAAGACGTCGATTCTTTAAGTAGCTTCTACTCGACGTCGAAATGTCACGCCGTCACTTGATATGCATCATGGTGAGGTGGGTGATTTTTTAGATGTACTGGACTGATTGATAAGAAGAAGGGGAGATAAGTAGAGTTTTGCATTTTAAGCAATGTTTTTTTTAAAAGTAAGCATGGATCAGATGGAAATATTCTCAGGCCCTCTTAGCCTTTTATGTACTTCTCACATAAAGTGTTTTGTTTTTTGTTTTTTGTTTTTTTTTGTTTTTGTTTTTTTTTGTTTTTGTTTTTTTATACAAAGCTCCAAGTTTGTGAAAGGGTTCAGTCGAAACATAATATTATTGAAATATAAAAGCAGTTGTCTATTCGCGCGCGCATGTGTATGTATGTGTGTGTGTGTGTGTGTGTGTGTGTGTGTGTACGCGCGTAAATATTATGTAAAACTATGACACTAAATATTGTTCCCGTACGGACACTGAAGTTAAGCAACGTCGAGCCTGGTCAGTATCTTGATGGGTGACCGCTTGGGATTAGTAGGTGCAGTAAGCTTGGATGCGAGGGTGGTGTAATGGATAATAGCTCGAAATTGTTAATCGGATAGGCGAGTTCGAACTCAATTTGGGTTCGTTATATTCACTTACGTGCAAATACCCTTGGTAAAAGTTTGAATCCACCTCTTCTCCCCCAGCCATGGGTGAAATAGTAAGACCTGTATCACTGAATTACTATTATTTCCCCCCATAAAAAATTCTTACAATCTCAAAATATTTTCTAGCGTTAAATAACCTCCAAAGGGTTGATAAACCATTAAAAACGGATCAATCAATCAATCCTTAAATATTAGTTTGTCATAAATAATTTTTCTTTGTGTTTAAGAAATTTTATTCCTCAAAAAGTAAAGTATAATTGCATTTTATTTAATTACTGTATTTGTCGGCCTGTTGCACGCATTGGATGCACCCAGATTTTGGTATGGAATGTTTAGGGGGAAAAGGCACAACCAAAAAGTCAAAATTATAAACTTACCTTTATGTGACATTCTTACTAACCATGAAGAAACACTTACAGTATTAGTACAAATTATACTAAGTGTACTTTTTTTAAATAGAAGTGAGATAAGGTTTAATTACTAAGACAAAAGAAGAATTTTAGTACATTTTACCATGCATTTATTGAAAATTGTTTTAGTTGTTTTTCAGGGAGCAACATCTAATAATAGTAATAATAGCTACAAAGAAATCTACTGGTATCAGTGGACACTGGTACATATGATAATAGGTAAAAAAAAAAAAAGAAGAAATATGGTACTCGTTGATAAATGAAGTGCCATACCAAACATGCAGAAAAATAAATTCCAATGCCTGTACATCAACACATACACACACAAAGCAAGCAGCAATTTACCAAAGCAAACATTACTGTAAAATCTAGTATTTCAACAAAATATGCAGGAAAATATGCAGGAAAATATGCAGGAAAATATGCAGGAAAATATGCAATTTCTATTAATTTCTTTTTCCCCGGGTGAATTATTCAGGGATATTTTTATTCAGGGATTATTTTATTGTTTGTTCATTTCCAGGAGTCCTAGTTTCAAAGCTAAATTCTATACATGCACTGATTCCTGGTGAACCCCTCTTTTTTCATATCCCTCTCGTACATCATACTGCTGCTTTGGACGCAGGGTAATATTTTGGTGCATTTTCGAGGGAAAAAATCTGCGTCCAATAAGCCGGCAAAAAAGGTATCTGTTTACCATTATCTGCAATGACTTGTTGTCACTTATTAGGCATCTTTTCGATTCCTTTTGAGTAAAATTCCGCAATTTTGTACGTGAATTTTTTTTCGAGAACTCTTGAATCTAGTTTTGCGCTTCGACTACATAAATTTAATCGTACTACTAGATTGGCATTTAGGTCCCACCCGTTTACTGTTGAAATAGATAAATGTAACCAACACTTCTGTGGAAATCCCTTCCGTTTACTTACTTCCTTGATAATACAATCTTCAAAAATTTAAATGCAACGTCAATCGCTATCTTTTTTTTTCTTGAATCTCGTTCATCTTTTGTCCTTTCCTCAATCCTCCCTATACTCAATTATCGCTTCCATTATCACTTCCAGTAACCCGCTGCGTACTAGTGGCATTCCCGCCTTGTTTGGGAATGATTAAAAAAAAGATTCGACATCAAAACATCTTGCAGCTATGAAAAAAGGTAATAATCAGTTGGTGCAAGGACAGGTGAATATGATCAATCGAATTCGAAAACATTTCCCGTATTACTCTTGTTGTATGCGGCCTTGCGTTATCCCGGAGAACATTTTTTGAATCCACTGTGTATGCTGCCATTGCTGTGCAAAATCTGAGGCATATAAATGGATTGTAGATTTATTAATTATCATTCAGGATTCGTAGTTAGGCTGATACATTCGTCATTAAAAATTGATTCCCCCAAAACGGAAATTACTTATGACTCAGCCAAAATTTGACTCAATTCGCTTTTGATTTTTATCGAAGAAGCCATCCACCCTACCCCTGCCAGCACTGGTATAAAGGTGCCAAAAGGTTGGTTTAATGTACCGACACCTACGTGTACATATAATTGTAGGCAGAAACATGACTCAGCCTTCCTCGGCACTTCCCATCTAGGATACCTCGGGCATCAGCGATTGAATCTGATCCCTCCCACCACCCATTTAAACAAAGAGGGGCGTAATGCCTGGGAATACGATGCAAACGCACATGAGGAACACGGTTTTGTTGTACCTATCCGTACGCCCACCTAAACGGAATATGGTACAAGACTAATTTAAAGTGAGAGTGTATATGGGGCAAAATTGTTAAGCTTTGCGAGAATTTCTCTTCTAGAGGGACTTAAACGCCGAGGATAAACCCTAATCTTCCTCGCGGAGGTACTACCGGGCTGGGGGAGGCACCTAGAGCTGATAATAATAAATATAAATAATAATAATATAATTTTTTTTTTTACCGGGTAGGATATAAGACACATGCTAGATAATTGCTAAGTTGGGTAGGACCTATTTTTATTTAAGGGAGAGAGTTAATTTACATATTGACCTTTGTATTTTGTTATTCCGCATCAATTTGATATTTTCGGTTCCTTTTTTTTTTTTTTTTTTTTTTCATAATTAAAATGCAATTTTTTGAAATGCCATGCCCTCTCCCCTCAGGACGTAGGCGATCACTGATTCTATTTATTTATTACCTGCAATTTGCCTTGACTTGGAAAATATAATGGAATGGTTTCCCATTGCCTTCTCCTCAATTCTAAATTCAGTTTTCCTTCTCTTAGAGTGGTTGCTACTTAGGACTAGTGAATCCGGTCTATTCGGCTATGAACTCAGCTAATCATTTCCATTTTCCGTACCGTTACCCATTTTTTTTAACCAATTCACCCCAACTAAGATGATAATACCACTAAGACGCAAAGGGCTACTGTGAGTGAAAGAGAAAGAAAAAGACTTTAGAAGGAACCGGAAACTCAATCTTAAACAGGAAACAAGGGATAAACCTCTACTCCTGTTCAAAAGACCGAGGAGGAGTATGAATTGAACGACACTAAATTGTTTATTTATTCAAATAAAGTCATTTTCTACCTTGATAGTGGAGACCACCTTAGCAGTTCGATCCCAACTTGGTAGGAAATGGAAATAAGCAATGCATCAAGGGTAGTAAGTAATTTTAACATTTTTAATCGTATGTTTTTTAAACTATAACAAATATCAAATTATAGCTTAACAAAGTGTATTTGAAATAAACGACAACAAAAATTGTTATATGAAGCACGCAATTTAATAAAAATTTTAAAGGGTAGATACATGCATTTTATGTACTTCTCAAATTAGACATTTGCTGCAACTTATGGTCTGGTGATCCTGCTATATATTTAG
>OZ010579.1:12407373-12424873 GCA_963932145.1 Acanthosepion lycidas
TCCATTAATCTGTGTGCTTTTCTAAAATAGTTTTCAAGTAATTTTTTGTTAATTTCTATGTGTGACACCTGTATACTATAAAATCATAATCCAATTTAGGTTTTATGTATATTGACCAGTTGCTTTTCCTTATGCATATTATAGTATTTCTATTAAATGTTCTCTAATTTCGTTTTACCTCGTTTTATTTTCATGGTCTTTACTTAATATGATATCATCTACCCAAAGGAGATGTATTCCTGAACTTCTTCCAGTTCTTCATTCTTGTGATTTTCTTAGGAACGCTACAATCTAACATTACTTTTGAGTTCCTTTCATTTTAAAACCTACTCTAGGATTTTTCCTATTCTTTAGCGTTGCTTCTAATTCATCCGATATTTCTAAAATCCTCTTCCTTCCCGAATCTTCATCAAATAAACATTGTTGAATGGTTAGATTCAGTAATTAAGGGTTTTCAGTTGTATACCAACTGACTTCGTACAATTAGTGGGCGTAACTCCTACTAAAGTTTGAAATGTTTCATTTTTAGAGATGGGTTCTCCTTGTCAATGATAGTCATGTTTTTTCTCCCAAATATATGTAAAATAGAATCCAAAATAACAGTCTGTCGTTGTACCTACCACACTAATTAACATTTTCTCACATTCCAAAGGTGTGCTTTTCTGTTAGGGGTTTATTCCTCTACAGCATACAGGGCACAGTCTTCCCAGGCGGTCCCCTATCTAAGTAGTGATCAGGACTAACGCTGTTTTCCGTTATCAAACAAGAACCGGTACTTTTAGCTTTACTTCATAGTAAAATTCTGAGATGTGTGTCTGTGAGACGGTGTTCAAAATTTTTTTGGCCTGAACCAGTTTCCAAAATCTGAACAACTAAGAAAATTGTTTTAGAATTTCTATTTGATCGAACCTAGAATTTTTCGGCACATCCTTTTATATATTTCATCGCTGGTTTGAAATGTGGCGATGGTGGTGGTGGAAGGGGGGGATATTTATTTTATTTTTTCAATGTTATGTATTTTGTATAATCCATCCTTAAATTTATTTATAAAGATGGGTGCGCCTTAATGGAGAATAATAATGCGTATCAATGAGACAATTTATAAAGTTGTGTGTTTGTGCGTGTGTATTTGACGTCTTAGATGGCGTTGGAAGGCGATGGTTGTGGATAGGTTTAGATTTAGTCAGGTTGCTCAAGAAAAGAGTTGAAATCAGAATGAATGGGATTTCTCGGCTCGGATAAATAGGAAAGGAAATAAAGAAAGAATAAATATAACAGAGGAAGGGAAATGAAAAAGAATATATTTTTCACCTATCCTTTCTCGTTTACTCTCCTAAATTCTTCTTTCTTCTTTCATTCTTAGTTATTCCTACATATAACTAAGAAAGAAAGAAAGAAAGAATTTAGAAAAGTAAAGTTTACGTGAAAATAACTTAGAAAGAAAAAGTTAATTAATTAATTAATTAATTAATTAATTAAGAAAGAAAGAAAGAAAGAAAGAAAGAAAGAAAGAAAGAAAGAAAGAAAGAAAGAAAGAAAGAGTCAAAGACAAAACTGGGGTAAAAATAAAGACGAAAGAAAGAAATTGGAAGAGTCAAGGAGAAATGTTGGTGAAAATTAGCAAAGAAATGAAAGTTGATTTGAAAAGAAAGAAAGAAAAACAAGTAAAACACTATAAATGTAAGAAAAATTAAAAAAATAAAAATATAAATAAGAAAAGCAAATGAACAAAACAAAAGCAGAAATAAAAAGAGAGTTGAAAAGAGAATGAAAGAGACTTCTGCACATCGATACAGTCATGAAAAGAAAAGAAAAATCAATTAAAACTGGACAGAAAATTTATAAACGAAAACAAATATACAAATAAAATTAATTTAAAAAATAATTATAAATATAGTAGTTAAAAATAAATAAATAAGAATGATACAAATAAAGATTTTTTTAAAAATAAATAGGAAAGAATGTTAGAGAAAGAAAGAGAAAAAGAATGTTTCAAAAAGAAAAAGAAAAAAAGAGTGTTAAAGAAAGAAAGAATGTATGAAAAAGAAAAAGAAAGAAAGCGTATCAGAGAAAGAAATAAGGAATGCATAGATAAAAGAAAAACTGAATGAAAAAGTTTGAATTTAAAAATGAATAGAAATCGTTTTAAGAAGTGAAAAACAATTTTATCAAATGAATAAAAGAAGGAATACAATAGAAGTCGCTTAAATAAAAATGAAATCTAAAAATATAGAAAGTATTGAATAAAAGGAAAGAGGAAAAATGGAAAAAAAAGATGTCGTAGACGGAAGCAAAAATCGCTGCTACCGATAAAAGCAGGGAAACCATGTTTAAGTGATATTAAAATTTGCACACTCTCACGCATGCGCAATCTGTCTACACTAAAAATTTACTTTCTGTGAACGAGTGTCCATGTTTAAGCAGAAAGAACAAGTAAGTAATGTAAAGACCTTCACCTCTCTTTCACATTCCTTCCCTTCTTTCTCATTCATTAAAAAATTATTCGCCTTCGTCACCTCTGGGGCGATGTTACTAAAAATTATTTACTCCTTTTCGTTGTTGTTGTTTTCAACTCAGAGGGTGTCTTTCGCTTGGTCTCAAGCAACACCAATTCTTCTCAATACTCCAGCGCTTGCTCCAGTATTCTTGGTCATGCTCTCTTCCGGATAGTTTCCGATCTTCTTCAGGTTACCTTTTCTGCTAATCTCTCGGCTGGTCTCTTCAAGTGCCCCAGTAGTGAGAGATACATTTTCGACTGGAATAATAATGTACGCGACCTGATAGACCATCTTTTCCTTATTTCCGATTATTAAACTTGTTCTTCTTGTCTGGATTAAGGTTAATGGTAATATTAGACGTTTCCTTATTAGACATTCGGCATTCATTGACTGTCGAGCAGCCAGTGCTACTTTCGGTGGAAATTTATAAAATCTTACTATTAAAACAATTTTCCGGGAAATAGTTTTCGCAAGTCTAATAACTGCTATCGCTCTTTCCAGCATCGATGGGGTTTTCCTTCCTAACCTTTTGTTTGAAGTAGTGTGGAACGTCAACATCTTGATTATGCCATTATTTTCTCTTCCTTACGCATGCTATCCATTTTAGTTGTTGCTATTTTTGAAATTCCTCAAGTGATGTGGTTTCTGATATTTGGTACCATTCTTTGTGATTCTGTAACACTAAGCCGCAATATTCGAATAAAAATGCTAAGACTTACAGGCTTTTTTCGTTCGAACCCATTTTTAACCATTGATCTGAGGAAAAGATTGTATACAGCTGACAGTTTAGATATTTCTGAACAGGTTTGGTGCCATGTATGACATCCATATGAAAGTCTCGATCTGACGAGCCTATTTAAGAATATGACTCGAGTTTTCAGTCTAATATTTTGGTTTGGTAGCAATTTGTGGTGTTGGGTGAAACTACACCTTGCGCAGCCAATTCTATATTTAGTTTTCATTTACATTTATGCTATTTTTTTTAAAACTGTTCATACACCAGTGTATTTGAAGTGTTTAGTATTTACTAATTTCACATCTTGAATTTTTATTAGGAATTCAGTGTAGGTACCATCACTACTTTTATTCCAATTCTAAGATAATTGTTACTGTTTTGGAAAGGTTTATCTTGAGTCCCATTTCTTTAAAATCTTGGTAGAGTATACTGATTTTTGTTCAAGATCATGCTTATATCAACTATCAATATCTATGTCATCAGCAGAGCGTTTCTCATCATCAGGACAATTGGCCGCGGGAAGGAAAGCAGAATCACTGTTTTCTAATAATAGATTCGTTTGCGATATGGTATGGAAATATTCAGTGTTCATTTATTCACATCTGTGCTTGTAGACACACAGAGCCTAGTTTAGAAAAAGATTAAATATACTGGGACTGTCATTTCCCTCTTTTCAAACACTTGATGCCGTTTAAAGTGATTCGGTATTGGATTCCTCATCAAATATGTACAATTTTGTAGGCCGATTTAATTCCTCCCATAGATCCAGACATTTAGTGGAGTCAGACATTGAAAGGCGCTTTCTAATGGGTGAGAATAGAAAATCTCTTGATGTAACCATATGCTGCTGTGAAGTCAACATGACAATTATACAATTTATTATTGGAGAGGGATTTGCAATTTCATGGGATTGTTTGGTGACGTATATGCCATCATTACACTTTTTATCAGAACAAAAACAAATTGGGTTTTGAGGAGTTGATTTTCATAGTACTTTCACCGTAATGGATCCAATAAAGATACCTTTTCACGTGTAAGGGTCTTGGGGGGGGGGGCAACTTTTTGTTTCCATAGGGCATTAATGCGCGCTTAAAACCTCACTTATTGGTGACTAGCAGTAGAGTCCGGCGATGCCCGGGGATGTAACAGTAAGAGATAGATCAATTATCGACCATCATAAAGACTGAAAAATAAAATTGACAAAGATTATTGTTTAAGGTTGACGGACACGCGTGTCATATTATTTTTATTTTATTTTTTTTACGAATTGGTCAAACCCAAGCTCAAACAAAAACATTGTTTTCAATCGTTATGAGTCTACCGAGTGAATAGAATTTTATCATAAACAATTGTCTTGTAAATGGAATTTTTAAAGCATTCTGAATGTAAAAATAAAGAAAAAAGTGTGCAAGACAATAAGAAACACTACCTGCCAAAAACAAGTGAAGTTTTGTTGAAATCGGTTGAAAAATGTAGGAAATCCGATCCCATATATAAACGAACACAGACACACACACACACATACACACACAAACAACCTGGGTTTTATAATAAGTATAACTCGATATGAGTTGTCCCCCTTTCATCCTCGTGATACCTTAATCATGTTTTCAAATTGATTTCGTGCAAAAATAATTCTGTTTTTCCAATTTTTGGCGCTGTCAGAAACACCACAAGTTAATTTTACGTAGTCCTGTGAAGTTTTGTTGAAATCGGTTGAAAAATGTAGGAAACCCGATCCAATATATAAACGTACACACACACACACACACAACCTGGGTTTTATAATAAGTATAATGCGTTTCTGATTCCAGACATTATTCATGAAATTGAGAAACTTGTTTGTTTTTTTTTTAATTCGAGGGGGTATGCAATTTTCAAAAGTTCACCCTCAATATCAATGCTTTATTATTTCTTATTTTTTATAGCGTTCTTAATTTCCTCATCACTAGGCTTCTTATTTTTTTTTTTTTTTTTTTTCATTTCGGGACAGACATTGTAATGATCGGATATACATTGGTGTATGTTTTAATTCCGCGGGCATCTTTTAGTTTAGTGTGTTTAGGGTTGAAATGTGATTCAAATTGTTTTTGAGATCAGGACATTTCTTCTGCGTTGATTTCGATTATATTATGCTGTCCGGACTTTTGGCTTCGTTAATGTGGTTTCCAACTCTTCGGAAATATTGGTTCCTCATAACATTATTTTTGTTGTTGCTGTTTAGTATTCTTCCGTCCATTTTGTTGCCTCTTTTGTTTGTTTTTTCTTTGCACCAATCTTTTTAACAGAAGTATCTTTTTTCCGTCTATGTATTCTTGGAATGGCCTCATCTGCTTCGGTCAACGCAGATACGATTACATTATTTGGTTCGTCTATGCCGTTTTGGTCAAGATTTACGCACAACAATTTGGACTCTATCACAAAATTCTACTCTTACACTTTCATTTTTAAGGGTTTGGATATTATACGTTTGTGTTTTACGTGGTTTATGTAAGCGGAATCGTATTTTGTTGGTTGGTACTGTCATTTTTGCCACAAGAATTATGTGATCAGATTCAAAATCGGAGTTGTATACTCATCCGTCACAAATTGCTTAAAAAAAGAGTTCAGGGTGTTGAAATCAATAATCGTTTGGTCACGTTATCTTGGCTATGGCATGTGATCCGTTGTTTCATAGGATAGTTGAACCACACGTTTAAGATGGAATATATTTTTTAAGAACTCTGGTGAGCCGTCCGACCCTTCTAACTATCGACCTATTAGCCTTAGACCTCTTTTTGCGAAACTACTAGAGACCGTAATCAATATTGAATTGGTTCATCATCTCATCGCGGGGTTTTTTTTTCTCAGACAAGCAATATGGCCTTCATTTATCCAGGTCAACCTCTGATGTATTGAAGATCTTTGTGGAAAGCGTCTATCATGCTCTAGATAAAAAAAAAAGGTGAAGCCCGAATTGTAGCATTGGACATCTCGAAAGCCTTTGACAGGGCCTGGCATTCGGATCTTGTCCAGAAGATGAAACATTTATGGTGTCTCCGAACATTTTTTTGAATTGATTCAGTCTTTCCTATCAAATTATGAAATGAAAGTTATCCTGAACGGCCAGTCGCTTAGATCATTTTATACTAACGCGGATGTCTCTCAAGGATCCATCTTTGGTCCTACTTTGTTTTACTTTTCATTAATGACCTTCCTGACGACATTAACTCTCAACTTGGTATCTACGCTGATGATACAATTTACCCCTGTCTCGATAGTAACGCTTATCAGTCCGACAAGGTCAAAATGGCAGCCGAGATCCAAAACGACCTCAAGTCCGTCGTTAACTGAGCAAAAGATGGCTTGTTAATTTTAATGCCTCCAAAACCAACCTCCTCTCTATTAATCATCTGAGAGACCCCTCTCTGCCTTCTATCAGTATGGCTAATGCCATCCTCCATAAAAGTGACTTGTTGCGCCTTCTCGTGTTCACGTTCTCTGCTGATATGAAGTCAAAAGACTATATTGAATCCATTGCTTGGCAAGCTGCTAAGAAGAATCGGTTCATTGTATCATTGTGAGACAATTTTTCTCTTCAGAATCTTACATATCTATAAGTCTAGCATTCGTCCATGCTTAGAATATTGTTGCCACATATGGTCCGGTGTCCCTGCTATTTACCTTGAGCTCCTTGATAAGGTCCAAAGAAGAATCAGCAATATTATTGGTCCCGATTTGGTGGCTCAGCTCTAGTCACTTTCCCACCACCGAAAGGTTGCCTCCCTGTGTCCTTTCCATAAATACTTTCATGGTAATTGTTCCGATGAGCTCTTCACTATGGTACCTAGTGGTTTTTGAGCTTAAGCGCAGCTCTAGACTGGCATCGAGATTTGCAGTTGGCTATTTGTAGCCGTAAATTCTATGCTAATAGTTTCTTTTCTCACACTTCTCGCATGTGGAACTCCCTTCCGGTCTAATGTTTTCCAGCCAACTTTAATCAGCAAAATTTTAACTGCAATGCCAATCGCTATTTTTTGTACTCCTGATTACTCTCTTCTCTTTCTGCTCATCATTATTGTTTCTGTTCCTAATTCTTCCACACCCTGAAACCCTTGTGTATTTGTAGTATCAATGCTTTGCACTGGGCGATACCGATTAAAAAAAATAACAAAAATTTGATAAGAGTTTTCCATTGCTCTTTCAAAGGTTGATGTCTTCTTACCACCAAAGGAGCAAATATGGTTGAAAAATGCCAAAGAAAGCGTTAAGATCCCCCATCAATGAATTTTTTCCTACTACACATAGCTTGCTTAACCCTCTGTAGAAGTTCTTTTTTTTTTTTGTTTTTTGGGGTTTTTTTGTTTTGTTTTTTTGTTAACAACGCATTTTTCCGAGGGGGCTGTGGGTTACACCACTTGACTTTGCCAAAAACGCCCATTACGGCAGCGCTATTAAGGTCTATAAAATGTCAAACAGTTCTTTCATCTTTCTCTTTTTTTTCCTCTTTGCGCCCAGATTTAGTCGCACACAGGTAAGATGTCCGCCACTGGAGCACGTTAATTTGAACTCTCGCATACACGCACATACATACACGTGTATTACAAACGATTAGTTCACACACACACAAGCATATTCTTATAGCTAGTTTTAATGTCTTTTCCTTTCATTACAATTGCGTACATATGCAATTACTTCCGTTAATACATGCATACAATTACTGTTTGTTTTAAATTCATTGTTTTCTGTTATTTATTTTTACTCCGACTCACTTGTGTCTGCCAATATTGTTTACAGGGTAAATGTTCTAGGAGTTCAAAAATATTTACTGTAATAAAATCACACACCTCATATTCAAACAAACGCTCTGCCCACTCGGCTCTTGGGCCTTAGTCTGATCAAGATTATTTACATTGGAACTAAATACACATACGCGCGTGCGTATCAGAGAATCCTTTCTTCTTTCTGCAAAGTTCTATTTTGGGATCGACATTTCCCACGATTTGACAAAGCTATATATTACAGAGAACGAATTCTTAATTGGGATGCCAAACTTTGATGATGCGATGTTTAACCAAAGCATAATAAAAATGCCGACTGTGTCACCCTACTGGAAAGTGCCTGTTTAAGCATGAATTGTAAGATGCTCTCTGATTAGTCCCCCCGGTTACATCAAGGCTGTGCAACTGGTTCTCAGGACATTAAAAATGGATGAATACTTTCCAGACAGATTTTATATCCGAATGAAAGATGTTTCCAGTATCGTCGCGAAAAGTGGGACCAGCGAAACGAGTTCAAATTCCGGTCTAGTCTGTTGCGTTCACTTTCGCAGAAATGACATTGGGATATAGCAGGGTAGACTGGGCCCTCTAGCATTGGGTGATGACTAGTATAGGCGAATGAAAACTCTGAATTTGAAACCTCGGAGGGGGCAACGAGAAATAACTCTTTTCTCTTTCCCAAGAAGATTTCACAGATAATAAATAAAATAGAATAAAATGGAGAGCCATAATCGCCGAAGGATAGAAAGATTGTTTTAATCGTTCCACCCCAAGCAAGGCGATAAAGCCACAAAGACGCAAGGTGTTACTGAGTGAAGGAAACAGAGAAAACGTTATCGAGGAGAAAGGACAATAAAGAGAACAAGAGTCAAGGAGACAAAATATGACAATTGACATTGCATTTAGATTTTTGAAGATTGTAGTTGACAGGAAAGAAAGAAGCTGAAAGAGTGTTCCACAGGCCAGAAGTGTGAAAAAAGAAATTATTTGAATAGAACTTACGGTTACACTTAGCAATTTCAACAGTAAAATTAATGAGACCAATCTAATGTTACGCTTAAATGAATTTCCTAGTCTTGACTATACGCCTTGAAAATCGGCATTTAGAATTTTGTCTCATTTTGGCTGCTCAACCTTGACTCGTATATGAATCACCATCAAAAAGAAGTAACTAACTACCTCAGCTACCATAAAAAATATGCCAAAGTCCTAGTGATTTGTATATGGGTAGCTATTGAAGACTAAAATGACTAAATCTGCTACCACCGAGAGAAACTAGAGGACATCATCATTTCTACGACCAAGATGTGTCAACAATTCCAACTAACGTTCACTTCTGGAGATAACAAAAGTTATTTCCACGGGGACTAAAAAAGCTGATCTCAGACAACAATACAGCGTAATGGCGACGAGCATTCTGCAACATTGCCTATTGACACAGAACAGAAACATTTTCAACTTGAAAACAAGGACTATATTTACTAATCTCAGTAAGAAGGGAAAATTAAAAGCACCTTACTGATATCAAGGAAAACTGACCTTTCTTTCTTTGTGAAATGGCCAGGTGTTGTCTCAATGACATATCTCGAAACCTAGGCTATTATTATTAGATAACCTTACAGCATTTGTGCTGACAAAAATGTTCCCACGTAAATCATTTTGTGACATGACTGAGGGCATCTCGATGTGGTGGAATCGTTAGCACACTTGTATTACTAGAACAATTACGAATAAGTAGTGAATTCGATCTTCACTGGGTGAGGTCTTGTGCCACATCTAAATTATGCTTAGAAAATCGTCATAACAGGTCGCAAATACAGTGTAACCCGGATATAAGAGAGTTGTCGGGACCGGGTTTCTCTTATATCCGGATTTGGTCTATTTTATATACATTAACACAGGCTCTAATTTGGGACCAGCGAAAATCTATCTTATATCCGGGTTTATCTTATATCCGGGTCTCTTATATCCGGGTTACACTGTACTCGCATTTCCAGTTCGTAATTACCATAAGTTTTGTTTTTTTCAAAATTGACCAAAAATAAAAAGTATTAAATTATTATTCTGGGTGTGGATTTCCTCCTTCTCAAGCACCAATCAGGAAGTCTGCGATCATGACTCTCCATAGCTTCATTTTTATTTTCATATCTGTGTATTACCATAATTGTTCTTCGTAAAGACAATGAAGAGGTTCCCGTTGTCTTCTTCACGGTAAAAAAATCAAGTGTTTTCCTTCTCATAGACTTGTTACTGGCCAAGGCTAGAAAGCCCGGTCTACCCTACTATTTAAATTATAGCTGAGAGAGCAAAAGATTCCTGAAGTTTACAAAGGAAAAATGAATACAAAATGTCGAAGACAGAATTTGAACTGTTTGCTGATTATACTTTTTCCAGAGTAGTGAAGTTAAACCATAGCGTATTCCTTATATATATATATATATATATATATATATATATATATATATATATATATATATATATATAAATAATGGAATGAACAAAGTCTGACAATTATTTTAAGACATTTTTCTGTCTACATTCTTTTTATAGATACAAACAGAACATTTACTTAAATATTCGTGTCTATAAAAAGAATGTATAAACATAAAAATTTCTTGAAATATATATATATGTGTGTGTGTGTGTGTGTATAAATATATATATATATATATATATATATATATATATATAATTATTTATATATTATATGCGCGGTACTTATCAGAAAGTGCTCAATATCGCAAAAGCGTGCAACCCAGGGTCACAAACTCACATCAATCCAACCAAATATATATATATATATATATATATATATATATATAGAGAGAGAGAGAGAGAGAGAGAGAGGAAAGGAAGATTTTTCTTTACAAATGCGTTTCGTTCTCTGTAAGGATTTTATTTTAAAATATATATTTAAAAATACAATTAAAAATATCGTTACGTTTACAAAATTTTAAAAATTAATTAAGGCTAACTGTAAAAGTTAAGTTAAAGTATGGAGGCTGCTAAGTGATGTAATTTAATGCCTAATATAGGGAAAATGACAAAGTGTCGTTTCGGCCTTCTTCAGGTGGTTGGAATGTCAAACTGAACCCTTTATTTCACTCACTGGGGTAGACTGTTCTAGTTCCACGTGCCATGTTTAATGGATGTCAGTTATCAGTTATCTCCTGTTAATTCCTCTCTCCAAGTTCTCCACTGCCTTAACCGGGTATTGAACTCACACTCTTGAGGACACATGGCACAGTGGATAAAGGCGTTGGTTAGATCCAGTGACAGGATCCAAAGAGTGTGATTTCAATACCCGGTTAAGGCAGTGGAGAACTTTCAGAGGGAAATTAACAGGAGATAACTGATAACTGACATTCATTACAACATGGCACGTGGAACTACAACATGGCACGTGGAGTCTACCCCAGGGAGCGAAATAAAGGGTTCAGTTCGACATTCCAACCGCCTGAAGATGTCCGGAGCGTACAACGCCCGAAACGTTGTATTAAATATGGCGACAAAGATGAGGACAATAGTCCAATTAATGTAAATAGTATATATATATATATATATATATATATATATATATATATATATATACATACATACATAATTAAATTCTGACTTATCTCCTCTCTAATGAATAATTCGTGGAGATTGTATCCACTCATCAGGAGAGTTGAATGTAAAGTCACAATTTAAAATCAAGTGTCCTAATGATTGGATGTAATATTCGCGAAACTAAATAAAGGCAAGATAGCTTAATGTCGTTGGTCATTCTCAAGGAATGGCGATAGAAGTCTGAAGATAACCAATGAAGCGTTAATATTGATAACGAGTAGAGTTTAAATGACATTCAGTTCAAACACGATGGTGGTGGAATAGACAAAAGGCTTACGTGCCATCCCTAATTAATTGCTTCTTCGTATTTTTAATCATTTCACTCTAAGCAGAAGCAAGTCACTAAGACACAAGCAATTAGTGAGAGTGAAGGAAAACGAGGAAACATTATCGAGGGGGAAAGTGCATGATTCACGAAGAGGGGAGGATGACGAATGACGTTTCATTTAAATTTTTGAAGAGCGTAATTAATAGGGAGGCAAGAAGCCGGAAGAGGGTTCCACAAACGTGCGAGAGAAGAAACCATTAGCATATAATTTACACAGAAAAATGGTGAGACCTAACTGCCAATCTATTACTACGCTTAAAATTCATAATGTCGATGTACAAAAAAAAAAGCTCATCAAAACAATTGCCACAAAAATATTTATAAGAAATACGATACGGTGATGGAAAAGTGACTGAAGCCGAAATGCCAGGTCATGACCAGTAACGGTGCAGATTATTGTTTGCATTTTGTCAAGAATCACTAGATAGATAGCAGAAGCACCAGACCAGATATAACAGCAATATTCGATGCACGGACGAAAGGTAATCTTATAAAGCTAGGTCGATAGAATCTTCGACCGCGGAATAAACAGTGCGGAATCAGAAATAAAAGATGCTTCCAGTGGGAATTGAATTAAGATCAATAACCTTGAAACACCGGTTCCCGTACGATCAACGTCGAGCCTGGTCAGTACCTTGATGAGTGACCGCTTGAGATTATCAGGTGCTGTAAGTGTGGATGAGCGGATACTTGCTTGTAATTTGTTAATCGGAGAGCCGAGTTCGAATTCCAGCTGGGTTCGTCCTATTCACTTACGCGCAAATACTCTTGGGAAAATTATGAATCTTTTCTCCTCTCAGCTATGAGTTAATTAGTAAGACTTTTAGCACTAAAACCATTATTATCTAAAAGAAAAAAAATTCTTACAATGTAAAAATGTTTTCTGGCTTTAAATAACCTGCAAGGTGTTGATAATCCTGCAATTATGCGATTATCTTTCGGTATAAGAATCGTTGAGGAATAAGAAGATCACAAATCTGCAGTCATTCTGTCACTGTTATTACAAATCGACCATGGTCTCGTATTCGGAACACCAACGTTCTCACCACTAAGCTATACTTAGTAAATAACAATGCAAACATCTATATAAATAAATGCAAATATCATTGCGTCAGTGTGTCTTACTTTTTCAAGTTTACTTTTAGAGGCCGTAGCCCAACATATCATTACCGCGATTGTTTTCGGCGATTTTTTACATGATTTTTTGCGGCAATTTTTTTTTTTTTTTATACGATAACAATTTTTATAACTTGATAATAATTTAAATTAATTGCAAAATTCAGCGAAAATCACCCATGAGATAAAAATAATTGTTTGTACGGAAAGTAAGGATCTACTTACATCGTCGTCTTTAAATTAAGTGACGGCAGAAGAATTATCGTTGAACTTTTAAAAGGTAAGATTAAATATTAAAGCAATACTTAAATACATCGATCAATTTTGAGTTCTTTTGTAGTTTATTGTTGCCTATCGCATACAGCAGCGGTACGTCTCGCAAAAAGAAATTTCCGCCAACAGAGGACCAGATTACAATCAAAAGAGCCAAGGATGCAGCGAGGAGAAGAATGTCCCGGGCAAATAAAAACCCCGATCAAACAGCAGCCATGAGACCTTCCAATACTGAGAATATGCAAAGACAGGGACTCTCAAACTCCTGAACATGCCGAAGGCCCAATCAATAGCCCTCTGCAGGAGTTAGGTTAAATGCCGCTCTAAGGGTGGCTTTTAAGCTAGGAGCTTAATAAATGCCTGTTTAAAATCTATACAAGATGTTTGTAAATATGTAGCATGTTTGGTTCATGTGCAAATTTATGTGGAAGTCTAACAGATGAGAAACGAACGGATAAACAATATGCTAACCATATTGGTTACGGACTTTGGCAGTAATTTCATTCGTATTTATCTCCATCATTGACTTTTCCCGTAATTTGATCCATTCGATTAGACTAAACATATTTACATTCGGTTGGACGTAACTAAGTTTCGGACAGTGAAAGTTTTTATCTGAATTTCTAATCGTTATTTACATCCAGACTATTGTCCTCATCTTTGTTGTTATTATCACAACGTTTTGGCCATTGTGCACCCCCAGGTCTTCTTTAACTCTCTCTCTCTCAATCTGGGTAAACTTCGAAGAATTTCAGACTCAGTATTTTATTTAATCTACGGGAGTATGCCGTTCTTGTTCCGCTTTATAACAGAGAGGATTAAAGTTTTGGTTAGTGAATTCGGTGGCACCGTAATTGCGACTTCGATCCCTGGGTCTGGTAGTACTGGTTCAGATTTAGTTGAAACAGGACTCACAATAACTAAAGAACAATCTATCCCCATGGATTAAATATAGGGTTCCGTTCGAAACTTCCTGAAAAGAAGACCGGAGAGCACTATGGCTGAACATAGTAACAACAAAGATGAGGATATTAGTACTTATACCTCAGAAAGGCTCAAACTCACTACCTGCGGCTTGCAATATTAACTTTTCGAACATTTGGCGAAATCCTTTTCTTGTTATTATGCTATTGTTCCCCTAATACAAGACACAATATTCAAAGTAGATAATTATTAAATGAGGTTACTGGGGTAGGGCGTAAAGGGAAGAAATAAGAAGATATGTAGGATATATAACGGTTGACCCTTGACTTAAAGACGGTAATATGATAGTGATCGGGGAAAGCATCCCTTCTGGAGTCTGGAAAGCATCCCTTCTGGAGTCTGTTCCACAAAGTGATATTTCTGGGGAAGAAATTGAGTGGAACTTCTTACTAACCAATACAATACGAGTGCTTACGGCCACATCACGTTGAAACATTGGTTTCCGTACGATCACTGAGGTTAAGCAACGTCTAGCCTGATCAGTACTTAGATCGGTGACCTCTTGGAAATAGCAGGTGCTGTAAGCTTGGATGTGCGGCTTGTATGTCTTAAAGACACATCACATTGAAACACCGGTTCTCGTACGATCAGCGAGTTAAGCAACGTCGAACCTGGTCAGTACCTAGATGGGTGAACACTTGGAAATACCAGGTGCTGTAAGCTTGGATGTATGGGTTGTATGTTTTAAGGTCATATGACATTGAAACATTGGTTCTCGTACGATCAGCGAGTTAAGCCACGTCGAACCTGGTCAGTACCTAGATGGATGACCGCTTGCAGGTTGTATATCTGAAGGCTATATCACGTTGAAACACTCGTTCTCATACGATCAGTGAAGTTAAGTAACGTCGAGCCTGTTTAATACTTAGATCGGTGACCGCTTGAAAATAGCAAGTGCTGTAAGCTTGGATGTGCGGGTGGTGTAATCGATAATGACTCGGAATTGTTCAACGAAGAACCGATTTCCATTTCAGTTCATTATATTCACTTTTGAAAAGTTTCTGCTATATCTCCCCAAACAGAAGATAACGATTGGCATTGCATTTAAATTTTTGAAGATCAAAGTTAATGGAAAGCAAGAATCTGGAAGCGAGTTCCACAAGTGATAAGTGCGAGAGAAGAAACTGTTAGTATAGAACTTACGGTTACATCTAGCCATTTCAAATGTAAAACGATGAGACTAAACCGCCAATCTAGTAATGCGCTTAAATTCATAAAATCTCGATACTATAGGGGTAAGTTCATCAGAATAATTACCATGAAAGTATTTAGAGGAAAGACACGAGAAAGATGGGCTATAGCGGCGGGAAAGTGACTGAAGCCGAGATGCCAGATTATATTAAGTGCAACAGTTTTGTTTTGCTTTTTTTTGTCTGTTTTTTTTTTTTTTTCATTATTTCCCAGAGATCTTTTTTGCTTCTTTATGTAAATAGAAAACAATTTTCATCTCTTTTAATAATAAATCCCAAGTTTTCTAATTACTCATTATTTGGAATAGCTTGGGAAACATTTAATTAATTCGGTGTTATGAAAACATTTACTTTTTTGAAAACATAACATTCACGCCCCCTTGGAATGAAACTTACCAAAGCAATTTATTATCAATGTTTTTAATCAGGATAGACGCACGCGAATATATATATATATATATATATATATATATATATATATATATATATATATATATATATATATATAATTTTGTGTATTTAGGCAATAATCCTTCTTTCATGCATATTTCATTGAATAAGTCAGACAAGGTGCTTTGATTTAGTTTTTTATACAATTTCTTATGTGATCTAATATTTGTTTTTCTTTTCAGATGATAAATTATATAAAAACTGTCCGAATGTTCTTTTTATCCCAGCGCTTTTGGCTATACATTTAGCCATTTTTAAGGTTGAAATATATTAACTGTTAACAAGAAATAGTTTGTTGTATGCATGTATTTATATAATGTTTTTATTTTCAAAACACAGTCAAGATATAGTGTCCATGTTCATAGTTGATATTATTGAGAGTTTTTTTTTTGTTTGTTTTTATTAATAAAGCTTCCATTATTTTTAGCCTTTTTTGCATGTAGATGATGTTATTATATTAGTGTTGTCAACAAGTATGTTATGAATAGTGTCCAGTAGGTCTCCATGAATATTTAAATGAGATCTAATTGAGCTATGGTCAGAAAGGTATAGAGTGAGTCTTCATGTCAAACATGTTGTAGTGTGACCTATATAATTATTTACGAATTTTGATTGATCAGGAATACAATACCTTAATGGGCATTTAAATTCGTAAATAATATTTGCCCTATTTAATTTTTTCTAGGGGGTGAATTATCATTTTTAACTATAAGGTTAGAGGTTTTAATTTTCATAATAAATAATTAATCTTTTTTTTTTTTTTTTTTTTTTTTTTTTGCTATTGTCAACTGAACTGGTATTATGGATTTTTATAATGTTCTTAATTCTGCATTCATCCTGTTTATAATTTTCGTTCATCTGATTTTTATAAAAAATATTAATGTTATTGTTTATGTTTCTATTCTCGCCGAGGCTATCAGCAACCTTAGACAGAAAAAGCCTAATGTGGAAATCCAACAATTGATTAGGAAATCCGTTATTAATCAGCGTTTGTTTTACATTGTTTAACTCTTTAAAGAAAAGCGTGTGAGAGGATGAGTTCTCGTGAGGAAATTTTTAATAACACCTATTTTGTATCTAAGAGGGCATTCACTACGGAAATTAACATGGCAAGAGTCTTTACTAATTCGTTTTTTATAAACAGAAGTTTTAAAAGTATTATTACTAAAATCAACGAGAACATCTAAAGGAAGTTTATTTTTTCACTAAGTTCATAAGTAAAATTTAGGACAGAATTTTGTTGAAATGTAGCTTTCATATTTTCTATTTCTTCCTTGTTTTCAGCCAAAATAAAAACATCGTCTACATAACGAATATATATTTCAGGTTTAATAACTTTAGTAAAAACCTTGTTTTCGACATAGGACATATAATAATTAGAGAAGCACGGCCCGAGAGGGTTTCCCATACTTACTCCATCAGTTTGTCGGTAAATAGTACCATTCTGGCTATAAAAAAGAAACTCTAGTGGTGCAAGCGAGCAATAGTTTTCTTAAAATATTGGGTTGGATTGATGGAGGTGGAATTAAATTAATTTTATACACCGAATTAAT